>LD347110.1:269937-329100 GCA_001465055.1 Ptychodera flava | reverse complement strand
AGACAATTGGGTACACAAATTGTGGCATGTTTCCTCCATGCAGAGTGTGGTAGCGACTTACGAGTTGGTGCTCCGCCTAACATTATCTGCCCTTTCGACACACACTCTACCTTGCTTTACAAGGCCTACATCTCATATTTCACTGATGTTGCTGCCTCTTTTTTCTCATTTTGACAATAAAAAAAATTAATTTCCTTCTGGCTTCGTCCAATTTTGTGAAATTCATACAATATGTCTTTAAGTACTATATAATATAGGACATTTTTAGCTATAAATGTTTACATTTTGCAGTAATTTTGCTTATCGTGATTCTAATCGCTTTTTAAATGTAAATCTTCAAAACCTACTATTAAAGAATGATAAGACATATGCAAAACAAATTTGTCGTATTTTGTGTATATATACTCTTGTTTCACGTGAAATATTAAATTTCATAAAGTTTTCTACCCCTAATATGTACGCCCTTATTCTTTGGAGTAAACTAGTGCTGCAATACTAAACTTTATATTCTCTACTTATTGAGTAATAAATTAGTAGAGGGGGTTTTTCATGTCATCTTTGATAAAAATATTGCTTTGGATAAAAGTAATTCCAACGCTCCCTTACGACTCAATTTATTAAAATTGACTTTATACTTTGACTTACTTCTCTCCGAGCAACTCAGTCAGACTTCTAATGGTTTTGCAAGTAATCGCAGTGATATTTACGGTAAACTCGGGTTTCGTGGAAGGATCAGTGAAATCAAATAAAAAGGGTATCTTTCACCTTACAATTACAATTTGGTCTTACCTTTGAACATAACATTTAGCCGAGCGGTTCTCTCTGTGGCCTCTCCGCTAGACGACTGATGCCGTATGTTGTGGGTTCGAACCCGATTGAAAACTAGCCTTATTTTCTAGCCTGGGTTGGTAGCCATGCTGGTTGACTGAATTGTCCCTGAGGTTATCGTTCGCCCAGTTAAAGCGATGAAATTCGTTTCTTCGCCTCGATAAAGTTTATATGTGCGATGTGTGATAGTGATCATGCGTGTGTGAGTGCTTCACGAACTCTAAAACGTGTGGAGCGGTCTCAGTCAGAAAAATGTAACAACTTAGCCGGCTATTGAACCACCCTTTTTTAGGTGTGGAGATTTAGCCGAGCGGTTCTCTCTGTGACCTCTCCACTAGGCGACTGATGACGTATGTTGTGGGTTCGAACCCGATTGAAAACTAGCCGTATTCAAACTCCACACATGATTAATACATATAATCCACTAGTACTGCAATTCATATATTAAGATTTCTTTCTCTATAGTAGTGGACACTCACCTTAAGTACTGGAATGAATTTATTAGTTTATTTGATTTGAACTAGACATGCATATTGTTAATGTAAATGTGACTAGGTGCCGTATGTTGTGAGTTCAAATCCGATCGAAAATCTACTGTCAGCTGATAGCTCGGCAGGTGGACAGAATTGTTCCCGAGACTGTCTTGCGCCCTGTAATTACAAAGCGATGTATTCATTGCTTCGAGAAAGTTTGCGATGTGTGATAGCGTCTATGTGAGTGTGAGTGTGTGTGCGAGTGCTACATAAACTCTACAGCATTGTGTGGAGGGGTCGCAGTCAGATATATTGTAACAACTTAGCTCGGTTATTGAACCAATCCTTTTAAGAATGGGGTTATGCCGAGCTGTTTTAACTGCGATGCCTTCGCCAGGTGACTAGGTACGCTGTGAATTCGAATGCGATCGAAAATCTGCCGTATATTATAAAGGTGAAGTGACAATAAAGAAAAAATAAAATTAACACGATTGGAACAAATTTGGGATAATTTGATGGTGAAGAAATGTCGGTTTCATCAGCAAATGTAAGCTCATATGGTTTTCTTTTTAAGCTATGCACTTGATTTTATGAGCAATTTGTAATATTGCAACATTCAGCTATGAACACAATTGGAACTAATTTGGGATAATTGGATTTTCATTCTTATTGAATTAAGCAATAACCCCCGCCGCAGGAGGGTATAAACGAGATTTTGGTACAATGCGCGACATATAGCACGAGCCGATAGGCGAGTGCTATATGGAACGCATTGTACCAAAATCGAGTGTGTCTTTGTTGTCTAACTTGAATATTTTCACCACCTTAAAGCGCCAAATGCAGAAAAACGGACGTCTGGGAGATCGAACGTCGGAAATTCTGCGCCCGAGACCGAGCATTTTTATTAGTTGGCATTACGTACACGCACACAGTATCCTACGATAAATACGCATTACGAATTGCATTTTATTCCCGTGCAACACGAACACTATACTTGTCAAAATATACCTGCTGCAGACACAGAAAACGGGTCAAGAGTTCAAAAGAAAAAGTAACAATTATTTCGTAAATTTACATAAGAACAATAGCCCTGGCTTTTTTTGAACACTAAAAATAGATTTGTCTCATTTCTGTACCGCATACGCGTATCGACCGTGGCGGCATTCAGAAGTGGAACAATGAAGTTACAGGATCTGTTTTTGATGGATAATTTCGGCGTTAATTGTACCAGAAAACAAGCAGTTTTGAAATAATCCAGACGTGCGATGACTGCAACTGTGATCATAACAGTTGTGCAGATTGTGTTGGACATGTTGCCCCATGCAGCGAGAGCTGAACGCTGACACTGCTCGTTATTGTATAGGGAATTCAGGCTCCGATGATGATGATCAGATGGTGCCGTGATGATGATTAAACATTAAAAATGAAGGAAAATAAAAATATAATCGGAGTCAGTAAAGTTGTTGTTGTTGTTATTGTTGTTGTTGATAGCATTTGATGAAAAGAACAAAGTATGGGTTGCAAATTCAATACAGCCAAACTATACACATGCACTGCAAAATTCAATAAGCCTTTATAGTATACTATACAGCCTAGGCTGTATTGAATTTGCAACGCACATGTATAGTTAGGCTGCAACGCACATGTATAGTTAGGCTGTATTGAATTTGCAACGCATATTATAGTAGGCTGCAACGCACATGTATAGTTAGACTGTATTGAATTTTGCAGCGCATTGTATAGTAAGGCTGTATTGAATTTCGCAGCGCATACTTTGTTCTTTTCTGCAAATACTATCAACAACAACATAAACGACAATAATAAAAACAACAACAACAAATTTACAGAGTCTAATATATTTTTATTTTTCTCCATTTTTAAATATTTAATCATCATCATCATCATCAATATCGTTGTATTGAATTTTGCAGCGCATGTGTATAGCATTGAGGTAGCTTACCTCCATAGCATTGAGGTAGCTTACCTCCATGTGTACAGTGAGGCTGTATTGAATTTTGCAGCGCATAATTTGTCCTTTTCTGCAAATACTATCAACTACAACAACAACAACAACAACATTAACAACAACTTTACTGAGTCCAAATATATTTTTATTTTTCTTCATTTTTAAATGTTTAATCATCATCATCGGAGCTCGAGGACCCTATGGTTATTGTCAAATTTCGTTGCAGTCGCTAGGAGTCATCCCATTCTTATATTGAACTTCTTGGTCTACATCGTTAGGACACCCAGGTCTGATACAGCCAAAAGTTTGTTAAAGAATGTCTGACATACCGTTACTGTGAGGAAGTGTCAATTTATTAGTGTATGAACAATACTAGCTTCATTTTAAAGAGAGGTAGGATATATCACATCTCGACTCACGTAAAGTACACGATGCATGCGCTGTCGCCCTAATGCAATAATTTGTGTACGTACATCAAACCTAAATGTGCTGCTTCAGAGATGTCTCTCATCATCAATCTCAACTTGTTTTCACCAAGAGGTGAGTTACAGACCCACATTTTATCTGTGTATGAAAATTCGGTCTTCGGTCTTTGAAAAAAAAAAGAGGACTGTTTCGGTTTATCTCGAGGGTCTGTGGTTTAGATCGGTACGTTCAAATACATCGACTTGGCAATTTTCGAAAATGCTGGCTTAGGGGCCCGTTTTACTACCGCTATCAGTGCTAAAATAGTATTTTAGCATCGCTGGAATAAGCTCTCGTCCAATCAGAACTGCGTATGGTAGCATGATATAATGTAATTACAATTTATGCATGAACGTATGTATGTATGTATGGATGTATGGATGGGTAGATGGATTGTTTGATTGGTGGATGAATAAATAGTTTTTGGCATTGGCCCGCCAGACCATAGATAAGAACGTGATATAGACTGCCCTCACTCATCAGTTTTCGCTGTCAGCGGGTCCAATAAAAGTCAACACAAGAACTCTTTTGTAACTGATAATATCAGCTTGGTCCGTGGCTAACGGCGGCCAAGTAAAATTCTCATATTTCCTGAAATCTACTAATTCGGTTTTAGGCGTAATTTCAATTTTTGGGGCTAGTATAAATTCAGATATTGCATGTTTTTGTACCCACCGTTCAGAATTCGACGCGATTTTCGGATTTGTTTTTTTTCATGTGATCTCGAATTTCAAATTCGTTTTTGAAATTCAGAAATCAAAATCGGAAAAACAGAAACGAACAAAGTGAAATTTTACACTGATGCTAGGGAGTCATGCAATAGATTGTCTCATTTGCATATCAACAGTGTAGCGAAGATCACGGGAAAGCGATCCTAATTACTGTAATGTCCTTTACCAGTTCTATTTATCGTGTTTTAATGGCGATAAACTTCATAGTATCCGCACTAGACGATATTTATGATCAGCTGTACCTGTTTTAATCTGTAGACACCACATATGCTGAGTCAGCAATTCCAAAAGATATCGAAGTTACCAGTTACCTGCACGTCGGACTGTCAATTAGTCCTGTCAAGCTACGAGATTTTGGCAAAAATAGACAGCCGACTCTCGGCCTGAGAAGTGCCCTTGTAGCGTCGACTACCTTTAGAAAGCTCCCTAATCGGCAACGATGTAGTCGACCGCAAACCTTTCCTTTGCGACGACGAGTTCAAACATTACAAGAGAAGGTCACAAGGGCAATAGAAGTTAACTGATAGGGCGTGAAGAGATCGGTCAGGAAACCTGTCGCCATGACAATTCAGCAGACAGACCCTATAACATTTGTAACGTTTTCTTTTAATCTTCGGTACACTGTAGATACCCAAATGTAACATTTTATCGAGAGACTCCCTAGCATCCAAAAGAAATATAAGATTGTTCGTTTCCGTTCACTCGATTTTGGTTTCTGAATTTTCAAAAATGAAGTTTGAAATCCTGCAGATACTGCAGAACCAAATTTGAAAATCGTTCTAAACTCTTATCAAGGAGAACAAAACGCAACACCTAAATGAAAACTAACCCCTCAAAATTTAAATTACGCCTATAATCGAATTTGTCGATTTCAAGAAATATTAAAATTTTACTTGGCCGCCATTAGCCACGGACCCAGCTTGCATGTCTAGACGGTGCTATCAAAACTATCATCAGGAAACAAATTAGTTGAAGCAACACGCTACACGCAAATTTGTTTGGAAATAAAGTTTAATTTTTGCAAAATAACAAGTTAGAGAGTTTAACAGTCTCGCCGTCCGTGTTGATTAGTCAGTTTCTAAAAAATGAAACGTTCGCAAAAGGGCCGTTGGTTTCACTGTGGACCAAATCTGAGTAAAGATTACTATCAAATACAAAACTTGAAACGAACGGATGAAGAAACGAGTATTTGTCCACACGGAACCATTACTAAGGCGGCTGATGAAATTTAGTCCATCATAGCACAGTACGAGGAGCGTGGGACAAAATATTGCCGGTGATGTGAGCGATTGTCATCGATGTAGACATCGCCAAATATGGGCTTATTCACGTAGAAATACACTTTGTAAGCTTTCTATTTTCCTGTGATATCCTTTTCAAAGTACGCCACAGATATACGCAATGACTTATATTTTTCTTGTGATTTTCGATTTGTGTTCAAGTGCACGATTCTCAACGTTGTTCAGCCCGTTGTTATAGTTAAGATTACTGTACCAAAGGGACATAAGGGGCTGTCAGTCATAGCAAGAGTGTACGGAAAGTAATAAATTTATGATTTAGGAATACCGTAGACAAAAAATGAATACTTCTGTCATTATTGTACACTTACAAAAGTACCTTTCTGCACTCGAATCTTTAATGATGATCACTTTCCATGCAAATTAACGTATTTGTAGTACGGACCTTGTTATTAATAAATATATGATTACTTGATAAGAATTCAATATTTTTATCATTAATGTAAGCCAAAACAATGGTTTGTAGGATAATAAGAATCTAAATAAAAGCCACTCTAAGTTGGAATCAAAAGACATGTATGTGCAGTTCATATGCAATAGTTTGATAGCTACCTTAAATTGTTATACTTAATTTTCAGGATAAAGTTAATAAAAAGCCATAGATTTATCAAATGTTGTGGATTCTCTTGTGTATCAGTTACAGGTTGTTGATGACTATGGTGACAGTAAGGGATAATTACAAAAAAAAAAAAATTACATTTTTTGCCCCCATGCCAACTATGGTTCCCTAACACAGGTTAAAATGCCAAGTATTCACCTGTGTAGAGCTTTCATTGTTATTTCTGACAAGTAAATTTTCAAATCCTGACATAAATTGTCATTGACAGTAAAAATGTGCATGTTACATATGGGTACAGACTCAATAACCACTGGACTCATGCACAGCCCAGGCTTTCAGCAACAAAATGTCAGATCAGGGCTTATTAAAATAATCTATGTCAACACATGGGGACATGTAAATCAGTTGAAATGTATACCTAGTGACTACAAAATCAACAGCTGCAATAGGTTACTTTTCAGCCAATAAATGTGAATAATTGTAGTTTATCTTTAAATCTGGTTAAACACAAACAAAAACTGATCTGAATACACATGTTATTTTATTCGTAAAATATGATATGAATGTAAGACGTTGTATTGATCATCACCCCAAAGTTGCTCATACATTTCTAAATCCTTCGAAAGTCATAGTCGTTAGGTGAAAATATTTTGATAAATCCTGCTGATTTTCTTTTTTTTAGCATGTCTTTATAAATTAGAACGGGTAAGAAGAGTTTCTACCGATATTTGTAAACTTTCTTTGGCCACAAGTTGGGAAGAACTTGAGCTTGAGTTACTTGAATTTCGATTGGAAATCATAAGATACGAAGAAATACAGCTCATGTGCCTTTTATGGTCAAGATGTTGCACATAATTTCATACATTGGAATTATGAGGCACATTTACTGTCACTGTGATTATTTTTAATGTTACTCATGAAGACTAAAGTCCCATGTAGCATATCACAGCTGTTGTGTCACGGTCATTGACAATAATGTCTACCTAGCCGAAATTCAGACCAAAACTTGTGGTATTGGCTACTGCACAGTTACTGCATCTATGAAATATAAAGGAAAGAAATATTTATCAGTGTACAGGGAATAAACAGGAGAAGCTGATAATGGTAATAGCTGGAACACTTTGTGGTAGAGACATGTACGATATGGATTGAGAAGCAATAACCCTACCACTATCAAAGGAAAGGCTTTTATTTGAAACTTGCATTTACACTGAGGGCATATCACTCAAAACGTTTGGGTAAAGTTTCAGAAACAAAGAAAGCGGAAGGAAATTTGCATGGTATCTTGTATGGCCCACCATCCTGGCATTTTGTATGCATATGAGGTAAAATTCAGTAGGCAACGTTCTTCTTTCCTCAGTAAAATATAGTTGATTTTTGTCTTTTAAAAACGATGATGTAGCGTTGCATAAGTTTGATTGCATGGTTTACTATATGAGAGAGTTTGAAATCTACCGGTATATGTCAGACTTTGAAATGTCAACAAAATTTCACATTCTAAGGCCCATGCAAACGGTCTGTTGTTTTCTTTTTCATCGTACAGATAACAAATAAAAATAATTTTCGGACAAATACTTTAAAACTTTAAAGCAATTATAGAAAGCTGAAGATCATTATTAATGAAAATAGGTCACTTTCGTGACCCCTGTATGACCTTTACATGCCGGTAGTTTTTGTCGGATATCAGATTGCCATTTTGACCTCAAAACCTGAAACAATGGACCGTTTAAACAATGCACAATGACCAAGGTAACTCATCCTAACAAAAATATTTTAATATTTTGCGACAAAAAAGTTGAATGTTAATGTATTTGCTATACCAACAAAAATACTAGGATGCAGGTCCAGTCATTAAAATTGACCATATCAAGAAACCACTTTCTGATTATTGCTGGGAAACCAACAAATTTGCGTGGATGTATATATCTTCACCGTCTTGATTACTTTCTGCCAATGGATCAACTCTTTGCTGTAAGATGTGGAGACTTTGATCAACAGGGTGCTCACCCACGCAAGGTGGAGGCACTTCTTCATCCGTGCCAGGATTACTACGATTAGAATTGTCAGCATTGTCTGGGGCAGTTTCAACTCCATATGTACTGGTGTCAATATCAATTGGGTCTAGCAGATCTTGTACAGCTTTTTTGTCTGCATCGTTCATTGCAGTAACACTTCGAAGCCACAACTGATTTAGGCTATGATTTTGTTGTGTGCCCAGTTTATGTTCATTCCATCCTCGTCGGAATTTTGTCAACGAGTAGTTTATTCTCAAGACAGAAAATCATAGTGTAGGCAAAATAAATCTATTGGATTGTCTGGATTAAGAATACATCGGGATTCCATATCTGTAAATACACCATGGTAGTATTGTAGGCAACATCTAAGTGTGTCTTGATGTAACCGCTCAATTCTCTGGTTGTAAATGGATGGCCCGTCTATATCTAAGCCCCTATTCTGACGTCTGTGTGTCAACATGAATGCAGTAACTTTTGTATTTTCCCTTCCATAATCAGATCTAACCCTAGATGGAATACTATATTTTGCTACTGCATTAAAGAATACACCAAGGACTTCTTGTTGTCTGCACCAAGGAGTATCCATCAATACCTCCATGTATATAAAGCTTCCATCGTTGTAACTTTTCTAAACCATCATTAAAAGATAACAGCACAGCAATTTTTTTGTAATCGGAATGCAAAATAGTCTGTTCTTACTTCTTGTAAATTTTGAAAACTGAAAAATGATGTTAAGCATGCATATACAGATATGATATAATAACATTACTGCTGACTGTACAGCGAAATTCTTGGTATTTCATCATGCTTTAGTAAAACCACCAGAAACTGCAGAAACAAAATACTAAAAAAATAGCAAAGAATTACTAATAATGGACCTTTAGTGAATCCTTTGTAGATTCCCTGTTATTTTTTTTAATTTAATAAATTTCAATGTTATTGATACCAGTAGTTAGGGACAGCTTTAACCTCAAAATGGGCGATTACAATCGGGGTAACTCTGAAAATAGAAGGGTAATACCAGTTGACAATAATTAATATAAAGCTAACACGTCATTTAAAAGCTACTGTAAAATCTGGTAAGTATGAAAGAAAATTTGACGAATATGCCTAAGGCATAAATGCCAACCAAAATGAAGTAAAACAAAAGGTTTTCAGAACACTTGTTAGTGAAAACAATATGACAAAATTCAATGTGTTTTTCCATGCTTGAATTAATCGTGTTCAAGCATTTTTGTAGAGCTTGACAGATAGATTTTCATATATCAGATACAGAACATGTTGCACAATAAAAACAAAGCACATACATGTATAGAAAAGGGATGGGAGGTCTCTATTGACCTACTAATTAATCGCTAGTCAGTAAGCAGCGCCCTCCTGTGGTGAAATGATACAAATATTCTATCAGAGAATGGTCTATTGCAATTTAGGAAGGTATGACCCTTTCACCCCTATTACTTCTGTAAAGGGTCAAAGGTAATGGAAGCTGTTTGGGCATACAAAGATATTGTCACTGACAGAAAATCCCACGGGTAAAACAAAAATGTTTTATTTTTTTGAAATCATAAAAATAACATGCACCTCTTCATTGAGTAATGTATGCTAGCTACATTTAAGGTTTCCTGTCACCTATATGAATGTAGCCACAGTAACCAGGGAAAACTAAAATCTATCCAATCGTAGAATAAGTGACTTGTCGCTTTTTAAAAACAGCGTTCCCACATGGCCATTTTGAACATCAACAGGGAATAGTCTTGTTGAAATACAGGTGACTCAATTTTATGTGTTGTAAACAGTTTAAAAGGTCAATACCTGTAAGATTTGACATGCTCAGAATTTTATCCTGCATATCAGAGTGCCTTTTACTCCCTTTGAAAATGTTGGCACTCCCAGCATATGCGTGTTAGCACAGTCTGCACTGCACTTTTATTTTTGACATGTGAATTTACTAGTATGCAAGGTCATATATTCACGGCAAAAGTGCCTTAAGGAGGGGGACTACCATTTGCGATGCAAAATCAACCATGCATTGCATACAACTGTGTGAAAAAAAATTAAAAAAACATACTAGGAATATTGTCAATTTTCTGAAATTTTCACAAATTACATTAAATATTTATAACATACGTATCATTGTGACTGCCAGGTTTTTAGATCATAATTATGCGTTTTCCAGTGAAAAAATTGCTTCTAAGATACTGACTCAACATTTTTGAACAATTTTCAATACATTAATCAGGCAGTATCTATATTATTGCATCAGTAACTTCATATACGTTGCTTTATATTTTGCATTCTAAAAGCACATGTTCTAGGAAATAACAATACTTTTATCCGCCCTGGGTTAAATTTACAATTAAGTCATGTGTGGTGCTCAATGGGTAGGTAAATATAAATTATCTGAAAAACGTAGGAATGGAACATGTTATCTTCAGCCTTCCAGGTATAACATATTTTTAGGAAAATGAAATATTCTAGGAATTCGGTAGCCACCCTCCTTAATGTCCTGCCTATCCCGCGCTGATATATTAAATGGTCTATCAAAAATAAAAACTTACAAATATGTCATAAACTCTGGGCGGCAGAAACTCTGTAGATATCATGTTTTTTTCTGTTCATCTTAAGTAAGGGCCAGCGTAGCGCGCGCTCAAGAGGCTCGATTCTCATCAAACATTCTCGTATGCAAGTTCTTGCAAGAACAACATCGAGAGACCGAAGAATTTCAGCAACTATTTTCTCCCCACAATGCTTGGACACACCTGTCTTGATTTGATTTATAATATTGTCTAGTCTGTCATCATCAATTTGGGAGTATTTATTTTCGGCTTCGTATCCCATTGATTTTAGAAGTCTCCAATTTTAAAAAGTTTGACGAGATATTTGAAGCATATCTGCTATCTCTTTCATTTTGAAACCATAGGACAGAAACAAGCCGATTTTGCTTTCATCGATATCATAGGCAGGACGACCAGGGTCACCCATTTGTACTGTTTCGAAGGTCCACAGTTCAACTCAACATCGTCAGCTGATCGACGGGGCGTCGATACGTTGTTATTGTTTGTAGTCCAAAATTCAAGTAGTGAGTCTAGGCAGTCTGTCACTTTTTACGTTGGCATCTACCTCAGTTCTTGAGTAAACATGCGTGATATATCGTTTTGTCTCAAAATTGTTGAGTGTAAGTTGACTGCATACCTAAGTATTGTATGTGTTCTGTGTATCATATTATCTATCACTCTACCACTCTACGATCATTTCAAGCGTCCTGGCGTGATCTGTTTCGGTGGTCACGAAAGAGAAAGCAGACATCTGTCACAAACGAACTCCACAACGATGACATCTTGCACTGGGTGATCCGTCAAGTGAATGTAAATGATCGGAAAAAAGAGTGAGCTATGAGATCGCCACCGCCTTCATTTTTTTACTTGACCAAAAATAATGAGAAGCTAAAGGGTCATTTCTTTGCAGCTTTTGAGATGGTGTCTCTTCAACAATATTTGGTCAAATCATGAAACGGTTACGGCTCAGCTTTCTATGCATTAATAATGAGTCATACTACAAGACCTTCACACAACCATACGTGCTCACTTCTAATGCAGCCACCTCTGAACTGGGCTACGTGACAAGATGTTAGTGCTATGTTACTGGATTGTATGATCCAGACTGACCTTTCTCCGTAATTTTATTTTCAAACTAGCTATGGTATATTGAAGGGCTATAAACCCGCATTTATGGCGTCAACCTTATAGAGGGAAATCAATTAGATTGGTTAAATATCAGTGGACTTTATTGAGCTTTTCAGTTTCGCTCTTCTAAGAGATTTCACCCATGAACTTCTTGAAAACCGATGTATTACAAAGCAACCTGTGGGGAAAGTCAACTTGCATGTACATGTATATCAATGGCATTCAGATGCACGTACATTATGCATGTACATGGATATACATGTACATTTATAGCCATGCATTCAAATACAAATCATACCCGCAGTGTATTCGTCTTGCTTGTAATTTTTGGCATTGTAGAGTACTGCATTTTATTACATGCCTCGATGTGAGTGCAAATCAGTGCATTGATTTGAATATGAACACCCGGGGAGTTAGCGGACCGTGTGAACGATGAATCAACCGGTTTCCATAGTTACCCTATCCGGTGAAACCCTTCAACGTTTTCGACGTCAAAGTAGACGCTCAACACAAGATGTAAAATATCCATACGCGCACTGCTATTTTGACTTTCGTTAAAATCTGTTTGATGCTGTTCGATAATGCGAAAACTGTTTAAGAATGTCCTGCTTGTAACGAAATATCATATAGCATTATGTATAAAGAGGCATGTAATAAAAATATTATTGCGTGAATTGATGTGTTTATGTGTCCTCGCGGCAGGAGACTATTTTCCCCTGCTGGCGTCGGGCAAATTACCACCAGCTCTCGGGCACATAAACCATTGTATTCAGGCGATAATATCTAGGATTCCAGGTAAAGTTTTCCTTTCACTTAAACGTGAATGTAAACGTTCCCGTCATAGTAGCCATACTTACAGTGAACGGTGTGACTAAGCTGTCACAGATCAAGCAACGGCACTGAAAAACAAGTGATACCTATCCGATTAAGGTATGTACCGAATAAGGTCGACATCTCAGGTTATCAATTTTAAAACAGCAAGTCAATCAATGGCTCAAAAGAAGAACGCCAAACGACAATTTCCAATAGTGGGAGACGCCTGCTAGTGCATTTGTGGATCTGTCTTTGCTAATCAATGCAAACCAAGTTACCTTAGACGTTCAAAAGCTTAGCCAAGAACCGTCAAATATATGTAATACTACAAGCGTACATAAAGGTCAAACGTGCGACTTCTAAGAAAGCTGTAAATAATTGAATTGAATGGCGTAGTCTTCGTCGAAAGCAGTGTTGCAATCCTCTCGAGTTTGTTTATTGAAAACTTATAAACGTTGAAACCGACGATTGGTTCATACAGAAAAAAAACAGCCGGCTCACTGGCTTTTTTTTCTTCATACCAGATTTAATATGACGTGCACAAAGTACTTTCACTTTGTTGGGTCAACAAACTTCTGAAGGAAGTAGAGATATTATATAGAAGTGTACTAAAATTATGAACGAAAAGATGCATTTACCTTGAAACGCTACAGTATATGGCGTACAATGCCAGCCAAAATTCACTTTTGCAACGTGGTTCGTCTATGCTGAACTGTGGTTCGCCTATGCAATATTTAGTGCTGGTTTGATATGATTCAATTACAAAAGAAATACCCTATGCTTGACTGTTGTCATCACATACTGATATGATGAGGTACTTGCATTATGTAATCAAATTATTCTGTTAAAACATGCAGCACACCGATAATTAGATGATTACACACACACTGACTATATGGAAACTTTCATTACTAGCACGACAGTTTGATGTAGGCCCCATGCGAGAATTTTGTAATGACAAATTCATGCTCTTGTATTATGAAATGACTACTTTATATACTGAGGTGATGAGGTGACTACATGACTACTTGTAATGCGACCATGTGAATTTAAGATTTAGTAACCTAGGGAGTAAAGACTGACCACAACAGTAATTTTCATTCTTTTGAACAATAGCGGACAGCAACAAGAGTCCCCAATACGATGAGCCCCTCAAGTAGTTGCAATACTTGTAGCCCACTGGCCGTGCGCCGGCTTTTTCTACCGTGTTGGCTGTGTAGCGCCCTACAATTCAAGTCCACAGAAAACGCTTTGCACAACAGATCTGCTGTGCACAGAACGGTCGTACGAGCGGCGAATCCTCCCTTACTTTTACCTCAAGGAAATATACCATAGTCCTGCTTCCTGATCATAAGCAGTCCCATCGACGCAAACCAAAGGAACAACAGTCACAATTTCGGCTGAAAAATGACATGTTAACGACTCTGAGCAATGTTGTCCTTCCAATGCGAAATGATCTCGTCAAATGTGACCACAGACAGTAGAAATGAGACTACTACTAGTATACATATGATTAAACTTTTTTCCAGTTTGAAATATACACTGTCGATCATTTCCTTAGCGTTGAGGACATTATTTATGATCAGGAACCACAACAAGTGGTAAAATTACCGTGAGACAAGGGAGGATTAGTCGCTCGCGACTGTATCTGTGAACAGCAGATCTGCTGTGCAAAATTCCTGTGTCTTCCATAGACTGGAATTGCAGCCCCACGGGTCGGAGTAGTATACAAAGTCGAGGTTTTGGACCACCAGCGTGGTGTGGAACTATTAAATCGACAAACAGAGAGTCTAAAAAACAGGGTCACTTGAGAAGAGCCTCGATGCTTTCATTTATCAATTAAAAATTGGCTTTTTTAAAAAGGTTTCTATCCCCCTAAATTGATAAATGGAAGCTCCCAACCACCCTAAAAACAAGTGGGAGTTCCGGATTACTTTTGGAGATAAGTGTGGTTTCCGTGGTTTGAAGGCCCCAAAGGGAAGAGCCTAGGGTCAGACCGGCGGGAATCAAATGAATAGTGAAATATGAGTGACTCGAAACCCAGGGGATGATATGATATGAGCCTAGGGGTCAGACAGGTGAGAATGGGACAAAAAAAGAACAGACAGGTGACTCGGGCCAGGGGATTGTGCGATATGATACGAGCCAGGGAGGAGTCAGACAGATGGAAAATGAAACGGACCATGAAACATGCTCGGGTATAGTGGATCGTGGTGATATGATACGAGACTGGGAAATCAAACTGGTGGAGAACGGGACTGACAATGATCCATGCATGGGGTATAAGCCGAGAAATGCAAGGAAAGAGACACAATGACAGTGAATTGAAAAGTTTGTGTGAAGCCGAATCCCTTCAAGGGCATTGGCAATACTTGCACGACGTCGTTCAAAGTTCACAGTAAGTGGCATTGCTTGTGCGTTCAAAGTCCATCGTAACTGGGAAATTATGTACTGTCAAGCAAAGCTTCTGCAATCAGCATGTTGCCATTAGTTGAAAGGCACAACGCAAGGAAACTTCTTATGTACGGATATAAAGGTGGTAGTAGTTGCTTGACCATCGAC
Organism: Ptychodera flava; assembly: GCA_001465055.1. Classification (NCBI taxonomy): domain Eukaryota; kingdom Metazoa; phylum Hemichordata; class Enteropneusta; family Ptychoderidae; genus Ptychodera; species Ptychodera flava. The sequence goes on along the minus strand of LD347110.1, from coordinate 313,707 downwards.
CAAAACATTGAATAAGATGATCCAGCACATGGGTTGCGGCAGCCATGGTGGTTGCACCTATATGAAAGGAATGTCCTGCGAACAGGTGGGCTAAAGGCCAATGCACGATAGAACAGCTTGCAAAGAATCCATGAAGGTGCAGCAATCCGTTGGGATTCTTTCCGGGAGGAGGAAAAATGGTTCCTGTGGAGTAGCATGTATGTGTTGACACACTGCGATGAAATTGAGAAGTGTAGAAATGGGGCAGATGGAAGATCCTATTGGAAAAAGTAGTAAGGCGAACAGCAAAGAAATTTGTCTGTCTTGGAGGTATTGATATGTACTGCAACACCAGACACCTTGTCATTGATGTAATTGGTGATAATGTCCCCGAAACAGAGATTGTAGTTTAGGTTGAACCGTTGTGTGACAGTGGTGAATTTGCTGCAATGTAGAAATCCAAAGTAGGCAAGGAGAAAAGCTGACTCCAGCATGAGCATGAAGTAGTGGCCAAGAACACCAATGCCGAGGAGGTGACCAATGCAGCGTAGGATATATATTGGCGATGATTGCAGAGGCAGTCCTGTTGTGATTCTTTGTAAGTTATGAATGTTCGTCGAAAAGCGTGGTCTTGCAACAATCGAAAGGGATGATGGCGGTTATTCATTATATAATGGTTGCAAATTCCAACTAAGTAAACTTTGATGGTGAATAGTTTCAAATGAATATATGTGGCACAATAAGTAATGAAACAGATGAGGATCTCTTCGGACTCAGGAGGCAGGCCAGTAGAGTCTGAAATGCCTGATAGAGTCAGGAAATTTAACCACCTGATGAGTAAAGAACAGGCTGTCCTTTCGCTGAGTTAGCTCCCTGGAAACAGATGACGGCCTGCCGCAGTGAAACATAACCTCCGAGGGAAATTGGCAAGGAAGCTCGTCGCCTGATGGTGGGTTGATCCGAAAACGGTGCAACTGCAAACGAGACAGAGAGTCAGCTATTGTGTTGAGTCTTCCTGGCATGTGTTTGGCATGTGTTTGGTAATGACAAGGTGGTGCATAAATGTCATAATTAAAGGCGAATAGGAATGACCCTTGTTGATGGTGTGAACTGTGGCGGAGTTGTCACAGTAGAACAGAATACGTTTAGGGGCCCACAAGTGGCCCACAAGTGACGATGATAAAATAAAGTTATTAAAAATCTGTGGAAAGCGCTGGGTCAGCATCTGACCAAAGGTCATCTTTCCACTTTTCATGACACCAATGGTCAATAAAGTAGCCTCCATGCCTAATATCGCTCGCGTCAGTATAGAGGTCAATTTCGGAGGAGTTTTTCATGTTGGCATCCAGAAACATAGAAATAACATTCCAGTTTGTGAGAAAGTGGTGCGACATAGTGAGATCCTGCCTACTTTCAGCAGAAATGGTTATGTGATAGCCCAGTTTTTGTGTAGCTTTGGAGAGCTCGATCAGCCTATAATGAACGTCCCTCCGGGGACAACCACTTGGCATGCAAAGTTCATATGGCTAAGGAGGCTAAAAAACTGCCTTTTTGTGCATGATTTGTGGTGAAGGAAAGATGTGACTAGTTCGAGTAGCCTTGAAAGTTTGTCATGCGGGAAGCTGGATTTCATCTTGATAGTGGCAAGTATGATAACAAGATACTTTCTAAAGATAGTGGTTGAGTCGACAGTTGTATGTTTTGCATAGGGATTCCCAGTCGATTGAATGGCAGTGTTAGCAGTGTCATTGTTTACAGGAATACGGGAGGGTCCACAGTAAGGAATCGTCTAAAAAGTGGAAAATGGTGTTGATATCGTATACATTATGCGCAATCAAAGAGATAGCTGAAGTGAGCAAATTTATAATCTTTGGCTGGAACGTGAGCCAAAGGGAAGCCTGACAAAGAAGTAGAAACGACTGTTCCAGTGTATGCCATAGAGATGCCATACAGATGGGTAACTCAATATTAGTTTAAAGGCGTTGACAATGTCAGTTTTACAGAGCCAGGATTCCTGTCAAGAACGGAAAATGGCAGAAATACCATTGTCAATTTTGACGTAGATGAAGCTGAAATCATTTCTATCGATGAGATCGTTGATGCTGGAAATGGTGTAGTGACGAGAGATCGACAATCAGCCGGGTTTTTTTCCGAAGGATATTTCTTGTCTGCTATACCAATGGGCCTACAGCGAAATGCAGGAAATAATGGCTGGTCGAAAGGGCCAGCTAAGTAGCCTTTTTCCACTTTAAAGTCAATTAGTTTAGAAACAATGTCCGGCTGTGAGCATGCTGAGAGAAGATTGCATCCGATAAACGTTGCCGATAGTGCTTTGCATAGGAATGTATGGAAACCATCTTTAAGGCCTGAGAGGAGATTTTTTACAAAAATACGATCTGGATGTGAGACAAGGTGCAGTGTAAGACTAGGAATATCAATGGGTGTAGAAGCCGTTGCAGGCAGTCAGTTTTTGGACAGCCGTTTGCTTGGTAGTTGCTTGGTGAAACATTCCTCTCAGCCCTGCAGTGTGCGCTTGAAACACTGGAGACAAGAGTAAGTGAGGGAGCAGTGATAACTCTTGCAGCCTGAAGCTGAATTAAAATTGTTGCACAGTTCCCTGCCCTGGTAAAACCCACGCTCAACCATGTGTTAATGACTGTATGAGCGATGCAGTGCCGGGAGGCTTCTTTGTACCTGTTGTCAATTGAGGACAGATGTCGATTGTGCATGCGACACTGCTGCACAAGTTGCATTCTGCTGCTTGGAGACTAGAGAAAATGGAGCTGTAGAGGGAGGAGTCACGGTGCGACCAATCTACCTTAGTGTTAAGGTTGAGCAGCAACGCTGAGCAGAGAACACCCGATGTTATTCACGGAACGCCAGGCCGCCAATATGTCCAGACATGTCAACAACTTCATGTTGATAAGCATCCAATTCTTTGTGATGGTTTGGGTATACGTCACAAATAATGTTTTTTGTAAACGGAGAATGCAAAGATGAATTCCTGGATGGTCAGCGCTCGAGCGATTCTAGAATCGGGCAACTGTTTTTAACATTAAAGCTTCATCGCCAACTACCACGTGACATTGGCCCTCGGTAAAACAATAACCACAGTCACATGTTTTCTAGAAAGCTGTTCCTTGCCTACGTGCCCCATAGTCGTGTGTACATATGCCTGAGAAGTAAACCAAATCGCTATAAAAACATGCCATGTCATCTTCCACGTTCGATTTTACTGTGAAAGTTAGCAAGTTTATCAACCATGTAATTGTCGATCGTTCCCTATCATTCTCAAAATTCATACCTGATACTTAATCTCCTTCAAAAACGCTCTTTTCGTGTGATTTTCTACTGAATTCGACCTTCATCCCAAACGGCATTAGCTGTACTGGAACAATCCGACAGGTGTAACAAAGGCGGATATTTTAAGAGCACGATCAGTCAGAGTATCGAACGTATGCAAATTAACATTCGTAGATTTTTGACAGTTGTAAATAGTAATGCTTATACGCCAGCATTGCTTGAGGAATGTGGTACACTTCCATTACGTTGTGGTTATTTTCAAAGATATCTTTCATATTCGTTGAAATGAATTGAAATGAGAAATGATAGATATCCAACAGCATGTTATCTTATTTCAAAGCGTCTAGATGATGCTGAGAGACTACACGGACTACCAACATTAAAAAGTTACGTTTTGGGTAAGGTTTTGGAATATTTTTATTAGAGCACCAAATTGGGGACGCTAATGTATTTTGAGTAACTTTACTCAAAGATTAAAAATATTGTTATAAACAAGATTAGCAAAGTATCCTAACAAATTCAACAAGGTTAAGGGTTTATGGCGAGTTCAAGTCCTTGCTTGAACCAGAAAGATATGTGGAGTACTTGAGTTACAGACAAAAACGAATTTTAGCTGACTTTCGCTGTTCCACCCATAAACTGAACATAGAAATCGGTCGTCATTTTAATTTGCCCGATCGAAAGGAGAATTTGTATGCATTGTGAAGAGGTTAACAATATTACGACTGTAGGAAACGAATTTCATTTCATATATCTGTGTCCACTATACGAGGATATTAGAAAGACATATATTTACCATTGAAATGGAGATTAAATGTACATAGAAATAAGCTAATTGAAATTGTGTCTCAGTCTCTTAATGTCAATTTATTTATTAAAGGCTCTCAAAGACGAGAAGTTTTACCAGATTTACCAAGTATTTAGATTTTTTTATACAATTCTCTTTGTTTGTTTGTTTGTTTGTTTTCTTAACTGCGCTTTGTTAACACACGATTTACTTGGAAGTTTGTACTCTCAATCAAACTTACAGTTACGGACCAGCTTACTTTTGAGTTTATCTCTGTAAAATTCTGCGCGAGGGGCTGAGGTCCAGCACCGTTGAATGGATAAAGTAAAAGCAAATTAACAGCCCAGGGGTTTTATGCGCAAGGCGCAATATTTCAACAACAGACGACTTTGGAACCACTATTTCATGTTTTGTTGCTCAATCGTCATCAAGACATCTAGAGATCTCCACTTGCACATGAGAATACCAGACTTTGTGTAATACCGAACAGGACTATAGGTTTCAAATTCATCAACAACACTCTCAAATAAACACAAAATATCTTGTTCCTTGTGTTTTTAATAACACGTGATCTGGAAAATGTCTGACCTTGGTCTGCAGAATTTTTAATGGACGTTTCAAATCTACTAGGGATAACGGACTGATAGATGTAAAACACCTGGGTGAGAAAGATTTCATTTAAGTCAATGTCGTCTGTAACATCATTTCTAATATATGTTGATTTTCTTAAGTTTTGTTGTTTTTTTGACATGGCTCGAGTAACAGCAAATGCAGGATATAAGTAAGGAATTTGCTGTTCATTTGGCTTTTTACTGGTAACAAGTGGATTTGTAATGATCTTGTCCGAGCAAGGTCGTTTCCAAGAAATAGAGGGCGCTGATGATATAGAGGGCGCATCGTGTGAAAACTTCTCTTGTGAGACCATTCAGCAAAATCTTACAAGTTCTTCGTTAAAACAGTAGAATATACCAAATACAGACATTTGTTAGTGTTCATGAATATTGGGAGAGCAAACTGACCGATGATGACGGATGGTAAACGACCTGAAGACGAGCTAGAGGACCTGGTGTGTCTCCACAGCGATGACGACTCATGAGAGAACAATATGGCTGCCGCCATGTGCACTAGGGACCAACAACGATGAAAATGAAAGGTGAACAATAGAACTTTAAGTAATGTGTAACAGGTGTGAACTGAGAGCGAGCGCAGCGTAGGGTATATCGTCATTGATGTTTTCAGGCAATAGCATGCTAACTTCTGTGTTTGATGCATGATGCATATCTTGGCCATTGAGGTTGAATTGTTGTCCATTGTTTTCTAGAATAACATTTATAGCAATTTAACTTGGAAATGCCAAATTCACTGACGAAAATTATTTAAAACTGGTAAATTATATGATTCCGATCGGTTTACAGGGGCGGGAATAGAGGCAGTCTAATGTAAACACGTACTTGATATTCCCGTCGGTAGCCTGAGGCACACGATTTTTAATTCGCGCTTGAGTTGACCGTTCGTTCTCGCGAGAGTAGGCTTGTTTCAAAATGGCCGCGCCTAGTGATGACCGAACCAGGCCTTCAAAAGTGATCGAAAATAGTCATTTTGAACCAAATTTCACACTTTCTTTGGAGTAGAGAGATTCTTTTGTCGGAAATACACATTGTCGAGTAGGATTTGTGGTAGATGATATCTTTAATTTCACGCAATCCGTGTAAAAGTATTCAAAATGGCCGCCTCCATGTAAAAGTGCCCTTATCTCAAACTCGTAGGTATATAGAGATTCCATTCTAAATTTCATGTACACACGTTAGTCTTCGGCCGCTCTCGCTGCGCTCGCTATTATGCCGTCGCTATCGGCCAAAAGACTGGTATTGTAGATAATTGGGAAAATTGCCACCGAAGTGTAAATAAATTGCTTTATATAAATGTTTCCATTGCATCGATCAAGCAAAGCTGTTCATGCGTAATGCTGCCTTTGAGCCTACACTACAAAATGATGGTCGCCATCACCATTCGTCAAGTCTAGTGGTCAACATCACAGCTCGTTGAAATGATAGCTTTGAATCGAGAATCAGTGGTTCATGGAATTATTCAAACTGCCACCACGAAGTCAATACGAAAGTTATGGACATTTTCGGATCTCCTGCAACATGTAAGCAAACATCAACAATGAACCATGAGGGACACCAAGATAGTGTGAACTCTTTGAGATCACCGTCTTGCACAGCCGGAATTGTCAAGCCATCTATTAGTGACGAGGTTGAGAACCATAAGGACAGTAATCAAATTTCAACTCCTTTGAACACATCAGCGAGAAAACATTTTTTTCTACACAGAGCACAATCCATCAAACAACAGAACAAAGAGGGCGTTTCAGAGTCCATTAAAGTTCTGGAGAAATCAGTTGAAACCGTTGCAAACAAAATGGAAGATTTGAGGGATAACTACCGTACCTTCAAATCAGAAATTAATCCACTAACAGTAACTACAACAAACCATGTTTTGGAAAATACTGATGGCCTTAAATCAATCCATGCCTTACTCTCTGGTGTATTGTCAAATATTGCCTCTATTGATTGTAAACTAGATATTATCAGCGCCAATGTTACCAAACTGTCAGCAACACAGGAGGCTCTAAAGGAATCAGTTTCAGTATTAAAGACAAAGGCTCAGCAAAGTAACATTTCAATAGCTAGCTTCCAGAATTGTAATGATGAAAGAAAAGAAGAAACAAATTACACTCATCCTGCAGTTCCAACAAAAAATTACTATAGTGTACTGATGGATCAACAGCATGATGATCATTCACAACCTCCATCTCCTTCAAAGGTCGATTATAGAAGTCCATCAAAATTAACAACTCACCGCAAAACCCATTCAAATTATGCACTTGGGAGGAAAAACTACCACAGCATCAGTAGAACAAATGTTCAAGCCTGTACAGACCAGAAGACCATTATTTTCGGTGATTCTGTGGTGCAAAGAATTCAGCCAGGTAGACTTAGCAAAACAGAAGTAGTTGTAATGAAAGGTGCTATGTTTCTAGAAATCACTTCTTGCATACAAAACATGTCTGACTTTTTGAAAGAGTGTGATAATGTAATAGTTCATGCTGGCACAAATGATGTGAAGAATTCTATCTGTATTTCAAGCATTGCTGAGGATTGTGCCAACACAATCCATGCTGTCAAGGAAATCAATGCTAAAGCAAAAGTGTTAATATCCAGTATCTGTCCAAGACTGAACAGAAAACAAGGTGAGGTTGATGTTATCAATAACCAGCTTAAACAAGTGGCAAAAGACAATGAGTCAACCTTCATTGACAATGATCCATGTTTTAAGATATCACAATATGTGATAAATTCTTCACTTTATTACGATAAGGTTCACTTGAACAATCACGGATTAGCAAGGCTTGTAAATAATTTCCATAACTATGTGCCTGCCATTACGAATGGGATGAACAGCAGAAGATCTGGAACAATGCAAAGTCAAGAAAAGATGAACACGGGTAGTGATAGACAACACCCTCATGTAAAATTCAACCCAAGCAACTATGCCAACCAGTATCGCAGGCCAACTTTACAGAATAGGCAATTTCAGGGTTGCTACAACTGCGGTGAACCGGGTCATAATGTGCGTACTTGCCGCTATGAAAGAAAACTCTCTCTGCCACAACTGTCACAAAGTTGGTCACAAAGCTAAGTTTTGTATGCAGCGTTTAATTCTACTGAGGAAAACAACTCAAAAATTTAGTTCCATCTGTGCCGTCATGCATAAAGAGAGTAAAACTTTTATACAATACAGAAAACAATTATAATGGCATTGTGCCTCCTAAACATGGTTCAAAACAGAAAGACATTCATTGCAATAACATATGTTTGAAAAATAACACCCCTTTTAATGCAGGTAAAACCATTAAAATTGGTTTTAATGACATAAGGGGTCTTAAATCGAAGAAACAGGAGCTCTCAAGTCTTTTGCATAAAGAAAATATAAGCGTCTTTGGCTTATGTGAAACATTTACGAAGGAAAATAGTATGATATCCACACCTGATTAAAATTTTCCACAGAAACCACGTGCCACCAAAAAGGGGGGGGGGGGTGGTTTTGGTATTTTGCTTCATAAATCAGTGATTATTATTGATGATCAGTGTCTCGATTCTCATAAGGATGACTGGGAAAGATTATGGGTTAAAGTGAAATTTAATGAGACCAGTGAGGTTATATGCCTGTGTTATATATTTCCCTGTTGATGGTAGGAATAAGATATTAGTTGAGGATTTGCATCACCAATTACTAGTAGAGGTATTAACTTTAGAAAATCAAGGAATGCAAAATGTTATCATCATGGGTGATTTTAATGGAAAAATATGTGAAAACATTGTTAATGGAGATGCGGTGAAAAATGATAATGGAAAAATGCTTTTGAATTTCTGTTATGACTCTGATCTTAATATAGCCAATACCCTCCCCTGTGCATATGGTACATTTACATGGTTTAGGAATAACCAACACTCTGTTCTCCATTATATTATAATCTCTGATAAAGTCAAATAAAAAACTATACAATTCGTGGTGGATGATGACATGAATTATCATCTAGGGAGTGATCATAATGTTCTACTTTTATCTTTAAATTTAGATAAAAATCCCGTTCAAGAGCCTATTGAGAAAAAAGAAAGGTGGAATCTTAATTATGACCCAGACTGGGATCTTTTTGAAGCATCAGTATGGGATGTTTTTGGTGACTGGACTATTGATGAAAATGAAAAGAATCCAAATTCACTGTGTGAAGATTGGGAAAACAATTTAATTGATGCAAATTCAACATAAGTTTGATCTTTCCCTTTCTCACAATCTCTTCATTTCTGGCGATAAGCTCCCGCATCAACCCATAACCCTTGAGGATTAATTCTTTCACAGAATCATAATCTGAAGCCTGTCCTACTGACAACTGAATGTAAATTTCTCTGGCTTTACCCACCAAATCACTCTGCAAAAGCATAGACAGAAATATTTGTCAACATCTTTTTCTTGAAGGGTTGAACTAATCTGAAGTGTTGTGTGATGTCAAACTTGTTTTTTCTCGACTGTCAAGCGCTAAACGTTTCGATTATGTTTGTAATCTTTTCACTCTTTCTGTCTGTCTTTCTTCCATGTCCAATTTTTTAAGTTCAAAATCTGCCTGTAATTCTAATCCTAATTTTGTGAGTTCAAAGGCAGATTTAGGCACATAATTTTTTAAGATGGATTCCTTAAATTTCTTTAAATAAACTAAAATGTTTTACAATATTGAACTGATTTTCCTTCTTGCGCATAGATCTTTCGACTTCTACTTTTAAAAACTGGGCCAACTTAATAGGGTTTTCCTTTTTAAGAGAATCAAATGCTTCCTGATCAAGGTCCTCAATAAATTCGCCTGGCTTGAATTCTGCCATGATGAAACATCGCTGAGTTCACAATAGTTTACAATGCACCGAGGCACTGAATTCATAGAAATTTTCTTAAGGCTGCCAAAATGTTGTCAAACGACACGGAATTCTTCAAAATATGACACGAAATGTCCAATCCTGGAAAAGCCTCCTATTTCCGTTACGACAGAAAAAACGGCGATTAAGTCAACGATTTTCTTTATAATGAAATTTATTTAAATTAATCGCTTGTCAAGTGATAAAGTACAAACTGTACTACATATCTTGGCTGGAACGGCGGAACGGCACAAACTCATAGTCTCCAATGAGTTGTGTGTAGACTAACAAGTCCTTTTTCGGCTTCCATGCTTGAGTTTGACTTTGATCCGTGTAGATGTTCACAGAGCAAGTCCAGCAGGAGTGTAAAGTCCAAACTAGTCTTGAAGTAAACATTGATGTAATCCCGAAGGTTTAACCGAAAATCTGTACCGTTCCCTATTTATACTGAATGATTATATCCAGAACATATAAGAACAATCTACAATTTTTCTTGATATGCTAATTGCTGTTCTAAAAAATATCTTCACTTGCAGTAAACATGACCTTTTAGAAAGTTGTAAATATGAATTCAAAGTAATGGATTGGGAGAATGACCTATAAAACACTGTATAGATCGATGGATTGATCGATGGATGGATGGATGTATCCATGTGTGTATGTATCTATACATACGTGTAATTTGTGTGATTGAGTACGCATGTTTATGTTTGCGCATACATATCTGAATATTAAAATAAGTGTTCTGTGGTGTTTCTGAAATATATTGGATTTACGTAACCCATATGATTGACTATCTACCTACACTAAATGTGCATGAATGTGTTTTGGTTATTATTTTGCATTTGACGCATGTCGAAGTTCTGCTATTTAGATGGAGAATAAAAGATCGTAGCAAGCTTAATAATATACCCGTATTACATTTTGTAAACTTCGTAACAGTGCGTCCATGAATTTTACAACGTAATGCGTCACGTGTTGTGGTGTCGGTTGCAATAGTCAGTGTTTTAGGTTTGCAAATTTTAGTTGTTATAAAATCCAAGAAAAGACGGAGAAGACTTTTACGACATGTTATTCATGTGTGCTGATAAAACATTTTTAATTTCCAGCATAGCAAGACCGTAAGTACAGTCCAGTTTTCGAATAAGTGTTGCAAGTCATGCATGTTTACCTTTTATATAAATCCAAAGCAATGATACTCTGTCCAACTGTAACTGCATTTCGAGATATAACTTACCTTGCTGATACATGTACCATGTCTATTAAATCTGACGAGAGAAAAGGCGTGAAGAGTGCCCTTAGTTACCTGGCGCTATGGATGTTAGCAGTAAACAAGTAATCTATATTCTGTGAAAGTGAAAGTCCAAACTCTCCGTCGTAATAAAAAGTGTGGTTTCCAGGAATCAGCAATGAATGGAAAATCAATATTCGTCTTAATTTTGTAATGAGCTTGAGCTTTTTTTATATCGGCCCGCTGCATATTGAATAGTATCTTTAAATGTTTGCATAAGATCTTTATTAGGGGTAATGTCTCCTTTTATATCCAATGTTATCTGATTTTCTTGCTGATCGGGTGTTAAGGGACGCTTCAAAGTCTCACTTGCAGATCCTTTGCGGATCTTTCTTTTGTTGGCAATATTTGTCCCGTTCATATTGAGTACTTTTTGTTGGCCCTGGGTCTAGCCAGGTTTTGGGTCAACTCAAAATTGCCAATGTTGGTGCGCTGGGTTGGACCAGGGCCAGTTAAGTTTGGACGGGGCAAGAAGGTGGGTGTACGACTGTCACAAAATTTGGATCGGGTCCAAACTGCATGCCTGAATGCATTAGCGCGACCCCTGATCCACATGACACTTAACAGAACCGAAAAGTTTTCATTCCAGTCTTTATCATCCCATGTTCTCACCAGGTTTTGCTCCGCAAGCGGGACCATGTCATCCCGTGAACGTTACTTGTAAGACAGGCATTAGATAACAAAGACACCAGAAACACTATGCACTGGTTATTTCTTCAGCTTCTCAGAATCCAATCATCTTGTAAATTCATCCAAGAGATACTTGGGACGTCTTCTCTGGTTGAAATGTCGGTTTAGCAGTCAGATTGACTCTTTTGCACCTAAAACCGCAAAGACATTACAAAGCAATAGATTTTGAACACTGAAAAGGTCAAAGGTCACGAGTGGCGATGCTTGGTCGGTCCTAGATCCAGTGAAATATAAACGCGAACCAAATCTTTTATCCAAAAGAGCGTTATTTTGTACGGTCCATTGTCGACCTAAATTTTGTGAGTGTGAACATAGTTATTGTCGCATGCGATGACGTCCAAGTATTTCGTATCCAATGAGAAGTATACCTGTGAATTTATGCAAACATTTGAATATATATATATATATATATATATATATATATATATATATATATATATATATATATATATATATATATATACACGCGCACACACACACACACAGTGGTGCGTTTCCGCAGGGCATAACTTTTGCTAGGCGTGGAACCTGCTGTGGTTACCCTACATTCTGTTTCATGCGCTTGGCAATCATCAGGAGTGATATTGGCGAACGTTTTGCTACATATATAGTGGCATACACACCTGACTCTACATATAGGTATATAGCCCGTCAATTTCACTCCTAATGATTGTCAAGCGCAGGAATATATATATATATATATATATATATATATATATATATATATATATATATATATATATATAAACCATTGTCACACCAATGTTGATGCTTGCGGTTACAGTTACTTTGAAATTTTGCAATATGAATGTCTCGAGAATGCTCGAGATGGCTGAACACTATATTGTATATTGTTTTTATTTGTTTATTTTTCTTTGACCAGTAGCGGAGGGTGATCTTGGACATTTTTTGTGATCAGGAAAACCAAATATGTCATTAACGTAAGTTTATTTTGATTTGTACCTCAAATCATATAAAAGCCAAGCTATCTCGAATAGTTTCATATATGTAAGCAAAAGTATCTTACGGTTGTTTGAGAAAGTGTTATTTTGTAAAGGTGGTAACTTTTGAGATACACTACCTAAAATGCGTGTTTGCATGAGTATTTCACTTTTCCAAACAAAAGCAGCGACAGCGAAAGGTAAATATGGATTGCGAGTACATAAATGTGTCCCATATTTCGATTACAGGGTCTCATCTTTGGTGAACCTGAGTGTGAGTGTCCAACACTACTTGGAAGAGCAGAATAGAGGCCAGCCAGATGTAAACACTACGGGTGAAAATTTCCTCACTGCTGTGGAACGAGGCAACTATGCAGGAGTCAAGTGGTTGTTAGAATCAAAGGTATAGATAGACGAATGATAATATCACCCCTTAAGAGAACGCCTTGTCATTTTTGAGTTCTTAAAAGGTTTGGAATGCGAAGGCGCATGCTGAACTTTGGCGTTGTAATGCCGCCCCCGCCCCCGACCTGATTTAGGGCTTTTCAATTTGGTGCTCAAAATTATAACAACATTACGCATGTTTACTAGTTTTCAACAACGTGTAGATGACAGGATATGTAATGTAAAGCTGTTCTCCTGTTTCAGTTAGTCGAAGTCAATTACGAAGGGAGACGAGGAGGTATGCAGACGACAGCACTGCAGATTGCCGCAGAGCGAAATGATTTTTACATGGTTAAACTACTCTTCCGAAACGGTGCAAAAGAACTAGCTCTAAAAAGAATTCTAGGTAGGTTGCTTATTTGTTCATTGTAGGATAGGATAGGATAAATAGTTCATGCAGCGCCTAGTATCCATCAAGCGATGTTTACCGGAGTTTTACAATAGGTCACTGTACAGGTAAGTTCTCCTAGAGATATGAGTCTTCATAACCTTAGATCTAAAAGTGCGAATATAGGGAACGGAGCGAATATGAGCTGGTATCTTGTTTTATGAAATTGATGAACAATGGGAGATTTATCTATCACCATAAGATTTTGACAAAGTTTGAGGAACTTTCAAATATAGTTTGTAGACTTTATTGAAAAGATCTGCTAGGGGAATTGACTTTAATAATACAGAAAGTTTTCGATCGAGTTTGAATCCACAGCATACGGCACCCAGTCACCTAGCAGATAAACCGCAGTAAAACCGCTCGGCCAAATTCCCTCTCCCATTGGTTCAATAACCGAGCTGAGATGATACAATTTTCTGACTGGGACCCCTCCACACGCTTACGAGTTCATGACGCACTGGCTCTCATATACTCGCTAACACACATCATACACAAACTATATAAAACCAATGAATACACTTTGCTCAACATGTCGTAAGACAGCTGGTCTCGGGGACAATTCTGTCCAGCAGCGGAGCGATAAACCCAGGTTAGAAAATGCAGTAAGTTCCGTCAGGTATGAAGGGGTGAGTCCATTTATTGATTTACATGTGACAAGAAAGATTTTGAACTTGTTCTTCTTGTCCCCAAAAGCGGAGAACAATTTCAATTGGGAATACAACTATTCTTCGAATTCTAGGGAATACTAATTACGATATAGTAACAAGAACTTTTGCTCACCATCTGAGGCGCATTGTATTGTGATTAGTTGCTGGTGGTACGTGTGTCACGACACAACATTCGATGACAAAAACCTTTGTCATATTGCGCGGCTTTTCACATTTCGTTTTGAGAGTTTATCTCAAACGGATGCATGCTAAGTGATCATTCGATCCCTATATACAGAGTGTTATTGGCATCTAATCAAATCCGTCAAACGTTTTAACTTTCTTCTATTTAATACACATCTTCTACCTTTATAATTACTGAGAATTCAAGTGATCAATCTCATATTTATCATAGTGAAAATATGGCATACGCGTCCTTCGTCTTCACATGAACGTTGAGAGTCACAATTGTGATCTCTTCTAGGTTCGGTCAAAAATATGCCTCTCCAAGAGAAGATATATGCTTATGGTGCAATATCAAGCCCGGCGTATCTTATCATGCACTATCTACAACTTCGGGAAAATGATGATTTTTCAAGTAGATGCTGTAGATCTGGGTATATGAAGGATTGTGTTCAGGAAGCTTTTGAATTGGTAATGCGTATGAAAGAATTCGTTCGTCAAGAAAAGTTGACGGTCTTAAAGGTAATGATATATTGCATCTTGAAAAGGGCAACTAATTAATAATTTAGAAAATTAATAATTAATTAAACTGGTAACGAGTTACTTTACTGGCTATTTAATTTTAATAGGAAATGTAGATTTACTAACTATTAAAACTAGTGAAGAGATTCACTTGATCAATAAATATATAAATAAAATGATGAATAAAGAATCTAATTCATGTAAATTCACTCATTCAATATATTAAATTCATTATTTATTTATTATTTATTGTTAAATTAACTATTTCTTATTATCGATATTAAAGGTTATCCTTTCTTGCATTGTCTATATCCCTTTATATCTGGAAAATGATAATTAGTTTTTTGTGAAACGTTTTAATTGTGATTTTTAAAATCGTACCGCTGATACATTAGTACCATAGGTCACAACTTTGAGTCTAATTTGAATCTAATTTGAATCTAATTTGAATAATACTTAATTGATTCGTTACATTTTTGAATCTGCCACAGGACAAGTATGAATTGTTTGACGGTTATATACAGCGATTGGAGGATTTTCCGGTTGAAATATTAAATAGCTGCCGTACACCAAATGAATTGCGATGGTTCCTCGAAGGTGGTCATCACAATTTCGATTTCGAAATATGTAGGAGACTAAAGTCGTGCGCTTGTGGCAGTGATCTTAAACTCTTAAGAACCATGGAGAAGGCAATTGATACGAAGCAAAAGAGGGTACGCGAACTTTGTCGTTTGTGCGCAAGTAATATCCTTTGCGTTTGCAGTAATATTGTAATGAATTTAGTCAGATGTTGTGCTGCAAAAATCACTTCATCAATCTTTATAATCAACGTCGTACTTTTAGCAGATACAGTTTTCTAAGTTACATTTACGTTTCCTTTTTTTCCAGTTCATTTCTGAGGATCAAGTTCAACGTTTTCTTACAGAAGAATGGTTACTGGGTCAACCAAAATGGTCCAGAAACAAAGGCTTTTTCTGGCGAGTGCTTTACGCCATCTTTGCTTTCTTCTTTTACGGCATTTGCCACCAGTTTCTGACTGTTAACATTTGTCCCTGCAGAACAACACGACTACATCGTCTTTTCTACAGCCCAAAATCGGCATTCCTGAGTCACTATTTCCACTACGCGTTTTTTATACTCTTTATCTTCTGGTACCAAGTCTTGGTTTCCTACAAAGTCGAAGGGTCTAAGGCTATCATTGAGTCGGACATTTACTATGTGCCTATCCTCGTCTTGTGTATAATATGGTTTGTGAGCCTATGCGTTGCAGAGATTGGAGAATTAATATTCCAAGGTCTGTGTAGTTTTTTCAAAAACTACTGGAACTTACTGGATGTGACTATTTTGGTGTCCTTTTTCCTTGGTGTGATCATCGGTAATCCCGACATTGTTGGGGACATATATGATGACCCCTACACTTTTATCTATCTGAGTAAATTCACGTCCCTGACTTTTGTCTGTGCCCTGTTGCGCTTCATGGAACCCTTTTACCTTTCATACCTCGTCGGTCCAATATTGTTGATCTTTACTGAGATGTGGCAAGACATTTTCCGCTTTCTCGTCGTGTTTGCCTATGTTGTCGTATCATACGCCTTGGCTATGTACTACTTCTACGTCGATATCGGAGAAAATCAGTCAAAATTTTCCCGGTAAGTTAAGAGTACGTGTAAACCCTGTAATCAAGTAAAATGTTTTCTGCTTGTGAGATTGACTGCAAATTCGGTCAACTCTCAAAGCTTATATTTAAAAAACTCACTCATAATTCCGGACAGTTGAAAACAAAGCGCGACACAGGACATCGCATTGTTAATGTGCACTAAAACGCATGGGTATATGGGTGCTACATTATGGAACTAACACGTTATGTCTTGGTTTGTGGAAAAAAGTCTAAACATTGAGGTAAATATGTTACATGCTTCTTAAAAACTAGTCCCATTCGGGATAATTAAGAGTCCTGCAGATAAAGCAAGGGATAAAGGTATACGCAGAGATGGTATGATAACTAGGGCGGCCCCTACATGTGAGTAGAATTATATTACTCCGAAATGTATACTTTTCAGACGTTTTCTTTAATAATTATGAGATTTTATTTCGCAAAATCAAACTTAAATTTTGTTGGATGTAACTGTAATTTTGATGGACAAAACTCGATTTTTGACGGACCAAACTTTCTAATTTTGACACTACAACTTTAATTTTAGTGGGCACAACTCTCATTACGAAACCAAACTCTAATTATAGTGGGTGTAAGTCTAATTTTAGCATACAAACTCTAATTTTTTTTTGTAAAACTCTGACATACTTTTCCTTAATTTTCTTGTCAAGGTAAGGACTTTTAATTCTTCAAAAACGTAACCCTATTTTTTTAGTAAACTTTTAATATTCTGTAAAAGATACGGTTTACAAGGATTTGTGTTTAAATATTTAATCTTTTGCATTTCACAGGAGTAAGTTTGAAATACTTAAAAATAAAATTTATTTCTGAAGACTGACCGTTTAATCACTGACCACATTTTTTTTAAGAGTAAACTTTTAATATCTATATTATCATGAGGGAAAATGCCAAGACGGTTTGACCGGTTAAGAAGGGCTTGACTACGCAGTTTCTGCGTAGTGAAGCTTCATTACGTATTCATGGTGATCCCTGGCCAGCTGTCAATAACTTTGGGGGCTTTTGTCTTTTGGCCTGCTTTGCATATGCGTCGTTGGACACGACCTGCCAATCACCCAGGTAGTCAATTAAACTATTAATTGACTGTTTACCGACCCAATTAACACTATCCAGCTGTATCAGTCATATTTTAATCGCGTGGCCCGGGTGGGCACAACGTAGGAACGTGTATTTCTATGTGTACGTTTCACTTGTGGTGTTGTTTGTACCATCGTGCGTTTGAAGTCCTTGTTTCACCTACAGTATTACCTTCAAGGTGACAGGCTTACTATTAATGTTCAGTATCATTGCACCGAGTTCTGCCCACGGTGAAAACCACCTGTTTTGCCTACTAATTATTGCCCGTCGCTGCCCGTCCTGAATGTAGCCTATCTATAGCTACAGTAATCAGTCAATATATAATACCCCGCGCCTTATACTTTTTATATAAACCACAGTCCCGCTATCCACGAGGGACTGTGTATAAACTTATAAAATCATAGTCCGAGCCGTAAAATTGTTGACGTTCGATCCGATATACAGGCTGATCGTTGAATCGCACCGGCGCATCCATGTTTACTTGCCCCATAAGCTTACTACTCTGCAAAGGGTGGGCCCGATGGGTACATGGAATTCCTGGGCCAAAAATGAACACCGGGGCGAAACTTTTTGTGAACCCATGTGAAAACATAAACGTTTATCAGTTTTGATATATACTCCTAAATTGTACGTTTGATTGTAAAATCGAGACCACATTCAAGGGCTATGCAGACCGTCCATGTACGCACACACAGTGACAAGAAGGCGGCAAACACCTGCTCACCAAGCACATCGAATCGGCGAAAAGAAGCATAAAAAAGCTAGGCTTATCGCCAAAACAAACGCGCCAAGCGCTAACAAAAACCCATACCAAGCGGCCCTTTTCAGGGCCACCAAATACTCCAAAAAGAGAACTACCTAAAAAAACCCCATAAAATTACATAGAACACACAAGCACTTAAAAGAAATAACAAAAATCGTACACATAACAAACAACTGTAACACAACATTAAATACAAAATAAACAATCACCGTAACGTAACAGAATGGCCGTGGAAATAAATCAGCTATTTCCAAAGAAAAGCCGACAGCAACATGAAATTCAACAACAACCTATCATCGCTCATGCTCAAACTATGAAACTCCGTAAAATAGTACTAGGCAAAAGCCTTAAAATTAATTCGGACACCAACAAAACCAAACAGAATAAAACCACCTCAGGATTTCCACAAATAAAGTCGTAAAATGTGACTACGCTACATCGTGAGACACAAACAATCGCAACAACACCAATTTAAAGAAAAGTCAAATTGGGCTCCACGAACAACAAAAAAACAAAAACTTGAAAGCTATCTGAAGCTGCTAAACTCGCACTTCTAGAGATACCCTTTCAAACAAGGAAACAAAACATGTCGCGCGCTAAAAGAATCGCGATAAACCAGCTTGCAAACAATAGACAAATTTTGGGGGAAAAAACCCTTCGACAAGGGTCGGGTTTTCGTCATTGTCAACACAAACGATTACGTACTCGAATGCGAAAGGCAATTACGCAACACTCAGGATTATACACAACAAGCCAGAACAAACAGTAAACAAAGTAAACGAACTATTAATCAAAATGTACGAGAACAAGCACATCAACCAGGATACTTGTAAGTAGCTAAACATAAAATCCGTACCCCGCAGTGGTACTTATTGCCAAAAAATTCAAAAACCTCCGCAAAAATCTAAAAGACACACCAGTCAAAACAAAATTTACCGAAGTAAAGAAACATAGTACAAACAAACCGAACCACCAAACGGACTCACAACGTGACCAAAAAATTAATATACTTGCCTCAGTAATCGAAAAGCAAGACCACTAAAATGCATTAAAATAAATTTTCACAAACACAAACTAAGGAATGAATCTACACTGCGACTGATGAGAAACCACACTCGGGTTTCGAAACGCGAGCGTCAAAGGGCGACTCTATCAACTTTTGTAACAACATAGGTCCGGCTGCGTCTCGCCATAAGCTTTCCCCACACAAACAAAACATTACCGTACACACTAATCCAAACTTCTCTACAAATATCCAAAGCGAAACAAACATTTTTATTAACACACACAATGGGATAAGAATGTAGGAACACATTTTCGAAATGAATCAAACACAAACTCGACACAAAAACATTTAGAATAGTTAGTAGGGGAGCCTCTTTCACATTTTTTACATCTCGATCTACTGTCTATGATTCTAAAAATAAAGTCATCTGCCACTTTTTCTGTATACGCGGTTTGGCAAAACTCATCTCTTCAATCGAAAGTCGGGTGATTCCATGGTTCTTTGGGGCACTTAAGTGTACGTCGAGCTTAAGGAATGTGGTTACATTCGATTTCTCCTAGGGCAAATGCAAGTAATTCATGCTGTTGGAAATACTGGCCGCTCATAAACAAAACAATAAACTCAATATCTGTGCATCTTTACTTTTATTGTCAAAGTACCACCGACACCCACAAAAAACCAAATGGTTCAGTCTAGGTATTTGCAACTCTGCCATCCGACTGGTCAACAGGAAATCAACCATAGGTGTCTTTTGGCACGCGTATACGCCAGTCACCGCGGCGACGGTAATCTGCACCACTTATCACCATCGGGAAAGGTACTCCTCCCCTGTACCACTGGCGATCCCGCCCTCAAGGCAATACGTCATTCGACCAAGCATTGTTATTGTAATTTCCTGCATAAAATTAACAGCGAGGTCAACTGGTCAAAATGTCTTGGCATTTTCTGGCATGTTTGTGTGTGATTTATTTGGAACACATTTCTAATACTTTGAAATATTCATGTCAGAGAAGAAAACTTCTTTAAAAGCCTATTTTAGTTTTTCCAAGACTAAAATTTCGATATTTTGCATGCGTCTTTTCACCCGAAAATATATTTTTGTTTTCAAGAGATTTGGAGAATTAAAGTTCGCTGCTATAAGGACATAAATACTAATCATGCATTTAAGGAACAATTCGTGCTCAGAAAAGACCTAAAAGACTTTGGAATCTGTATTTCTTCTTGTTATTTCTGTTTTACAAAATAAAAAAACAACTTTTGAGACAAAAATATTGTGTTAAAGTTATAGCTAAGTTTATTTTCTTAAAAAGTTTTAAAATTGAAAACAAATTTACCCCAAAATAAGTTTCCCGTACAGAATTGAAAGTTTACTTTGGGGAAATATAATCTCTTACAAACATTAAAGTTATTGTCAAAAAAAACTAGGATTCAAAGTAATAAAACTTCTGTGTTACGTGTGGGGGCCACCGTAGAAAATATATAACACTGATGTATTTGATCCAGATTTTGTTTTTAACTCATTAAATGTTGAATTTCCATTTTAAAGCTTTCCATCCTCTCTGTCATCGCTGGTATTCACCCTTTTTGGAGGAGATGCGACAGAATCGCTGTCGATAGAGGAACTAACGGTGTCAACGATGTCCAACGAAACAGCTGCCTTGACTTCACCAAGAACATTGGCGTCTTATTTCATAGCTGTTGGTTATATACTTTATATTCTGTTTGGTATAATGGTATTGATTATGTTGCTGAACCTTTGCATCGCCATGATGTCTGACCGGTACTCGCAGCTGCACGTGAGTGGAACTTACTTACATGTCATGTTGACGTTGCGCATTCCACGGATACGCGTGATCTTCTGTCATGACGTATTTGTTACTAAAAATATGCACTCTCTTCCAAACCATCGTACTTTCAGTTGGCGTTTCCTATGTTAGCTTTTTCATTAGAGCATATTTATGGTCAATTATTGTATTACCATATTGTCTTTAGAATCAAATTTTAGAATCTAAGTGTAATTTCTGCCGCACTATATGTGAGTGAGTATACTCACTCGTAATACCATAATACCATAACGTTGTGGTGCATGACGCACCCATTCAGAATTAGAATTGGAATTAGAATCAGAATTAACAATCTATACATAGGATACACGAACCTGTTCTCCAATATACAGAGTGAAAGATATTCCGAAGAGACTAGCGTATCTCAATCTGTTTGGAAAACTGTATGACCATCCTCAAAGTATATTGGTGTCTGACTCTCAAATTTTTGTCCCAATATCGAAAAACCATAACTCTGAACATAGATAGACACATTGACGAAAACGCAAGCCTAAATCACTCAGACTACTGAAAACAAACAGGGAGAGAAGCTACCGGCAGTGTGTGCGCAAGTACGAATTTAACTATCTATTGACAGGGTGAGATCGACTTGGAGTGGAAATTTGAAAGGTCTAGAATACAGATGGAGTACATCGGGGACCGGAGATCAAAGACCAATATTTTGTCGTCCATTGTATTTCTATTGTATGCATGTTGTTGCTGCTGCATTACATTGTGTATCCCGATAAAGTACTGCGTAGATAACTACAAGAAAAACGAGATACCTGAGGTAAGCCATTGACATACCGTCGTGGAAAGGTTTGCCACTTTCGGATGTCAGTATGTTTCGTCAATTAATAGTTCACTCCAAGCCCTTTTTATTTCTTTCGCAGAACCTTTGAATTACTGCAAATCTTGATTTGCCTCTTTCCAATAAAAATCATGATCTTTCAATAACATTAGTTTACTATGTACTTAAAGGCCAGGGACTTGATACCCGGGATCAAGTTAATCCCGTTCACCTTTGACATTCACGGACGGGATCGAATGTTTATACCTGTGTAAATTACGGTCACGATTAGTGTGCACAGGAGGTTGTAAACAGGGAAATATGTTGACATGCGAACAACAGATAATACGTAACTGAATATAACGGCGGGACCAGTACACTGAGAAACGTTTCATGAAGCTCGCGATGCTAGTAACAATAACAGGTGTACTTCAACAGTAATGACAAAGGTACAGTCAATCCACGACACCGCTGCAACTGATGTTATTACGTTCCGAATAAGGCTTACCTGGGGCCCGGGCGCGGGCTGCAACTGTACAACTATTACAGCTAAACGTTAGCGTAGACGTCCTGCCATTTCCAAGATACCCTGCTACGGTTCGTTTCGTCTACAGAACTACTAAAACCCCTCTCAATTCGATCAGAAAAAATAATTACGGTTTGAAATCGTTGAATTAAAGTAGAGACACACGTTAGATGATACTTATTTTAAACTCACTTTTTCTCAATAAATTTCACTTCTGGACCCTACACATTATATATTTTCTATTAGCCCTATATCTCAACATTATGAAAATATGTTTATTTTCCAAAAGCACTGTGTCTGTGTCCATTTCTCTCAAAAATATGCGTTTTTGAGTTTTTTTACCTAAAAAAATTAGGTTTTCAAGGACTATGGTGACTTGAGATCTTTGAACAGAAATCAGCAATTGAGTACTCTGGGGGAAAAACTGTGTCCCAGATTTTTTCTATTCCTTTTTGTTTCAGCACAATAAGGTGTGAAAGTAACAACTCTGGGTTTTTGAATAAATTACCGGGTTTTGTTCACTTAAGCAAGACTCCCTTGTTCCATAAATATTACCGAAAATCTGAGACACCTTTTTACAGATATGTATTTCTACTGTGACCTGGTAAAAATTCAGACCGATCTGTGCACCCTACTCCAACCTAATTTCTTTTGAAGTTACGCTTGTCGGGCCAAAATCGGAAGAGAGATAATCAAAGAATTGTGTAAACACTCCTATACGTACAAAAATCGATCGTTGATATGACTTTCCGGGCGATTTTTCTTCATGTTCACGAACTTGCATCAAGCAGGAGACTAGATGTTTTATATTTTACATCAAATACCCTTCCGAAAATCATAAATGGCGAGAAAATTGGGAGAAACACACACAAACTGTTGAGATGTACGAGTAATGAGGGCGGTTTATTTACATAACAAACAGTGCCACGGCTAATCAGTTTTTTCTCAAATAAGAGTCTAAGCTGTTACCGTAACTGTAAACGGTTGTCAAGCTCTATCAATCCGTTTCTCTCTAGTTCAGAAGTATCTTTTACGCCCGTCGGAGGCGAATTGCGATATTTTACGTTTGAGAGAGTCTCAGTGGACCACATTGATTTCGACATCGCGGCGTCACGGAAGCCATGGCGATGACTATTCAAGTTCGTCATTCGGCCCATGCACCTGTTGAACTTCCCCTCGAAGATGAAAATTTATGCATACGCATCGCTTGACACGTCCGCAAGTTTCATTCACAAATTTGTTCACTTATCGCCGACATTCGCATCGGAATGAGCGTACTGTGGTAGACAGACTCTGTCGCTGACTTACACGTTGGAGAACTTACTTCGGTGGAGAGAATCTGATGATCAACCAGCTTCCTCGTCGGAAGAAAGACTCGTGTCCGACATATCATCTTCTGCAACGTTGCTATAGTACGACCCTAAGTCAGACAATCTGAGTTTTGTTCTGGTAGCTCCATGATCTTACTTACTCTCTTCTTACGACCACGCTTACGTTTTACGCGTCTCTGCCCACAGGCGCTTGGCACATTGCTGGGATAATAATCGTATTTAATATGTTGAATGTAAATATATAAGACTTGATTATTCAATAAAAGAATCACCGTACGTGATATTAGTGTAGGCCTTTAGGCCTACACGTTGACTGGCACTATACCGAGTGGCTATGGCTGCCTGGCTTTGGCCCGGCGAATACACTGCATAATCATCAATATGTAGAATGTCTACATGACTTGATTATTTAATAAAGAATAACGGTACGTGATATTACTGTACATGTCGGCTAGCTTAACCGAGCGGCTGTAGCTGCAGGACTTGGGCCCGGCTTGGGCCCGTTGTCCACTGCTGCACAGACATGAACTGAAGGTGAGAAAGCTTTTCACGGCCCGATTTTATAAATCAGCGAAATTCACAAACTCTAGGCGTTTCCGGTGATAAAACTGGTCAGCAGTCAGACGGTTGCATAAACAATCGATCGACTGGCCTCTTTTGCCGAAAATCATACCTTACCCTATGCTACTGGCAAGAAATCGTCCTGAAATCGGCTGGGCACACCAACCCAGCGCTAGCCATTTTGAATCAGCTGCAAGCAATGTATGCACCTGTGCATACAACCCTTGGCAGATGACGTATTGTCTTTCAATTGCTCTTCTCTCATTGGACGCGTACATTGCATGCAGCTTTATATCCACCGTCTATGGTTTAATCAATTGTGAACAAAAGTATTTCGATTCATTGAGTAACACAAAAGAAAAAAGTCACCGCCTTTCCTTGACATCGGATTCCATGGTAATGGAGCAATACACAAAGTCGTTTTAGGTCCTCAAATCTTTTAAAACGGCACGACGATTATAATAGTAATACTTTTCGCAAAAGCAAATGACAATTCTGTGGAAGACACGATCGAAAAAAGCGGTGTGTCTTGGTACGTCAACGCGAGAACGCGCAATGGCTCGAGTGATATCCAAGAGGCGGGCACAGGCGCTCGAGCTGGGTAGTCTGCTAAATAGATCGCTTTTCGGCTCAATCTGTCGATCCCGTTGTCGATGTTCCCTCCACTGCAACCTAAATGAGTATTTAGATTGCAATGGCGGGCATATCAACAACGGGATCGACAGATCGAGCCGAAAATCGATCTATTTAGCAGACTACCAAGCTAAAGGGCGCCTGTGCTTGCGGGTGCCCTTCCATATAAGGGAGCCTTCAGTAATTACAGGGGGTGGGCCGGGGGAATTGAGGAAGGTCACTTTTTAGAAAACAGTTCAAGGGGGAGGGTCACTTTTTATAAACCTATCTTGGGAGAGGGTCACAGAAGCTTAAAACTTTGATTGTCCATGTGATATTTCCTGAATAGGAAATCACCAACAAAATACGTACACATTATAGACCGCCATGCATAGTTAATTGACATTTCGGTGAAATTCCAAAATCAAATTTCTTACACAACCATGGTCTTGTAACCACTCTAGTTTAATCAAGAACATTAATATCAATAATCAAGAGTACACAAATGCAAAGATTTACCTATTTTTGTATTGGGAAATACTATTCATAATTTCATCATAGACACCATGGATAGTGAACCAACTTTTTAGATGAAATCAATTTCTTGTATACAAATGCACATTTTACTTCCCTATTCCAGCAAAGTACATTTAAATACATTATCAAACATATATAATACACAGATATAGCATGTGTTGTGGGGGTAAATTGTCATTAATTTGCCTGATAGACTCCATGTATTATGATTTGATATTTTCGGATGAAGCACTAAATCAGCCACATCTTGCCTCCTTATAGTTGCACAAATTATGGTGACCCTCCTTCAAATGTATGAAATACCATATCTCTTCAAAAATTCTTGCGTGATAAATTGCGACTGTCCCTCCAAAAACGCCTCTGTAATTTGTCCCTAACATAACGATTGAACAAATTGTTATGTAAATTAGATGATACTCTTTTAGTTATTCCTGGGGAGAATACCGCAGTTGTTGGGGGGAGGGTCAAGTTTTAGAATGTCGGACAAGAGGGATGGTCACATTTTAGACAGGAGGATAGGGGGAGCGTCACATTTTACGGTACACGTGTGCGCGATATTCCCCCGGCCCACCCCTGTAATTACTGAAGGCTCCCTAATTACAGTACTATGCCGTATCTAACAGGTTGACATGGCAAACGTCTACCGATTCATACCTGTAGCGCGTCCTTTTTTGATTGACAGCTTGCAAATCTTTGTTATTGCCGCTTACCATGCTAGTTGAAGACAAAGACAAATACCTTCATCAATCAAAATCAGCTTTATTTATGCTCAAATCATGACATTTAATCGATACATTCAATCACAAGACATTCATAGTTGGGAATATGTGCATGGACACCTAAATTGCTTCGCCTGTGACTATTTTGGCATGTTTTTTACGGAGCGATCGAGCGTGACGCTACCTAAGCTACACTTTGCATGAACCAACTCCAACAGGGGCAGCCAGCTATTTATACCCCACCGTGGCCCTCAATAGAAACAAGTCATCGTTGATGACACCGTCTCCGCTTGTCCATTTTGTTATCATCTTTGGTGTTTAGGTAGCTGTGGTCTAGGTAGCTGTGGAATGACATTGATGAAACGGGTGCATCAGGCCTGTGACTTGCATAATAAAGTAATCTTAGGAACGTTCAATAAATGACTCATCTCTGCCGGTAATGACCACTGAAGGAACTTTTGATTAAATCACAAATAACGATGCCCTCACTGCCTCTAGTGTCATGACGGCACATACTATACATATGGTTTGGTGGAATTTTCGAAATGGTATGGGATTGGGTATATTATTGTAATCAGCCATTTCGGATCATATAATAAAACAAATTAGTGTGCACAAAAATGCAGCCATAGTATATAGTATTTTATCTTCGTATCACGTTTGAACAAAATCAGTCCATCGAGGGACAGTGACCTATGTTTATGTTTCAGAGACATAAAAAATAACACCAAAATTGAAATCAAATGGCTGTCTATTGACCATATGGATCATAGCACAAAATTAGTAGACATGCATATGTATGCCATAGTACTTTATCTTTGTACCAAATCTCAACAACATTGGTTAAGGAATATTTGCATGTGATTAAGCCTCAAAGACATGAAAAAATCCAAAAATGACCATCTGGCAGCGATATTGGGAAAAAAATGACAATCTGGCAGCCATATTGGAACATGTCACGAAGTAAATTGACATGTACAGTGTACATGTATGCCATAGTGCTTGATCTTTGTGCCAAATTAGGACAAAATGGGTGTAATGACCTTTCAATTACTCTTCAAAGACATGCAAAATTCCAACAAAATGGCATTTCTGCAGCCATATTGGATCCTATTGCGAGGTTAATTGATACATGCAGATGTATGCCATAGTGCTTTGCCTTTGTGCAAAGTTTGAACAAAATCGGTTCAAGGATGTTTGAGTTATGGTTCAAAGACATGAAAAAATCGCACAAAAATGGCCGCCTGTCGGCCATATTGGATCATATCTCGAAATAAATTGGTGTTCATATGAAGGGCATAATTTTTTGCTTTTGTAAAAATTTGAACAGAATCTGTTCAAGGATGTCTGAGTTATGGTCCAAAGACATGAAAAATTGCAAAAAAATGGCCACCTAACACCCATATTGGATCATATCACAATATAATTCGACATGCATATGTAGGCCATAATGTTATGCCTTTGTGCCAAGTTTGAACAGAATCGGTTCAAGGATGTCTGAAGTATGGTCCAAAGACATGAAAAATCGCAACAAAATGGCCGCCTCGCGCCCATATTGGATCGTATCGCAAAATAATTTGACATGGATATGAAAGCCATAGAGTTATGTCTTTGTGCCAAGTTTGAATAGAATCTGCTCAAGGATGTCTGAGTTATGGTCCAAAGACATGAAAAATCGCAACAAAATGGCCACCTTGCGGCCATATTGAATCGTATCGCAAAATAAATCAATGTGCATCTGTAGGTCATAGTGCTATGCCTTTGTGCCAAGTTTGAACAAAATTGATTCAGCAGTGTCTGAGAAACTGTAGATGACTGACGGACGCACGGACGCACGGACGGGACCCAATCTATAAGTCCCCGCCAGACTTCGTCCGCGGGGACTAATTATTAGGACAAATAACGATTTTGTTCTTTTTATATACTCTATTATCACATGAACTGGCCCGTATCACCACATTTGTGACGTACACCAGCAGAGATGCCGTGCTGTCATGGCATTTTTACAAAACTTTGTTCGAGTCGCTGAAGCTTTAGCTATTCCAAAGAATCGAATGAGAATACGGTCGATCGTTTTAATGGCACGGTTCCAGTCAAGTCGTAATTAAGGCTTAATGTGGACATCGTAGCTGGCGATCGCCGACCGACGCACGACGTCGTACCTGGCGATCCCGGTTGGCGATTACACCTCAACGTAAGTTCAACTTGATAAATGAGTACCGTACAACTTTCAGGAAAGCGACATAGAAGGCACAAGCATAAAGTCATTCGACGAACAACGATAAATTCCCTTCATCACACAAATAATTCTGTTAATTCTCGATCGGAATCAAACCTGCAGCGTAGGGCTGTAGTGAAG
The DNA here is from genome assembly GCA_001465055.1 of Ptychodera flava. NCBI lineage: Eukaryota > Metazoa > Hemichordata > Enteropneusta > Ptychoderidae > Ptychodera > Ptychodera flava. Next base: position 285,285 of record LD347110.1, on the reverse strand, counting down.
ACATAAGCTGCCGAACTGTAGCCTGAACGCTGCAGTGCAGCGCTGTGGAATCTGATTTATTTCGAAAGTTGACTCGGACAACACTCACAACAGAACAGAGTTTCCGTCTAGTAACAAAATAAGGATGTATCTACGGGCGGTATATGTGTCAAGGCAAACATCAAAATCTTTAAGACGAAAACATTGACGACCGAGGTGGGAGTACTGACAAGTTGACACCGGCCGAGACCGATGATGGCAGCGCTGTGCCAACCACAAGCGTACACTCGTTGTGTCATCAAACAGAGTCTTTCAGGCTCGCAAAGATTGTAAACTTGTGATATTTTTAAATGCCACGGCATCTCTCAGAATAAGAAGTATTCTTTAGATTTTGCCGTTGCATTTATTTCATAAATATATTTGTAAATATTCTAAATAACTCAAAATACTATGGCTATCCGTCGCTAGCTCGGTGAAAGCTATGTCCGTCGATGGACGGCTGGCCTTTGCATCGGTCAAGCGAGAGACAATGATTAAGACGTTCATATGACCGAATCCGTATGTCTGATTGGTGGAGATACCGTTCTATGTATCACAATTTCAACTTGATCGGATTTATGAAGAAAGTGTACCTCTAAACATTTGCACATCTCCTGGGTGACGGGTCGCTTTACTCATTAAATGAAAGTAATCCGCCTAAAACACAAAATCGTGACAAAAATCATGCAATTTGTTACAATAATTTTGATTTTTCATGTGATAAATATATAATCCCATGGAATTTACAGGTTCCTCTTTAAGATGTCAAATTCGGCATATTTGACGCCTAAGGTCATGTATAATCCTTGCAGGTAAACTGACTGGTATGGCTACTATATCCACTTTGCATTCATAGATCAGATGTCGTAGGGCTGCTAGCCCTATGCTCGGAGCTGTTCAAACTCGATCGAGCTGGGAATCGAACACCGGCGCTAGTATTTTCACCTATTTTGACCCATATTTTGAGCGGGCCTCATAACTTTCACGAAGGGATGAGATTATGTTGCAAAACACGAAAAAACACTCATTTTACACACTCCAGCCTATGTTTTACATCTATGGCCATACTAGACTTTAAGATAAACGTTCTTCAAATTGTGAAAATTTGTGTCGACAACTTAATATGTAAATTTTGTTTGCTCTTAAAGTGTACCATTACCACTTCTTTGAAGTAGAATGGCAAGACAGTGGAATAATATCAAAAAGTGATGCGGTTACCATTACTCCTGAGCAACAAACTTTTATGAGACGCAGCGAGGAGCAAGCAGGGTTGGTTTCTGTCGATTTGGTCGCGAATTTCGGAACGGTCTTTTGGAAACAGTTAAAGCCAAAGTATGCGTGTATGATAAAGGGGTTATTACATGAAGTTTGGGCGATACCGCATCATATTCTCGTGAAGTGTCCACATTTTGACTCATTGCTGCGCAACTCGTCAAAATACGGATACATCACGAGAATACGATGCGATATCGCCAAACTTCATGTAATAACCTCTAATTATCATACATGCTTTGCCAGTATTGCCATTCTTGATTGTTTAGACGCTACTGATATGAACCCGTATTTTAACATGTTAAAATATGAATTATATTTTCATTGTGACTGAACTACTTACAGCTACGTGTACGCTGACCTTCGTTGGTATGTTCATATACATGTAAAACATCTGAGCGAATAAGACTTGGTCTTGGTCTTGGTCCGTCTGCAGTTTCTCTGGTTTTCACCCACTTTTTAAAATTAGTTGGAAGGCAGACACCAAGGTTGTTCAACGTTTATCTTTCAAGGGAATGGCCAAGGCATACTTGGACAGGATGTCAATGCAAGTGAGAATGTATCGATACCCTCGGTTGTATTTTGACAGGGAACTCAAGTCGGCAAGATCAGCTTGCCACTGTTGGTCCATACCCCTACGTTTATTCTAGCTCTTGGAAACCTCCATCCCACTGGCTTGTGCAGTGTGTAAGTGTATTGACGTTGCATCCATTCCCTCACTTGCTGGCGGGTGATTTTCACCCCCTTTCCTCTTGCAGCATGGTAAACAGGATTGACTTGGTTCGTAAAACACCTGGCCCAGATGTTGGTCCAATTCCATTGATTTGGTCGCATGTTTCATGTTTGATAACGATGGACTCAGAACAGCAGGCACAAAGACACCGTACACGTTTGAGAATATGACTTACAGAAAGAGAGGATGACCTCAACCTTCTGTAAAATGACCCACAGCAGAATGGGCATTGTTGTTTTGAAAGTCGATCCAACTCTTTGGACGATGCCGAAGTCTTCTTGCTGTTGAAATGACAGGAGGTACCTTCTTCTTCTTTGCAGGCGGCTGTTTGTCGAACAATTCTAGTCCACCATCACCGCCGTTCCTGTGAATTAATCTTTTGGATTTCTTCCAAGACTGGATCCAGTTCCACCTATCTTTGTTGCCAACCAAGTCTTGGGGAACGTTCATGGTAGACAATACCTGTGCAAATATGACATTAAACTGGTCCAATAACCATTTCCATTCAAGGTAATATATTACCAGGTCCATGGGACAATTGTGATTTACAAATTTAAGTAGGACCATCCTGAACCACTGATAATTAGTGGTGGTACCAGGTGTCCGGAATGGGTAAGCATACCCTGCTAGCATGCTACACCCGTCAGGATTGGTCCCGAAATTGTCTAAATATTGTATGAAAAGATACAGGATATGAATCACTGTAATAAGTCAAAGCCGGGAATGCTGTCGTTAATCATTTGAGTGACCGAGTGTCATATTTGGCCACAATGTCGTCATATCGAACGTAGAACTTTTTGGAAGTCCTAACAAGTCTTTTTGTTGTGTATCCTTATCTCAGTAATTTTGATGCCAATGAGCTGTGTCTCAGTTGAAAATCAGTGTAGGAATCACAAGCCCTACAATACCTGAGAAGTTGAGACACGTACACACCATAAGCAAGTGCAGATGGAATATTACTTGACAAGTGGGGATAATTTATGATTTTAAAATCGAAATCATCCCTTTTGTCATACAGCTTAGTGTGTAGCCCATTAGTACCCACTTGAAGGAACAGATCAGGATATGAAGCAGAGTTCCTACCCTCTGTTGTTTCTTTGATTTCCAACTCATTAGGGTAAATATGATGTAAGTAATTTGATATGTCTAGATTGTCTAGACTAATCAGATCATCGATATATCTGTGCGTGTTGTTAAAACGCCTTGCAAATTTTTTAGACCCTGCTTTGTAGAGAGACTGAAGGAACTCTGCTTCATATGAATACAGAAATAAGTCTGCAAGAAGGGGTGCACAATTTGTACCCATTGGTATGCCGATAGATTGTTGAAATGTCATACCGCCAAACTTAACAAGTATGTTGTCAATTAAGAAATTAAGCATTTTAATAATTTCTTCATCTGTGTATTTGTGCTTGGCATCCATGTTGTTACTGAAATAACCTGTCCTATGGCACAAGACCACTAATTCATTTCCCATAGGCCACCACAGTAGCATTGAGTTCGATTTTCCTATTTTAAAACATTCAGCGGCACGAATCCTCTTAACAGGTGTTAGGTCAATGTCAGCTTGACTACTGATTAATTTTTCGTGTGGGCAAGTCCACGGAAATTTTGAGATAGCGATGAAAAAAGCGCCCTCAGTGGTGTTTTTGACAAATTTCAGGCTTATTGTTATGATTTCTATTAGCCCTAGACCTCCTCATATTACCACCAAATGCTTCAGCCATTATTCACAACAGTCTGCATTTTGATTCAGGCAGAAAAATATCTTTACAAAAATTCTTGACGTTAAAGTTCAAACTAAACAAGCATCCATGCAGATATCAAAACTTCAAGGTCTGCACTATTTTTCTTCCGAACTATCTTCGTGGGTTACGAACCCGGAAGTGAATTAGTGATCTTGTGCCCTATGTTTGATGGTAATGTATTGGTACCTTCTATACTACTGCCACTTTTATGCAGGAAAGCTTGTTTAACAAGAGATGACAGCCTTGTTTTAAGTTTATCGTGGGGAATTGTGGTGTATAATGTGGAAAAGTCAAATGTTCGGATTGAGCTGAACTTGTTTTTCTTGACTTTTAAATCAAGCAACAATTCCTTTGAATTTTTTAGTATCCACATTTGATTCAACCCACTTGTTTCATACACTTTGTCACAATATCGAAAAAGACTATTTTTGATGGTTGTTAAAATTATAGTCAATAATTGTGACAGATGTTTGGTAGTGCAACCTGCTTGATCCTGCAATAAAACGTTGTTTGTAAGGGTTCTTGTGCAGTTTAGGTATCCAATACAACATAGGCAGTTTTTTGTCCTTCTCTTTCAAAGGAATGCCAAATTCATTGAGCACAGATGAATGGTTTGAAAAAATGTCTTCATCAGTGAGGGAGGAAAGAGTGTAGGTTGTATTACTCTTATCTGAATGAAGGTTAAATTCATCTATTATACACTGGATATGATAATTCCTGCAGACAAAGATAATGTTGTTTGAAGCTTTGTCTGCAGGAACTACAACATGTTCATTGTGTAAAGCATCGAGGCATGCTTTGACCGATGGGTCATCTAATACTGAGGAAATATTTACATCTTTACTGTGAGAACGGAAATGTGAAATACGTGATTTTAATTTATCTCTGACTTTGCTCAGCTAGTCAGAGAGGCATTCCACATCAACTTCTTCAACTGCTGCCCACTGTCTTGCATATTTTTGGGCGGCATCCATGATAATCTGAAATTAAATTTACAATTAATATTTTGTGGCTCTCGATATTTTGGGCCATATTGAAAGAGTTGCCGAAGTTTACTATTGGTAATGATGGTCAGGTCACCAGTTATTATGTGACCAAGTGGTTTATAGCAAAAGGGGGATGACAAGCAATTGCAAGTTCTGCTGTTGTTTCATGGAAAGTTGAAATTTTTCAAGACATTGTTATAGTTAAAAAGTTTCCTACCAATGGTTTTTGTGTATGAGTAGAAAACTATAGGTGGTTCTTGAAATTTAAAATATTGAGGTATTTTTTCCACAACTTTCTTTTCATGCAAAATATTGCTAATGTTTATTTGGTCAATCCTCTTGTTTGCAAATGGTACATGAAAAAATAAACGCTTGTTACTGTTCAAGAGTTCTGTCCTTACTGGCTTAAACAACCAGTAATTGCTGATATCGATAATAATTTGGACTAAACGATAATCAGAGCTGTTTTGGTTGATATTCATCGTTTGAACTCGTGATAGTAGCAATCTCAATTTCTGCAAGAAGCAAGCAAACAAAGCAGTTCTTATTTTGTGAACTCCTAACGGCTGATTAAGAATAGACAATAGATCACTGAACTTGAGGGGACTGCTGGTATTACCATGTCTATGCCCATGGCTATGTCGTCTTCTAGTGTGAGAGTTAAATAAACCCATCACATTTATACGACTCCCCCTAGGGCTGGATAAATTACCCACCCCTAGAATGTTATCATTACATCAAAACTGTTGCCATCCCCTGGGAGTGAAAGTTTTCCTTTGACGTAAAACATCATTGACGAGATCTACCATGTGCGTGCCAGGTAAGGGACCACCATCGTAAATTAGTTCCCCCTATCTCATTCCAGTCAACCAGATCATTCTGTTTCACTTTCTGCAGGAGTAGCTGTGCTTTTTTCTTCATAGATTTTGGTACACTTTCGATGACATCCAATTCCACTCCATCAATTGGCTTTGCATCATCGATCCTTTCTCCTTTTGCAGTCAGGTTCAATTAAGACATGGTAGAGGAAGTTACACCAGTTTTTGTTTCAATAGGGACATGCTGATTTTCACGGGTTCCTTCCTTTTGTCGATAAAAGCCATACACTGCTGGAGAGTTTGTTGGTACAGTTTGGCTTTTTCATCATCAGCTAAATCTGTTCTTTCCAAAACCTGTTGCATCTCCCGATCTAAGGAGGACAATACCTTGGTGATGGGATATGTAGTCTGATTCTGCTGTACTTATATTGTATCGAGCAGTTCCTGTGGCACAAGTGTCGTCTTCTTGGCGTGTTCCATGGGCATGGTGGCAATCATTTAAACAAGAGAATTCCCGGCACAGAGTGCACTGGTCCCAAAACAGCAGAGAGGAATCCTCGTTTCTGAACCTTGATTTTCTTCTTCTTGGACGTTTTAACCTTTCTATCTGTCAGCGTGCGAAGCTGTTGTTTGTATTTGTTCAATTTCTTCTTCTGACTCGCCGTCAATGGAACATTCCCCCTCAGGATGTTCAAACAACATTCACAGAGACAGTGAATCAGATCGTTGCTGACTCCTTCAATAACTCCTCTCTGCTGCTTCGAGTTGCCTCTGGCTAACACAGAGAGAAAGTGGGCATGCTTTCTCATTCGCTGAGACATGATGAATGATCACACTCTGGTCACACTTGGAATGGAGGACGTCGAGATACAACTCTTTGGTGATGGGCTTGGTTTTCTTGTTCACGCCCTTACATTAAAATTTATCTCCCTTTCACCACCAAAGCAGTAGTAACCTTTGCTGTTAAGTGCCACAACACCATCGCCTTCCCACTCGATCTTGAAAAGGCTGGGAGTTCGTTTGTCATACTGGTAGTGATCAGGGCGTGGAAACCAATGATGATGTTCGGCTTCATACAACTCTCTCATCTCTGGTTTGATCATTTCTCCGAGGCTGTTGGCAGTGATGGCGATATATGCTGAATCTGTAGCTATCTCAACATACTGGAAATCAGATCGCTCGAAGAATCGACACATGAAGTCGTAGTAAAACTGCAGCATTCGCATCTTTGCATACTGGTAGATAAAGAGGCCAATCTGTATGGGTTGGTCGATGGTAATGGTTTTCTTGGTGAAGGAGACTTCGTACTTGTCGTCGGCAAAATCAGATAGGCATCAAAAATGTGGGGAGTTGACCATATTGGTTGCCTTGGCCAAACCACAGATATTGACGTCCAGATGTTTGTCTTTGTTCATGAGTGTTTTACCGTAGGCACTATTCCAAAGAAGCTTCATAGTGTCTCCAAGTAAGGTTTTGGAGGGATCTTCATCACTGAGTCGATGAGCTGTTGATACGGACTATGAACTTTTTTCACAGTAAGACCATGATTCAGGTACCATTTCAGTAGGGGAGTGATAATGAGGAGCTTCTCACCGTGCAGACTGCTGATCAGTGATCGTCGAGGATTTCTCAGTTGATCGTGATTGATAACATGAGAAAACATGTGGTCTCCAACATCTGACCTGGCGATGGAAATGTTCTTGAATATGGGACACATTTCTGAAAAGTGATCCCGCAGATGTTCAGGAATTTCAAGGTCACACTCCACCAACCCAAAGAGCTTGCCATCCTTGACTTCTTCGATGATGTCTTCTTCTGTAACTGTGTAGCTCCTGTCGAGATACCTGGTGTTTCTCCGATGGATGAACGCTCTGAGATCAGGATTCGTCCGGCGCATGGTACGGTAGTGACATTCCCACATGGTGATTAGGTTGAACCTATGCCTCTTATGTACCTGTCATTCTTTGTGGTCTCTTCCCGAAGCTCTTGCACTACTCTACGAACTTCATTGACTTCTCGGTTCCTGGTCACATCACAATCATGCCCATGCCAGTCCCAACCATGAAACTGATAGACGGTGTTGTTTGCCTCACAGAAACCTTCAACGGGTAGACGACAACCAACAAGACGTCTTTCTCTGGCATTGCCCCTGTGCTGGATATGCAGGTCATCTTTAGTCACAATGTAGTCAAGCCACTGGGAGGTGATAGGTTCAGATAGTGTCCGACAAAAGTTTTCTCATACCTTTCGACGAACGTAGAAGCCTGTGACCATGACTTACATTAAGGCCCACGGGTACAGTGCGTTGGCATCATATCCAATGATACGCTTACAGGGTTTCTCATTCCCGATGACTGTTTTACCTGCTTCATTGTAGCAATGGAATATGATGCTGGGGCCTCCAATGATGTTGGACTTGAAGGTTTCATACAAGTCTCTGTCCTGTTCACTCAGAAGACAGAAGTTGACATCAGGGTCAAGCCGCTTGAACAGATAGCGCATGGTTATGCCAGGCAACAAAACAGCCTCGTTGACTGGATCCACCCGTCATTCCCTGTAAAAGTGCTACAGGTTACCGATGGCTTCTAGGAATGGTTGTACATCGGCGTTATTGTACCACAGCAGAAAGTCTCTGAAGGTGGTCATTCGATGGGTCTCCCACACTCGCTGACACAGCTGGAACTCTTCGCCACTGATATTTCTTTGCTTGAGTGTGCTGTATAATGTCTCATGGCAGCGCCTCCCTTTTTGGGTAAGTTAGGGGGCCGCGACACCGTACGACGGACCAAAATTAGGCACACCACACTTTTTTAGGGTAAGCTAGGGGGCCACACCACCCGCGCCACCGCGCCTCGGACCCAAATTAGACTGTTACGGTGCCTTACTATACTACTCTTCTTTCTAAGACGGTAAATTCGGCATATTTGACGACTGAAGATATGTATAATTCTTGGGGATAAACTGACTGGCATGGCCATTATATCCACTGCACCATTTCTTAGATGTCGCAGTCTGACTCACAGAGCTGCTTGCTCTATGCTGTCAGCTGTTCATACCCGATCGAGTTTGAAATCGAACGCTGGTGCGGCGCGAGTATTTTGACCCGATTTTATCGTGTGACTTTCGCGAAGGGATGAGGTTATGTATCCAAACACGAAAACACACTCACTTTACACACTGAAGCCTATTTTTTACATCCACCGTCATTTTAAACTCAAAATAAATGTTCTTTAAACTGTGAGAACCTGTGTCGACATCTTGATATTTAAATTGTTTGCTTTAAAAGAGTGCCATATAGAACCCTACCTTGAAGTGGAATGTCCTAACAGCGGAATAATTTCAACAGGTTATACGCTTGTCATCACAACTTAGCAACCAGCGATGAGCAAGCAAGGTCGATTTCAGTTGATTCCGTCGCTAATTTAGGATTTCCGTAGGAAAACAGTCATAACCAAAGTATGCATGTATGATAAAGAGGTTATTACACGAACGTTGGCAATATCTAGTCGTATTCTCGTGATGTGTCCACATTTTGACTCGTTGCTGTGCAACTCATCAAACTACGGACACATGACGAGAATACGACGCAGTAACGCCCAAATTTCGTGTGATAACCTCTAAATATCTAATTAACCTTATTTTATATTGTGTTCAAACAGGCAGAACTGCATGATATTGAAACATCTGAAGAAGTGGAAGATAAAGGAAGTGAAAGTGAAGTATGCGTCATTTTACTTATTAAAAAACCTGTTATTAGGTAGTGTGACGTACTAGCCGGATAATTTGTCGGAAACTCATAGCGTAATTTTTCATATTTAAATACAGAAAGAGAAAACTGCTAATCGTAGGACAGCAAGATATAATATGCTGAAGGACAGTCGCAAATTAAACGCATGCGTTATCACCGACAAGATTTGCTACCGCTTTGTACTGAATGAAGAGTTTTGACAATAAGATGTCCTACAATATTGATTTGTACAGATATAAGAGTCAGACAGTTGTCAACGAAATATCATATGCGTATTGATGAGACAACACAAGACCAAATGTATTTGGTGACAGTGATGCATAAATGAGGATGCTTTCTATCTTTTGTCGATATACTTGCACAATTTTTATAAATGCGAACTCATTACGCGATGACGAAATGTGCCATAATGCCATGTACTTCTTATTCGTTAGTTGTTTGTTCATCGTAATTCACGAGACCATGTGTATCTGTTTGTGTACCACATGTTGGAATTAGTATCGATCATGCCACAAATACAGCACTGTGGCATCGTAGTTAAACAGCAGTTGCTGCCGGTCATAAACCAGACATTACTGAATTGCACCAAAACTTGATCGGCGATACAATTATATGCCTGCTCATTGGCAACCATTGTAGGGTTTCTTTAAAGTGAACGTACTTTAAACTTTCCGACGGTAAAATTATAGATTCGTTCTCTCTAAATTTAAATATTTTCCCGTTCCTGTTTATTAGCTGCCATTCAAATCAAAAACATCTTCACCAAAGTAATTCACATTATTTGCGAGGAACCGCACTAACAGATGCTCTGTAAAACGTTTAAGGACATGGGTTACAACGATCCATGTAATCACTGCCTTATGCTCTCTATCTACACTATGCGAGACCGCATGCTCCGCAGATGCTAATTACTAAGATATGAACTCATGCATCTTTGATGGCATAGAGAACACATTCAAACGCCACAATTTCCATGATTTATTTTTTCTGTACAAGACGATGATATAACAATGAAATTCCGTTCTTTGTATAGACAACAGAAGTAATGATACAAGAATTGGAGGAACTGTGTGGCATAAAGGTTTGTATGCTGGTAGTATTTGTTTTACCTTATTTAATCACTTACTAGAACTAAAGATTCATCCTATTGGCGTGCTCCAAACTCTAGTTCCCGAATTAAAGTATCAATCTATTTGGATGCCCCGTGGCTCTATAGACTATTCTGTGATATAAAACCTTATTAATGTCAGGGGATAGTACAGATGTGTGTTCGGTGGAGTGTATCGGTGTAAGCATTTCTACTTTTCCTGAAGGCGTATACGGTCTTAATATATTGATGGTTTGCTGTTTAAAACTGTATTCTCTCAGCGGAAAGCGTTTTTATTCAGTCTACGAAGATCTGGCAATAACACATGGTGGAGAATCCGGGTTGAACATAACTCTATATAACTATCATAAGAAGAACGACTAAACTGATAAAATTGTTTCATACTTGTTTTGACCTTTTTCTTATTATTGGCCTCTTTCTCACCTAGGTGAAAGGAATACCATGTCCGTTCCCCTTCGCTGAGGTGAGTGAAAAAGGGGTATCTTACAATCTGAATCTCTATTTCAGGTCTATCATATTTTCCACACTCAAAGAATTTTATGCTCTCTCATCCAGTAATATACTTATTTAACCCTTTTCTGCAAAATATTCAGAATCAGAAGAATCAGTCGGTACACATAGACCTATCTCACTTTGAGAACTCGGCTTGACAGATTTTTGTAGTAAATATAGTGCTGTTGTCTCAGAGGATCTCTACAGAAATTTCTGCCCCTTGAATAAGAATTATGGTGTATATCTAGCACTCCTACCCTTGCTTACCAACGCTTGGCAAGTAGTCCCGTCTTTTTTCATGTTTGTGATACAAAGTTTCTTTTCATAGTATTAAAAGTATAATTTGTTTGGAAGCCTGTAGCGTTATGAGAAACACACACTATATATCGGATCGCCTTTAACATATTTTTACTCTATTAATTAAAGAAAATACACAAGCTGATTGTACGCACAGAAAACTGGCAATGCAAAACCTTCGTAGGGCTTTTTCAAAAAACAAAAAACTCCTCCATGATAGCTTTCTGACTTTAACAATCATCCTATTTTGTTCTGTTTTTTTTCAGTTCCTGGAACTGCTTCTCCTCAGATACCTTGAAAAATATGCCAAGCCACCGGAGAAGAGAGTACACTGTAAAGTAAAATGTTCAAGGATAGAACACTTACTACACGCCTTTTGTAACCTTTTTTCAAAGCGTCTAGATGTTTAGAAATTTAACAACACGTGTTCAAATATGTTTAACACTAATGTTCATTTTGGAATACACGTGTGCAGATGTTGAATACTACGTTTTCATCAGCCATTGTATTGAAAACCATGGTGTTCCTAAGGTGAACACATGTTGCACGTGAAATGTGTTCAAAATTGGACGCATTTACACGTTCAAAGGCTTACAACATTTTTTGATGGAGGCCGTTCAACTTTAAGTGTGTTATAAAAGGCTAGAAATTATATGCTCTTGTTCAATACCTTTAATTTTGGGCGTTCAGAGGATGTTCAAGCCTTGAAATAACAAACAGACCACTGGTACTCAGTAAAATTATTTTATTCTAAAATTACACTAATAATTTAAGTGAATTACAATTATTTAACGTCAAATAGCCAAATACAATTGCCACTTTGTTAAGTTAGTCACAGAAAAAACACCTGTAGTGTTAACACCCTTCCTGTCAAAACATAAATAAAAGGAAAAATTTACATAAACACTAATTAACCTTTTCAAAAAATATTTAGTCATGAGCATGGAAAACTACATACAAAAACAGGTTATACTTACACATATTGTAATTCTACACGTACAAAAAGAGTATGATTTGAAATGGCTCAAAATATGGCTTTCCTGTGGTGTTGAAAACGTGTATATGTATGAAATGCATACACCTTTTTGTAAGATCGTTTCTTGAAGCCATTTTCTCTTGTAAAGGCACAACAATTCGGAAAAGATAGTCAAGGATTCTCTGATGTATATGATACATATTTTTCTACAGCACAGTGGATACAGCATGTTAACTTGTTAATGTGTCACTCAATGTGAGGCACAATATGCAGAAAGTGGTCCCTGTAAAACTTTTTTCCTTGTCCGACAAAGCCTTTCATAAACAAAAGGGTTTGTTTGTCTTTAATATCTTCCATAATAAACCCTGAAATCAACCAGTGATGATTCAGAAATCTACTTCCAAGAAATTAAAAGCACATTAACTTATTTTGACTTCATTTCATTAGTTTTGTTCTGTGTATCAGCACACGTTTGCGGTTGAACCTGCTGGAAATTTCAATCTTACTGAAATCCACTTGAAATTTATTGCCGTTTGAAACCTATGTCAACAATCTAAACATTTTCCACATAAATATAGGAATACATCAAGCGATCTAGCGGCCGACAGATTTCGATGTGTTATGTAGAGAATCTTTGATAGCTCACTCCAGGATGGCTTGACCCAAAATCGCTAAACAACACAAAAATATACAATTTAAGATTTCATCATAATATGAACATATCAAAATTAGAGCATCCCTAAGAACGTGTCAAGCCAGTATAAAAGCTATTAGACGAGTAATTTTTGGAAACAAATTTTTTGACCAGAAATAATAAAATTCCCCAAAATATACAAAACGCATATTTCGTCATAACTTGAATGTATTCTGATAATCCATAGGAACCAGTATACCAAATATCAAAGCTATTACACGAGTAGTATTTGAGAAAACATTTAGCCAACAATGACAAAAAAGTCTAACCTTACAAATTTGCATATTTCTGCTTAATTTGAACAACCTGAAAAAGGTTATCCCTATAGACCTTTATCAATTATATCAATGCTGTCCAATTAACAACTTCGACGAAGATTTTTACAGATTTTTTGACCATAAATGGCAAAAATTGCCATGAAAAATTAAAATTCGAATATTTTACCACAATTTGCACAAATCTGACTGAGGTCATTCTTAGGGACGTGTTTACAAAATATTATAGCCGTCGAACCACCCGTTAAGGTGAAGAAGAATTTTGCCCCAAAATAGTAAAATTAGCATCAAAAATACAAATTTGCATATTTCAGTAATCCCACGGGACCTCTACTCCAAATATTAAAGGAACTAGTCAGGCCATTTTAGAAAAGACGCTAAGGATGTAAAAATTTGAGGATGATGCCACACATCCATTTATTAGGAAAAGCGAAGCTAAAAACAGTTGTAAATCCAGAACAAAAATACAGAAACTTATAAAAATTCATTTACTGACTATTTAGAGTTCAGATCTACATGAAAGGTGAACTGAGGTCCTCAAGCTTGTTTTCAGACAGCTACCTGTACACACATCTTCATCAACTTCTAGACCATCAGCTTCTGTAACATTTTTTCGATTCCCCGTTAAATCCAACGTTTCACATCCTGAAAATAATGCAACAATAGGTAATATGGCGAAATGAGACTTTAAATAAAAGACAAGGTGGCCTGGTTAACTTAATAAGTTACAGGACTTTGCTATAAAGTGCCTCTTTTCAATACTGTTTCAAAATATCGACTTCTTCTTGTCATCAAATCATGAAAAGTAAAAAAAATCAACTCTCATATGCTAAAACAATACAGTGTACACTCTGTAATGTTTAACCGACGTTTCGCATGCGATTGTGCCTACTAGAAGATCGTAATATGTGTTGACTATCCCAGCTAAAGTACTATACAATAAATTTAACGAACAATAATACAGATGCTTCAAAATTTCAAACTTTTTACTTTTTACTTTATTTGGATAGATAACTTACCCTTTCTGGTCTTGCTTCAGCACGATTACGACGTGGAAACTTCCGTTTGGATGCATGATGGGAAAAGAAATGACACCAAATTCAAACACCAAGTGTTTAGGAGTAGAACGCCTCTAGCACACTGATGTTTAAATTAAAACGTTCATGGTGGTTTCCTGATTTTCTTTTCAAAATTTTAATTCTTGCTAATTGTGTAAAGTTATTTTGTATCCTTACCTTTTTAGAAAAAAACATGCTTGTAGGCCAGAGATATTTTTCCCGTAGCGTATTATTCGTTACATCAAAATCCGTGTACGTTTGCAAGACAGCAACGCAGTAATAAATTTAATTTAACCATAGTAAAAACCCTAAAGATTGTTTCACAGTATTGTAAAATTCCTGTTTTTCAACACTTAGAGATGTTGTTAGCACAGTGTTCAGGTTTAGAACATCAGCGTTTATAACATTGAACATGGTGTTAACAAATATGAACAATTAGTTGTTCAAAGTTGAACACCGACATCTACATCCGGAACGCGTAATTATGCGTCTAGCGTCCCCTTTTATACAGTGTGGCTGTTTGCATGCAGATAATTTTCCGGAGGAGGAACTTATCTGGCTGTGCTTTGTTTTGCTGAGATAACTTTGATCGTACAGTTTTATATCCATGGTAGTTGTTCATAGGTTACAGAAACCGCAAAATGTCTGTACGACATAACAGAAATTTAAATCCGCAGTCTACTATACGTGGTTTATCTAAAACAAACATATTCAAAGACAGACAGACAAACGCATGCATATATATATATATATATATATATATATATATATATATATATATATATATATATATATATATGTAAGTCGAGTTGAATATTGTTAATATGAACTTCAGTAGACTTAATTTGGAGCATCTGGAAGAAAATGAAGTTTTCGCTTTCATTTTCTTATATTAATCGAAAGCTGTGTTTCTTCAGCATTATAATAGCACACAGTCCCTCCACCAAACGGTCGGGAAACGCAATGTATTTCTATTGTCCTGATGCGCGTTGCGCTTCCGTTACACTGTTTATTCGCCTAAAGAGATTATAGCGACTTGGTCTAACATTAGCATAAACGATGACACCATTTTTACCTGACATGCAATGAACTAAAGGACAATGCGCATGCGTACATAGGCTGTGT
>LD347110.1:237970-251031 GCA_001465055.1 Ptychodera flava | reverse complement strand
TTGTTACATCGCTTCGCTCGGTGATTATTTCCCGCCAAATATGCTAATTTTCACCCCAGAGGTCTTATATCCGCAGCCAAATACCCGAGCGCACCGTTTATAACCTCTAATTAATGTATACATCGGTTGTTACATCGCTTCGCTCGGTGATTATTTCCCGCCAAATATGCTAATTTTCACCCCAGAGGTCTTATATCCGCAGCCAAATACCCGAGCGCACCGTTTATAACCTCATTATAATGTGCTTAAGTTAAAAACAAGTGGACAATGTCGTTATTTAGGGCCGAAGTTGAAACGAGAGTTCAGTAGCGCCGTGCCGCATACAAACTCTAAAAAAGAACGTTTCAGAACGAGCGCGCGTGCACAGTTGAATTCATAAAATACGGTTACGCAACGCATCGATATTGCGATTAGACATCGAACTTGAAGAATTTTACTTCAAAAAAACGCTCAAAAAACTTTAAAAACTATGTTGTTGTGTAACATAACCTCCACTGCTTACAGAAACTCTTCATTTGTTGGTTCGTCAAGCTGCACTAAACTAAAATTTAACAATCAAAATCAATCTGAAGCCATAGACTTGTTCGACATTACGGCGCGTTGAGCTCTCAAGTTGACGTTCGAAATTTGCGCGAGCTAAAAAATGTTACGCGGCGCGCAGGTCTTCTTGTTGAGAATATAAACCCCGGCTCCAGCCAATCAGATTGCTAGATTCCAGCAAAGCATATTATAATCTTCTTTCAAAACTGTAATGGTTAATGGAATGACTTTGCAAACAGGGTCGGTCACAAGTATGACACAACTAACCCGTAACTAGACAATAACGTCCCAGCATAGATTCATTGGTAATGTCGAAATCATTAGGAAACTTAGTAAGGGAGCCACCAGTAATTACAGAAGTGGGCCGATGGAATTCATGGGGGTTCTGTAGCTGAACATGACCATCGCCGCGTACCAAAGTTCGAAGCTTAACCTCCATCTTTACACTATTTTCACACCCCTCGTTTATGCCTCTATTATATACTTATTCCTTGGAATGTGAGCTTGTTTTTTCATATTTAAACACAGTAGGTCTTACTCCTATGAAAGATATACTTCTCTTTATAATTAACCCACATGGAGTACATGATTCGTGTTTAAATTAGAGTGTATTGTATGCCCTTGCATTCCCATTTGTAGCGAACCAATTGTCTTTGTAATATTTCAATATCAATAGTCAATAGTTTTCATTATAGACGCCCACGTATAATGAACACACATTTTTGGATGAAGTTCCAGAATCATATTTGTAAAAATATGCATATCTAACCACCCTAATCTAGTCAATTACATTACATACTGATTAAGCTTGCTTTGTATCAGGGAAAACTGATAGTTTTTCCTGCACACATGCACTTTCAATCATCCCTCTCTGGTTGAGCGAAGTACATAGTACAGTGATATTTGAAATGAGTAAATGAGTAATATATATTGGCCTATGTCATTCGTGTACACAATTCTTTTGTAAGCTCCCAAACGTAGGTATATATATATATATATATATATATATATAGAGAGAGAGAGAGAGAGAGAGAGAGAGAGATTTTTATTCATCGCTATTGTGTAGCAGTTTGACTAAAAATTACAATAATAGTAATGATATCTTTGTTTGTCTCAGTGTATTTCTTTCCAGGACGAAGGGAATTCACCTCCTCTTAACTTTTCAAATGTAAGTTCGGCGACTATGCTTTAATTTATTACAGCATTTCATACTTATATCGAATAAGCAAGTATAATCTTCTTTAAAGTTTACCATGATAACTTAGTGGCACAAAATATGAGTCAATGCTTAAACATGGTTTGACAACTTTTCTCACTGGCACTGTATTTTACGGACTGTTGAGCCTTAAAATGAGAAGCGGTCGTCGGAGCTGCGCATGTGCGACTTTCTTGTCTACAAACAATGTATTTCATGCACTGTTTATGGATACACCATGTCAACGTTACTGCAACATATAAATTTTACGATGTACATTAAGACAAACATGTTTTACCTTTCATCAATCGCCAACGTATTTTTGATACAGTGTTTATATCGGTCGCACGGGTCCCGAGCAACCTTTGAGCGTATATCCTATGACCGCTTTCCTTTAAAATGCATTGTGTTAGAAGCCGATCGTCTTTCATTTGTGGAATTCTAGAGGCGTATGTTCTCGTATTAGATAAATTGATATCACAAAGAATGGGTGAGCTTTTTATTGAACAGTTGAAGCGCCCATCCACAGGGGCACTTTCAATTGTGCCTTCCCTTTTTTCTTATACAACGTATATCAAAGCTTCATAAGAAATATAACTGTCACAATCTCATAATATCATGTTATATCCGTCTGATCTGTTCCAGCTGCTTAAACTCCTGCTGAAAAGATACCTAGACGAGCATGCAAGACCACTCTCTGAAGATTGAAATTCAAAGTTGAAAATTGAACAAGCAGGGAGTTCTGAATTTAGGTGCGGTGATCTCTTAATGAATGATCAACAACAAGATTGTTCAAAAGCTATTACATCTAAAGGGTACATGTAGCTTGAAGCATTCATGTATTATGGGGAGTAAGTAGGAAAACCAGTGGTTAAGGATTTACATGTTTATATGCAAGTTCATCTTTCCTTTCCACAGATCTAATAGCCACATTGTATTGATTCAAGGAGTTATCACACGTTAAGTATTTCGGAAGTCCAAAGCAGTTTATAATATTGGAAAATGTTATCAAAATTCTGTTTCCGGTATTGAGATTCTAGCTGTTTCGGGATTTGAAAGGAAATGAAGATCAGTACGGTTTCTATCCATGGGTTTTATAGGCTCACTGTACTGATTGAATTATGTATCAAACGTGAAGTATTTCAGAAGTCGAGAGTATTTTATCGTATGAAATACTGTTATCGAAATCTGGTTTTCGGTATTGAGATTTGTTGCCTAGAAATTGGGAACAACACTACAGAAGCCGTGATTTCACATCAAATGTACTGGCGTTGTCTATGAAGACACAAATGGAAATGTTGCAGAGAATTCGCGACATTGTCGTGTACATCAACACATGCGGCACAAGGTCAGGCAGTATTACACCTAAAATAACTTTACATTAGTTTATTTGTTTTGTTGAAAGTGAAACCTTCCTGGCAAGACTCATAAAAATCAATAATTCATTTTTATAAGCATCATAATACCCCTGTTTTCCTTTGTTTTCTTGATGCGACAAAAGCCTTCGATAAAGTGAACCATTGGACGCTATTTCGCGTAAAGTGAACCATTGGACGCTATTTCGCAAATCGATTAATAGAGGTATTCCAAATTTTATAGTTCGTATGTTGGTTTATTGGTATAGGCATCAATAATTTGCTGTGAGATGGTGTTCAGCTTTATCTAAACAGTTTAAAACATGTAATGGTGTGAGACAAGGAGGTATACTTTCTCCACGTCTTTTTTTTCAGTTTATTTTGATAAACTTAGTCAATAACTTGTAAAGAAAAATATCGGCTGCTTCCTTGGTGGAAAGTGCATGAATCACCTGTTATATGCTGATGACATAGTACTGATTTGTCCAAGTGTAAAGGGTATCAACAACCTCTTGAATATTTGTACTCAATATGCTCATGACCATGATATTGTCTTTAATGCTTTAGAATCTAAGTGTCTTGCCATTTTGCATAATATGCTAAATATTTGTAAGATTCCGCATGTGTACTTGTGCTTTCTTTTATAGATAAGCATTCTTATCTTTGTGTTATTTTCAACTGCAACGGCGATGATAATGATGATATTAAGCGTCAAATGAGGTTGTTTTATGCCAGAGCTAACATGTTAATCCGTGGGTTTTGGAACTGTTCGTACTCTGTCAAAACGAGACTTTTTATAACATATTATACTTCTCTGTATTGCTCACATCTTTGGAGTAAGTTCACAAATCAGTGTATCAATAATGTTCGCGTTGCCTATAACAACGGTTTTAGAATCTTGTTTGGTATTGACAGAAGATTAAGTATCTCGAACACTTTTGTCCAGAGCAACATTTTCACTTTTGAAAGTAACAGCGCACTTTACGCTCGAAATTTAATATGAGGTTGATGAATAGTGAAAATTCCCTTATTAGTGCTGCTATCAATACATATATTATGCGTGGTAGCCTGTTCTGGAAAAGACTGTTTTTCTGATCGATGCTTTTGAAGTTTTCTTTGTCTGATAGTTTTAATTTCCATCATGAATTAGTTTTTTATAGGTTATGTCCCCCTTTTTTCTGTACATTTTTGGCGTATGAGCTGGCTCTCGAAATAAATAAATAAATAAATGAATAAATAAATAAATAAATAAATAATAAGTGGCATTATGTAATGTTTAATTGAATAATACAAACAATACCTCGACGTAATTGGAGCCAGGTCGTCCATACACACCACATCAAGAGCAGTGTATGCGATGAAAAACACTGCAAAAGTACTACTATACCAATGCATTTGTCAATATTTGATTTACTGTACACTTTATATTTCTACTCTGATTGTTGAAATATGTACAATATAAATGTGTAAAAGTAATGTTTAAATATTCGGGTATAATTTTAGACTCAGAGTTATGTTCTTTGGATCACATTTCGGCCTATCAAAGTTAGAATTTGAAAGTCAGAAGCTTAGGATATTTGTTTTCGACGTGCTCTTTACGTTAATGCACGTATCGCAGATTAGGATTACAAAATATGTAAATTAAATGTCTTTTTGTGGTCAGACAGGCATCTTTCCATTCCGTAAGATTGGACAGATCCGTAAATACTTTGATAAGTCCAGATTGATAAGTTATTGTATACTTTCTAATTCAAATTTGCTTTTAAGCTTTGGGGCTTTCTAGTAGAACGTGCTAAGAGGGTTGAATTCTGAGCCAATGTCAATGGCATTTGACAAAAATCGATATTCTAGACTCCAAAAGGGTTGCCATGGAAACATGAGGCATCAAAACGGACATCAATTTTGTTCTTTCTGCCAATAAATACCCATATGCTGATATTTTTTTTAAATTGGACCAATTATTAATCGGGTTACGATAATTATGTAACTCTTAATTTATTTTATTATTATTATTATTATTATTATTATTATTATTATTATTATTTGTCCAGGGAAATACCTAGACTTTTATTTGTAGCTGTATTGAATACATTTCAGTTTAATGTATTGAGTTCTTAGCAGGCATCTCAAGTTTAACTTTTATAGAGCGTTGAGCATAAGTTTATTCATTTTCTTCGTTTGGAAAATAATAAAAGGTGCTATAAAGAGGTATTTTCAAGACAGCCATTCTAAATGGACGTCACATCTACTGTTAAGTGATGGTTGTACATGTCTTTAATATGTGGTGGGAACAATGACCAGGCCTCACGGCCCAGCCATTGATACATCAGTCTGTGAGTCTACCTGGTGAGTGTGTGGCTGAGTGAGTCGGTGTGCCTGAGTTGAACCTGTCTCCCCTTTGCCTTGTATGTATGTCCTGTTATACAGCATCGTGGCTGTCTGATACCGTCGTTATAAAGAGCAATGACATGATATATAATACTTTGATTTCTACCTACATAAGAAAAGATACAGAAGTCCGATAGCCATTTTTGCAAACATTTTTGTTATACATTGTGTGGGCAAATCACGAATTGTTGTGTACAGTAATTACATTTAATCCCATAATCGTCCCACTGTGATTGGATTGCCAAGAGTCATGTGTTTTCTAACCTTAAGAGTTATAAAAAGTATGTCAGCACTTTTGCAGCTGGTGTAAAAAAGGGAACTAGAACCGCTTTGGTGAGAGGGAATAGACAGGAACAAGTGAGTTAGTCAATATGAGTAGTAAATAAAAAAATATGGAATGCTTCACGAATTTGCGTGTCATCCTTGCTGCAGGGGCCATGCTAATCTTCTCTGTCTCGTTCCAATTTTATTATGTGTGCGGCCGAAGCGCGCACACTCTATCAGGCTAGACAATGTCTATATAAACAGCTTTTTGATATTAAAAACTTACTAAACGGTGCGGTTTAGAACGTATTGTCAACGTTTCTTAAGATATACAAGTATAGCCAAGAACAATAGCCATTGAACGTGCTGTATGAGCGCGCAGAACGTTATTGTTTTAGTGTGATCTGATTGCGCATGCGTCACAACAGCATGAAATGCTGACAAAAACTGCTAAGATGCCTTGACCCCTTTAAAAATATCGAATTGAAATCTAGCACGATCATGCCTGTGGTTACATATAGCCCTAAGGGCAGAGTACATTGTTCACGTATAAACTTCTGCGGACTTCGAACAAATATCCAGTTTGGTATCATTGACAATTACCTAATCAAAATAGAATTCTATTGGAAAGTATAGACAAAATGTCCATGACCTCTGATTTCAAACTTTTCAGATTTACTAATTCTCCTTTTACTGAAGAATTACGAAAATTGGCAGCCGAGCTGAAGAATAACTAAGGTTGTGGTATAAAAATTATCATTAATATATTCATCAAAAACAGCTTAGACATCTTCCTCGAGTTCATAGTGGGTTTATAGGATATCGGTTTAGTTCCTAATGACTGGTGCATCGGCGTTTAAAACTCTGTACAAAAGCAAAGGGTAAGTTGATGATCCAGACAATTACCGAGGTGCAATACTGTTTAGCTAAGTGCGTTGGAGAAGTTTTTACGTCTGTCCTTAATGCCTGCCGAAGTTGGTATGCTGAGAGCACTGGTATGCTGGGCTAAGAATAGGCTTGTTTTAGGGAAGGTTATAATGCAATGGATCATATCTGCGCTTCAAAACATTTAAATTTGTATTTATTTCGTCGCAAATGGGTTTCTGTGCCTTTAAGTTTGATTATAAAACAAGCCCTTGACCTTATTGATTGAGGTTTTTGAAAAGCTTACAAGCTGTGGCATTAATGATACGGTTATGAACTTAATTTACAATATGTACGATCCAAATCTTGTTTAAAAATTTCAGAGTTATTTACTTGTACTGTCTGTTGGTGTAAGACAAGGAGAGAATTTGTCAGCCCTGTCAATTGCTATTTATTGGATGACTATGGCTCTGCTATAATCATGGTTAACGCTGAGTAAGGGCACGGAGACCTTGACCACCTACTAATCTGTGCATGCTAATTCACAATGGTCTCACATCACCACTCTACTCCAGTCGGTCCATTTCCTCTAATCCTTGGCCCCAGGCCAATCAACCAATATCTGCCCTGCCCGACAAACAAAACAAAAACTAAAACCTGCTCCCCGCTAGCTGAAATTATGCCCCTCCCCAAGCAAAATTAAAATTTCCCCTGCCCTCAAAAAAATGCTCCCGGAATAGCTTTTTCAATGAATAGCTCCGTTTGCTGCACCTGTTCAGTAATACATCAACACTACACTGATGAAAGCCAGATTTGCCCCATACTCGTTATCACAATATCATAAGTATGCCATGCATACTTGCATGACACCAATCTGATACCAAATATGATCATTGCCCATCGGCCACCAGTGCTAAGATTCCCCTGCTCATTTCTACGTTGCAGTCATTTCAACTTCCTCCAAACATGTTGTGAACTAGTCAAAATCTCATGGTATACTGTCACTGTGTGTGCTTTATTGCTTAAATAGCCGTTATATTTTACTCATTTGAACACAAATAATCAGAATGTCAGCAAGGATCACATTTACATGAACTGGGCCGCAAACAGAACAAGATCTGCTCCTTCCGCTGATCCGAGTAAATACTGACAGGAGGGATTGCAGGGGATCATCTTAAATTACGCACACTGACTGTAATGCATTATAAGGTTTCATGGTAGTATCAATTAGGCAAAAGAGTGAATCCAAGAGAGTATCATATGTCTGTTGCACTTATCCATGTATGATCTAGGCATGTTTAATCATGTTTGAGCATATTAGGTCATTGACACTTCATGCACATTGGGTTCAACTTCAAACACAGTTTGTAACGTGGCGACAGAACAAGATGCTAGTTTCTTAGCCCTAGCACATCTATAATGGGTTAAATCAACTAGGGGAGGCTGCAGCCGCTATCATAATCCAGTAAGCTTATATATCAATGTTGCACTCTGTAGATAATTACTAGGATCAACCAATGGTCTGCCCAACATGCTTATGCAACCTGGCGTAGGCACAACCCTTCAACCACATCAATACGCATGTGGTACATTCCGCACTTTGCCTTATAGTCGGACAATGTTTCATTAACTAGAACCACATCTATCTGCACGATGCCTGGGCCTGCTTCCTCTCCGCAGACTGGAAAGCTTAGCTGTTTGGGGGTCTCATAGGAACATATGTGTATGGGGAGCGTGCAATGAAAACACACATGGTAACATAGATATCTATCGACTATTCTGATATTGCTTTAGGGAGCCGTCATTATTTACGGCCTGGGGGGGGGGTCGGAGGAATTGCTTTAGAAACTCCAAAATTTCGAGTAACCCCCCTGCCAACCATGACATGTTTGAGTACCCCTCTCTCTGCTACATAAATTTTGAGTGACCCCCAAACAAAAAAGAAATTGGGAAAGTTAAATATCTATACAGTTAAATGGATTGCTGCTGCTACAGGCCCTGTACAGACCCTGATTAAACCCTGTGGTACAGGTCTGCGTTGGAAAGGGGTTCCATTTCTGTGACATGGGCTGATGTACAGGTCTGTGTATAGTGCTCTGATGACATGCAGTGTTCTTTGTAGGAATGTTTTACAAGAGGGCGAAGATGTGGTGCGAAAGCACCACAAGCGACCGCGCGACGGGGGAGATCAGGAGGGGGTGTCCACCTCCTGCCGTTGAAGCTTTTGAAAAAGAGAGATTAAAATGGTGTTATTTGGTGGCACTTGGGGAGTATTTTTTTCAGATTTTTTTCTTACAAACTCAAACAGAAATCTAAAACAGTACTCTAAAACTTATATTCCAGTTCACTGATTTCATTGAAGATTACATTTTTTGAAAACGAAAAAATAGCGACAGACATACATTTATTCACATTTATTATTTATTATTATTTTCTTGCCATAAAAGATTGGTTTGTTGTCAAGGCATTCAACTGGTTTTAAACTTTATAGAATCAGAATTAGCTTGCTTTACACATTTTCCCCTATCGGTAACCTATACAATGTAGAATATAGAAAGCAGACGTTTCTCATGAATTTTCAGGCAAGTATATCAATCTTTAACCAGGAAATAAAAGTACTCAGTACTAGCCTCTAACATAAGGCTTGTCACGTCGAATAGCTGATCATTTTCGTCTGAAGATCACAATAACGTGAAACACATAGTGTAATGGGATTTTAGTTTCTACTTGAAACGACCTGTATTATGATATATATATATATATATATATATATATATATATATATATATATATATATATATATATATATATATATATATATATATATGTAAATGTGTGTGTGTGTGTGTGTGTGTGTGTGTGTGTACATATACTGGGTATGAACATACATATCTCAAGCATAAATATTGCTGTTCTTTACTCTTATTGTTGTATTGATTCATAACTTCACTTAATGCTTCAGTAGATATCAACAAAATTGAGTTGCCCCCCCCCTTCTTTTTCTCCACTTTTGAGCAACCCCCCTTGCAGCTTTCCATTTTTTGAGTGACCCCCTTCAGATTCCTCCGACCCCCTAGGCCATAAATAATGACGGCTCCCTTACCTTAAAAGCCTATAATACCGATAACAGATACATGACCTGTGGTATTGTTGTGCCATTACATACTGGTGGCATTTAATGTCTAAACAATGATCGAAAAATAGGGACACTGGCAAATAGTAAACAAGTGACGACGAGACACGACAAATAACATATTTCTGAAAAAGAACTGTGGTCATGTAACATTACTGGAATGTGCCATGACACTGCTGACAATGGCCGTTATCTGCGACCACCACAGTCTGTAATCACTTGGAATTATTCAGGGACAGTTATGCAATTCCAGCGATTTTGTCAACAAACTGCTGGCAAAATGTGTCACAAAGACAAACTTTCAGAGACAGATTTTGACGTGTAAAACTCCACACCAATGCTCTGCGGGTTTATCATTTGCATATAATCACTTGGAAATATTGTTGTTTACGCTGGTTTCAGTGAAAATCGAGGATTTAATTTTTCAGTGAAGGAAAGGCGATTTTGGGATGGTGTCTCTCCAACCTCACAAAACGCTTAAGTATCGGTCGATTGTGTCTGAGTTAAACTTTCAGTGCACTTATAATGGGCCTTACTACAAAAGATCTTCACAAAACTAACGTGTTCCCTTCTAATGCGGCTACATGTACCTCGGAGGTGGTCTATGCTTCAAGACACTACATGCTATCTAACTGGATGGGATGATCCAGACTGACCTTTCCCCTTAATTTTATATTCAAATTTGCTGTGGTAGATTTACGAACCTGGGTTTCCGTGACCATTAACCCGCATGACTGGGGTCAACCTTAAAGAGTGATATCACATTATTTCCACATCAATGGATTGTATTGAGTTTGAAGTTTCGCTTGCGGAGGCGGAGATCTCACCCGTGACCTTCCGCAATCGATTGAACCTTTTAAAACCAAGTACTTATAGGTAGACAGTCCGGGTTATGTCCATATAGAGAATAGTTGGAAAGAGCCAAAGGCGCGCCGTATATGTAATAAAGGTTAAGGCAAGAACCAATCTCATATAGTATATGTAATGAGGATTAAAGATTACCTGGGTTCGCTTCTAAATGTTATGCTAAGATCGCCATCAGAAACTGTTGGCTACTCGGAAGTGTCTCAGCGCGAGTCGATTTGCGACGTTCTCCCGTTTTAAAAATTGTGAGGATTTCTTCAGGAATAGTTTTCAGAGTTTCTTTCCCCTTGACCATGTTTGGCAAAGAGTTATTTGACATTTTTTTGGCGATTGATCCGGCGCACGTGTTTTTTGAGGGAAGGGTCAATCGTACCGGGAAATGTATGGTATGATCGAAGAAAAATCGTGCTCCATCGTGCTCCCATGACCGACAAGAACAGTTGGCCCATCGTTGCAAAGCTTGAAACATTCTCCATACTACACATGACAAGGTTAAATTAAAATTTGACCAAAATTAGGCCATATTTAGCGACAAATAACTAACTGTAGATTTACAAGGGTCAAATCCTGATTTATAGGAACGAACCTGGCCAGGTTGTCACACCACTTGTGTCAGTCACCATCTTGACCGTACTGAACAATGTGCCTAACGTCTTACTCTAACCAGATATGAACTGGAAATGCTCACGTGCTTCATTATATATTGCAGTTATGTGTAAATTTGAACCTTTGCCACATGTTTGCAACTTCATTGAAAGCGTTATTATCAACGTAATGAACAATATTCACCACAGATTAACTCAAAAGGTCATTAAGTATTCAAATATGCATTTAACTGATATTGAAGTAATCAATTTCTTTGACTGCTGACTGTCATTGTATCACCACTTTATATAGCTAGTGTATTTGCCTTTGGACAAGTCCTTTTAGCTATATATACCAAACTTTGAAAGCTCATTAGATAAGCAAAGTATAAATTAGCTGACATGAAAATGCAAACCCTATATTATCATCAATGTATATAGCATATTTTGCTAACTTTGATCAAGTAAATCCAAGTATATTTCCCTTATAAGGAAAGTTCATTAAATATTCAAATTAGGAATTGACTGCAATGTTCTCATTAAATGTGCAAATAAGGAATTGCCTGAAGTTTAAATGTTAAATAGCTTTCTATAACATCGTATCGTAGTATCTTAAATGTATATAGCAACTTTCGTCAATTTTGGTCTAGTCAATTCAGACAAATATTCCTGACTATGAAAGTTCATTAAATAAGCAAATAAGAAATTGGCTAAAGTAAAAATGCTTAATGACTTTCAATAAAGTTATGCCATAGTATCTTAAATGTACATACCGAGTTTCGTCAATTTTGGTCTAGTCAATTCAGATAAATATCCCTAATTAGGATAGTTCATTAAGTATGCAAATTAGGAATTGACTAAAGTAAAAATGGCGTAGTGACTTTCAAGAATGATGTATTATAGTATTTTCAATTTATGTAGCAAGATTCATAAACTTTGGTCGAATCAATTCAGATATATATCCCAACTTAAGAAAGTTCATTAAATATGCAAATTAGGAATTGGCTGAAGTAAAAATGCTTAATGACTCTCAATAATCTTATATCATAGTATCTTCAATGCACATACCAAGTCTCATTAACTTTGGTCAAGTCAATTCAGATATATATCTCTAATTAGGAGAGTTCATTAAATATGCAAATAAGGAATTGGCCGAAGTAAAATTGCTTAATGCCTTTCAATAATGTTATATCATAGTATTTTTAAATTTACATACCAAGTTTAGTCAATTTTGATCGAGTCAATTCAGATATATCTCCCTAATTAGGAAAGTTCCTTAAATATGCAAATTAGCAATAACCTTTCATGTCACCCCTTAATGACTTTCACAGCTGATATGCCTTGATGTTATCATCATTTGTAGTAAATCTCATCAAATTGTTCGCAGTCGTTCCCAATGTATATCCGTTTTTTCTAAAATCATTCATTATGCAAATAAGCAAAAATTTAGCAAGCCACACCCACCAAAAACTAATCAGTTCTTGTCATTTGCAAACTAAATCCATGTACCAGATTTGATTTTGATCTTATGAGCCGTTTTTGAGATATCGAGCACACAGCCAGACAGACAGACAGAAAGACAGACAGACACACACACAGAAAGACATCGCTGCGACATTATTTCACGTGTGTGAACACGTGAGTTAAATACTACCGAGTGCTAAAAATAAAGGGTGAAATATAGCCTAAAAGTTCCAAACTCCTTGCAATCTATAAGCCCAGGATTACACGCTTAATCATTCATGACTTGGGCGAGTGAGGTTCGCTGATTGGTCTTTCCAACTATCCTTTATATGGACATAACCCGGACTCGTATGACCATGGTATTCATATGCAAATCGTTACTGCATTGTATTCGGATCGGGGCTTATTGT
>LD347110.1:220077-231943 GCA_001465055.1 Ptychodera flava | reverse complement strand
AGACTGGTCAACCGAAAATCAACCATAGGTGTCTTTTGGCACGCGTATACGCCAGACACCTAGGCGACGGTAATCCGCACCACTTATCACTATCTTGAAGGTACTCTTCCCCCTTTACCACTGGCTATCCCGCCTTCAAGGCAATACGTCATTCGACCAAGCATTGTTATTGTAATTTCCTGCATAAAATTAACAGCGAGGTCAACCGGTCAAACTCTCTCGGCATTTTCTCTCATGTCCTGGACATATCTCATCAAAAAAAACCATTGTCACATCGCATACTACTCACTGTCGATGGGTCATTCTTTTCAGACCCTGTGCCTGTTGTGTTAGCTGCATATGCATCCGGGCCTTCAATATGGGTGCCCATAGACTTGCGTTCCAATGCTACACCGTCATCTTCCCAAATCCTCACTTCCCTGCATTCCATGCATACACTGCTTTCTCGCTCAATTATACCAGATAAAGTGATATTCCTAGTAATATCACCATTTGAGTTTTGACATACATTCTCATTAAAACTATAATAACTGGTACTTGCAGGGATTTGCAGCCTTCCTTCCAATTTCGATGTCTGGTATGCACACATTGTGTGCACAGAACGCATGCTGTTTTTATCTCACAGCTTCGGTGGCTGACCATTTGCCCGTACTTACTGTATAATACAACTCACGGAGAAACTGCGATAGCCCAATTCTGAAGCATCGGAATATGCGATCCTTGTACATGCCGTGGATCTATGCCACTCGAGGCCATTAACACGCTTAAGGTTTTAATGACCAGAAACATAACTAATCCATTGTGCCCGAATTTAGCGGCACACTTGTCCACCAACTTGATCGAGTATTGATACACTGCTTCATACAGTGATATCAACTGTCCCGTGAAGGACGCAACACTTTAACTTTCACATATACCTGTGTTTGCAACGTCATGTATAACCTCGGGTATCGCTTACAATTAATACTCGATTGATTCGTTCCCCTTGGTCATATAAGTAGTCAACAAGTAGATTGATAACGTAGCCTAACCACGGTACTATCTACCTTGGTATCCAAATACATTTATCCTGAGCGATAAGAAAGACAAAGCGTGATAAATCTCCTTCGATTTGTACTGCCAAACATATAACTTTGTTCTGTATCGGAGTACACCTGCGATACCATTGTCATAAAACAAAACAATGCGCCTACCTTGTCCGCGAGAGGTACCCAACCATAGTTCTCGATACTTTCGTCAAACTATAGGTCGCCGTTGAAACGTCAAAGGGTAAAACATTGAAATGAAAAATATTCAACGCCATTTCCTAAATCCCAGGCGAATCCCAATTACATGCGGTGACTGGGGAAAATTTTCTATGTGGCGAAAGGCCGACTTAATATCGAATGTTATTAAATAATAAACCCTTTCAAATAACTGCTTGATAATGATAATGACTTTATTTCACCAGTAAAAAAATGTGTCAACATTACTGGTGGGGACCAGGGAAGTAGTTCTAGTGGAACTAATCAAGTCCCTGGCCCAGAATTCATACAAATTATGATATCAAAGTAATATAGTTTGCCATCCTTTTCAATAAGTACATATTACATTTCAACAGCGAGGACACATCACATAGAAAACAAAAAAAAATACAGAGATTCACTGTTCTGAGTTCAAAAGAAAATTTTTAAGTGTGGTTTTAAATAAATTTCTTGATTGTACAGATTTTATCGTCATTGGAATTTCGTTCCAATGCTTAGCAATAGAATAATATATATTATTTTGAGTTAATTTTAAATTTACCTTTGGAATAACAAAATTGTCGCCAGTTGCTAAACGTGTTTCATATGTATGTGAAATTGATGAAGCATAACGATCTACTGAATGCCCATAATGACCAGTTTTTAAGTCAAAAGCAAATACACACGTCTGAAACTTACAAAGTTTCAGACTGCACCTGCTTAGCAACCTTTATCTCTTTGCATTTAAACTTAAACTTGTGGAGGAACTAGTTGAAAGCACGACAGTCAAGCACCAACCTGCACTTACTGTGTCGGTTCACTGCTACCGACAGAAGGTTAACAATATACGGTGTTGTCGGAAATTTTGAAATACAGCCTTTAAGTCATCAACTTACTTAACTGAAGGTTGTCCGTGTACGTCCGAAACGTATGGAAGAATGAACATCCATTGTATAGTAGTAGATGGGTCTTGTCAACTGTGTTTCACACCTCATGTATCCATTATCTACAAGTACCCGCTGCAAACTTCACATATGGACTGTGGTTGGACTGACCCACTTGATATTCACCACTATACTTCATTCGGCTGATACAAAATCTTTATGTTTAATAGCTGATGCATTGTTTCTCAATTCAGGTAATGGTTGTACTTCCTTAAGCGGCAATTTATAGCCGAGATCGATTATCTCAACAACAAAACTACTCGCACCTGATGCAACCAACATATGTCGAGCTGCCCTAGTCACCTTCTTTGACTATTTAGCTCTGTGCCGTTCCTTTCTGCCGGACTATCTGTCTGCAAACATTCGATCTCTTCCCATCCTGAACATATCTCATCAAAACAAACATTGTCACATCGCATACTACTCACTGTCAATGGGTCATACCCCGTGTCTGCTGTGTTAGCTGCATATGCATCCGGGCCTTCCATGTGGGTGCCCATAGACTTGCCTTCTAATGCTACACCGTCATCTTCCCAAATCCTCACTTCACTGCATTCCATGCATAGACTGCTTTCCCGCTCAATTATACCAGATAAAGTGATATTTCTAGTAATATCACCATTCGAGTTTTGACATACATTGTCATTAAAACTATAATAACCGGTACTTACAGAGATTTGCAGCCTTCCTTCCAATTTCGATGTCCGGTATGCGCACATTGTGTGCACAGAACGCATGGAGTTTTATCTTATACAGTCTCTTAAAAGTGATGATATCTCTCCTCAAATTACACTAGACTAATTACTGTCAGAGGATGTGTTCGTTTCCATTGATGCTATTGGTAGTGACTTTTAAAGACTAGTGAATACACCAAACAAGAAATATATTGACTTAATGATCCTTGTTTACTGATCACATAACATAACAAAATGAAGATTTATCGAAATAACAAACAAACATTTAAAAAGCACAAAGTTATCAGCTAGATCGCTCGAGTAAAAAAAACAAACATTATAATGAAACAGTGGTTTCAGTGTTCGACTGTGGTAAAATGTCAACCCTTGAAGCTAAGTTGAAAAAATATTACTTATCTGTGTATTCGAAGAATTTGTTTGGGGAAAGACAGTCCATGAATTTACATGGACTCGCAAACTCATGGCGAGTGTGATGGTGGTGGTGGTAGAGATCGGGAGTCGGAAGGCAAAGGCGGAGAAGTATTAATGGCGACTGTAGGCGGGGCAGACGATATGAAAGTCTAACCAATATTTGTATGCGAAAGACAGAAGGGAAGGAAATGGATACATCTGAGAATACACTGCGGAATGATGTTCATATGGTCGTTGTTCGTAATAGTATGATTGTGGTGAAAAATTGTACGGCGATATTTGCATTGGGTAATGTGCCGGGTATCTATCCAATCGTTCGTTGTTGCTCACAGGTATACAGGGTGCACTGAATGTAAAGGCAGATCTGGCAATAATTTCTTCTTGTGAGACACAAGTGGCGACAGCTTGTTTCTTTGTCGGTTTGCTCGAAAATGAAATTCCCCGAGTTTCCAACATTTTTTGTACTCGGTTCGGCGTAAGAGATGATCGTTTTTCTTCCCTTTTGCGCATGAGTGACTCAATGATCCCAGGTCATACCTGACTAACTTCTTCAAAGTTATCAGGAACACGAACGCCATAATAACCACGCAAGAGAGCGATGTTGGAATTTGCTTGGACTTGTCTCACACGACCGTTGATGAAATATTTGTCAGGATTACTAATAACGAGAAAAGAGTGGATACGGCTTTCAAAGGTGTTGCATATCGAATCTGCTGCATTACCCTTTACTGCGAATTCTGTCTTGGCAATTTTCAATGCATTTTCAGCTTTCAGTTTTAATTGCGCTAATTGCCCAGGTGATGTCTCTGTAGTTGAGAATTGCCCCAAACACCATAACAGAGGAGGAGCAGTTTTGTCGGAGTTTCTGGATATCTTAGGGATTTTAATACCGATGAATTGCGTTTAGACGTTTAAAGACTGTGTTTACACAGCCATTCTAACGACAACTTGCAAGCGAAAACTTGGAATATGCCATACTTCGAGCAGTCATTGAAATTACACCGAAACAGAGTTTAGCTTTCTTTCAATCAGTGGGATATCTCTCACCATATGAAAGTTCATTTGTTACAGTAGTCTTTCTCTAAGCTGTGGCAAAATCTATTATAAGTTTTATTCACATTTGTACTTATTGAATTTCTCGTTCAGTGTTCTGTTAGTAAAAAATAGATAACTGCAATATGTACTGGTGGTCACTTGTTTTTTTATTCTCTTGCCATGCCAGCTGTAATATTAATGTGTCTGCTGCTAAAAGCCTAATTTCTTAATTACAGCGGCATCTCTTGTACGGCATCCTGCTGTTTATGTAAGATAAATACCCCTTGTGTTCTGTGCACACAGTGTGTGCATACCAGACATCGAAATTGGAAGGAAGACAACCAAGCCCTGTATCTTTTGCATCGATCCTGCTCCAGCAGCAAGTTTGCTTCGACATTCGTATCTCCAATGACCGACTTCTCCGCATCCGTAGTAAACACCAGATTTCGTAGAAATGTGTCGTCCTTTATCGCCCGCGCGCCTCAGCAGACGAGACGATGATCCTTACACTAGGCCTTCGCTTTGACACGTCGCTGTTCCTTCAGCTATTGTCCAGCCTTGTATTCTGCCTTTTTATATTTTCTTGTCGTCTTCTTCATCTAAAGCTAACTCGTGGGTGACGTATTCCTCTACAGTTTTCCACCCGTTCTTGGACATATCCGCTCGCTTGATCAGCTTTTGTCTACGTTTGATCATCGAAATAGCTTCCACAATTTTATCTTTGGCCTGTATGTATTTCGAGTCGTCTATAACTTTAGCTGCGTTTTTCATGTGGTCCATTACTTGCTCGTTATGTTTGTACTGCAGTTCATTGCCTTTCTTGTTAAATGACAGCTTTTCAACCCACTTCATAGCCCTCATTGCTTCTATCTGATTTGAAGAGTTGGCAGCTTGTGCTTCCTGGAGTTGATTTGCCATCACGGAAACCCTCGATGTTACCAGCTTGTCAAAATCTTGCAGCAGTCGGCTCGACACTCTTTCCGTCGAGTCGGCAATTCTTTTGTGTACTTCTTCTTCGGGAAGAGCTAGCTGTGATTGTTCTTTTCGCCGTGCTTGATTGCGACGTCGGTGGCGTCGATGTATTGCCACCTGTTGTATTAGTATTCTAGGTATTGCGAGTTGTCACCTCGGAGGATAATTATGAGCGCGAAAAATGATTCTGTTTTTGATGATAACTTGAACGGACCCGTCTGTAGGCTGCTGAATTGTCTGGCTAGACTGAATATCTAATTCCTAACTTTATATTCATAGCTCCCTAGCCCCGCCCACACATTATTTATCAATGCCACATGTCAAATTCACGTAACGCGAAGACATCAATTTCTCTCTATACTATCGAACCTCGCGAAATTATATTTTTCATCGGCCATCATTTACAGTGCCTGTCAATCAAGTACATCAGTTCAGATATTGAAACTTTGTTGCAAAATTCCTCTCTATGGATCTGTCGTCTTTGCAATTTGCATAACAAAGTCATAGTCTGGCCTTTCTGTGTCTAGCTAGCTAGCTGGGTTGACTTTGACTGCATTCAGCTCATCCCAAAGTGACTGACATCGCATGCCAAGTTTCAGTTCTGACTGAATTTCATGTCCCAGGCTTTGGTAGTCCGTGTGGGCTACCATTTCATGGATTTTGGTAGCCCCAGGGATAAGTTGGTAGTCTGTGGACGCGAGCCTACCGCTAATTTCGAGCCCTGACAGTTAAATAAAAGTTGGACAACTATAAATATTGACTAAGGACAGATGAATCCAGTTTAAAGATCATAGTGATAACGCAATACTGTTAACTGTGCTTTGGATTGCTACTGTTTTTCGTAATTATTTTATTGCAAATATGAGACACACAAAAGGCAAAGAATATTCTGCACTGCTCTGAGTACTTGATGAGTGATAATTAGAGTTTACTTTTATTGTGTTTGTGAATGTGTTTTATGATTTCAATTTATCTTCACGTAATGGTAATCCTCCCCGTAGAAATCTGTGAAGAGAAGAAACAAGGCAAAATGATATAATAGTACAGTGCATTCTAAGTGTTAATCAAAGTAAGAAAAATGTGCATGCATATGCCGATAAAAAGACAAATGGTATTGAAGCAAAAATAGTAGATATAAAAAAGCTGTTCATCAAAGTTTCCTTGTTTTATGCAATGCAAATGCTTAAAATTGTGCTCATAATGTTTTAGGTATTTTAGTGTTCCAGCTTTGATACATGACCTACTTATACAGAATCAATAAATATAGAAGTGAGATAATTAATAAGATGCCACAATCAAATCACGACAGCGATTTCCTGGTGAGCGAACATGGAATTAAACAACAACAAATAATAATCATATTATGTCATTGTGAACATTTGCATACGATTTTTCATAAAATTGCATGAAGAGTTAATGAAAAGAATCATATGATTGCTTTCGACAAAAATCAGTTTAAACAATACAAATGGTTAATTGCCATACGCTGGTTTTGCACGTGAAAAGCTGCTTAGCTGGTGGAGCGTTCGCTCACCAAAGTTCATTGCCCTAAGTGTTAGGCTACGGTGTCACACAATGTGTTGATCTGTGCGGTCAAAAAAGGAGACACACTGAGGGCAAGTGGATAAAAAATGAGTGTCTTTCCCTGTTGAAGTATGACTTAATCTACTGTACATATAAACATTGCACAGTACAAACAGATCACATACACCTCATTCATACTTTATCTGTAAAAAATTACACAATGGCATTAAATATGGAACTTAGGTATTTATTAGGATATCACACACTCTCATCAAACTTTCAAATGCAGTAGATCTAAATATGTGTACTAATTTATAGGTCTGGTAAAATCTGTGCATTCACATAGATATACAGCCTAACTACATAATTTTTTTAAGTATGCAAATGTACTAATACTTAGAATTTCAATGTACTGGTATGAAACTTTCAGAGTAACTAAACCTGTATATAATCAATGTATCTGAAAAGTCTGGTTCAATTTTGCATATTGACTATTGATGTGTGGCCTAATTACAAACGTTCATGCCATGCGAATGAGCAAATTTTCAGCACATCTTCAGCAATGTATGAGCAGCATATATTGGAACACTGATGAAATTTAGTAGCATGAATTTTGATGAATGGCCTTGTATATAATTCATTGAATCTGTAAATTTATGATCTGTAACTCACGGTCACCAGTTTTTTCAATATAAATACACATAAGAGAAGTGCCTGTATATTTATATCAAATTTGGTATCACAATAACAAGGAACAAAGTCGGCCTTTTTGTTTGATACAGGACACTATTTATATTGTTTGCACTGTTAAGGTTCTACGCAGCCCAAAACAGTGTAGAGGCCCGCGACGCTATCGTTCAAATCTTTCCACATTACCATGGCTTTTAACTCCACTGAACTATCCAAATAAATATTTGTAAAGGACAGAAAAAATTGACATAGAACCATAGCCAAAAGACAGCAAAAGTCAGCGACGATTTTCGCACTTAATTGACGAAATATTTTTTATATTGAATGTTTAAAATCAAACTGATTACACAGTCCCTAGATACAGAAATGAAAATTGGTGAAATTTCCACTTGACTCACATCTTGAAATAAACAGTAAACTTGGAATGAAGACGTCATCATGTATGCTGCTGATCAACAGCATGGCATAGTGTGAACTCTCTGTCAACGCACCAGCATGGCAGCATGTAAAAGCAACTCACCTTTACAAGATCAAACGGTCAGTATCTTGTGAGAACAGCAACATAGCAATTGTAATTGTTATTTTCAAGATCACAAAGTACGTGAATCAATATACCCAAGTATACAATAGTTTCATCATCATTTTAATTTATGCTGTGCACGCTTACATTACTCCACCATACCGTGTCCTATATCTTTTGAGCAACTGGGAAACATAAAAATTCCTCTCATACCACGCTCACTCTACGTGCGTTAACTGAATGGAATGGATAACATCATGCTATCTCATGACCTGAATCTTCAATGCTTACTGTAAACAATATGGCTGCGCCCTTGATCGACAACATCTTTGTTTGACGTCGACGGTGGTAGCGGTGAGTAAACTCGTGACACATCCAATGGTTATGTACTAGTAATCACAATCCTGCAGTAATTCGAGTCAATGTAACAAATTAAGCTCGTTCTATCAAAACTTCAATTCTTTTAGCGATGTATGCATAGATAAAGCATAAAAAGAGTTGTCTAAGCGGTCTAAGCTTATCGTCTTTACGTCCATGATCGACCTAATTATGAATAATGGAACCAACTTCTTCACCAATTCATGATTACCGTCAGTTATACGAACAGATCGGGCGATTTTTATTCCTTTTGGTACTACTGTATTTTAGCAGTGCGACTTCAACTTCTTCACCGCGTGCACGCTTCCAAACACACCCATCATCATATTCGCGTTTCCTCCCTACAAAGTACAGTTCGGCTCGCTATGACTATTGTCAGTCAATCTCTTCAGCAAACTACCAAATTCCATATTCAACGATCAGGGCCTGAAAAATCCGCTTGCCCGATGCCCGGGACAGACTGATTTCTAATAAGGACTGGCACAAAACTAGCTTTCACTTGCCCTAGGGCAGAAAGTTCAGCAGAATCAACTCAGTGTTTTGCCCAGTATGCGTATACAGTGTGCGTTCTTGCGTTTTTGACGCAAACTAAGAAACAATGTCCCCCAAAAGTACTAGACATGGGTCACTGAAATCGGGGTCTATTTTTTATCTCAACCGACACACTGAAAGAAAATAAGATAAGCTGTTACAGTTTGCGATTAATGGTATGAGCAAGTCGATGCGCGATGTGCGTCCACTAGGCACTGGACCCCGGGGCAAATGCCGGGCCACGTACTTCTCCACTCATTTTAAATGTAAAATGTAACGAGATAATAACCAGACAATGATGTTTGAAGCGGAAGCCTCGATCATTTTAAAAAGAACAACTAACTTTTCACCAAACAATATGGACAGTGAAACAGTAAAGCAAACTTTATTGACAACCATGGTTACTCTAGCACCCACTAACCTGCTAACTATAGTAGTACAGTGTGTACGGAAAATGAAATTTCGAGCCATGCACCGCATGCACGGAGCATCAAACAAACTGAATTGACTGCACTTGTATTTGGTGTGCTTGAAGCTCATGACTTTACCTAAAAACATAAGTAACTCCAAAATTTTATCGAAACACTTTATCCGTGTCTTTCAAAGTAGTATTTTGCCGTCAGAAATTTCTCCAGAAGGAGTCTCATGCAACTGTGTTCGATCGTACACAGCAAGCTTGAGAAGGTCAACCACGGGCACTCTGTTGTTCTGAATTGATAGTCTGAATAAACTAAGCAGCTTATATGTAAATACGAACTTTGATGATAACTGTGTAAGA
Organism: Ptychodera flava; assembly: GCA_001465055.1. Taxonomy (NCBI): domain Eukaryota; kingdom Metazoa; phylum Hemichordata; class Enteropneusta; family Ptychoderidae; genus Ptychodera; species Ptychodera flava. The sequence continues at coordinate 222,242 of LD347110.1, read as the reverse complement.
AATTTATAACAGAATGCCGTTCAGATTGAAATGCCGACTTAGCTACAAAACCAGATCAAGGTCGGACGTGTCTACGTGAACGTCACAAGCGACCACATCGACCGCATTCTTTCGATGCTAAATGCCGCGGCGGAATGACGCACGCATATAGGCCTATACGCGTACTATTCGTACGCTCGCGCGACCTGCGCTGTGTACGTGTCGTTTCACATAATGATATAGATACACAAGGGTATGCAAATCATTTCTGGATGACATTATTTACCGATGAAGTGAGTCGAATTCCGTCTCGAAAACGACGTATGGAATTTGAAATGGCATCGTAGCACACATCAAGTTATGAAAATGACAGACATGTAGTAGATATTCGAAATATGACCGAGAATAAATGCATCGCTAATCCTGACTATGGGCGTTACAAATTTCCGTTATCCGGTAGCAGCTTTGGATGTTCGAACGTCGCAAAATACGCTAATATAGCAAATGCCGTTCTGTGGTTTCGTCATGCGCAGAAGAAAGGACATATTTTTTTTATTTCTCTTCGTAGTAAAAACTTCCAATTTAGGCCTAATATTCCAAAGAAGAATATTTAAGTTTTTTCAGTTTTAGTGAAAGCTCTTCAATAGAACCCGAAAGACTTTTTCAAACGTGCATTTCTTTCAACTCAGTCTGTTTTGGTCTTACGGAACGTGAACAAGCCTGGCAGGTCAAGGGTTACATTTTCACATTTTTTCTTTGTTTTCATTCAATATTTTACTTTCTATCGTCAGTGAGTTACATTGCAAAAATAAAAAATGTGTTTACCTTTTGCGGACGTTTTAGAGGGTAATAGTATCTGTCCCCCCTGTCCCCCCTTTTTTGTAACGCACATCGTCAGGTTCCATGTTCATATGAGCATACCCTTGTATATATATACATTTCTGAGGCCGGGACAGCGCAGCAGACGACAGTTCAGAGGCGCTCGCGTGCAAAGCTGTCGTGGCGTGCACGTTCCATTCCAGCCACCGTGCTCATGTACACGGCAGTCATAGCAAAGTACATCGTCATTCTCCGCCGCACTTCGAATACGCGCTTCATAATAGCGGTAAATACGCGCTGGTAAGAACATGCATGCCGCGGTGCAGAATGACCGGGTGTGAGAGAAAGAATAATCAGTTGGGTGAACCAGCAGAATGCGACTGTTTCTTTTGTATTAATAATACCTCAATTTTGTTGAGGCTTTTATTTTTTTTAAATCACGATGTAAGTTCTCCAGCGGCAAACGGAAACTAAAATACGAAATCATGTTTACACGCTCATACACCATCATTTAAGAACAACAGAATGCTCGTGGGTCACCATGGTCAAGACCCCTATCTTAATTGTAGTCAAAACAGTGGTATGGCAAGTTGCTATTGCTATTTTAAAGATAAAGAAGTTCCTCTCATATATTTAGTGTTTTCAACCCTTTTTTCCAATTGTAATGAAAAAGTATCAATCATTTGGGCAATTATAAAAATGAAGTGAACTTTACAGCAGTAGCGAAAAAAACATGTTAAATGTGTGCATTAGACTATTGTCTACAATCCCTTCTAGTTTCGAAGTCATAAGTATAACGAAACATCTTATTTATTTCTGTTAAACACATCCAATACAGTAACTGGCAAGAATTCCCATAAACGACGAAAGCTTATTAAATTAATTTCATTATGATGATGTACTTTTGTTACAATTAAAAACTGTAAATACCACCAATTTGTCACAAACCATTGTAAGAGAGGTCCCACAATCCGGGTAAGAGCAGAATTGTTTTGGTTTTTTTTTAAATTTTAAGGGCAAGTGAGTTTCTGCTACGGAAAAGTAGAAAAATAAAGGCTAAAATGGATTAAAATTATGTATTTCAGGCCCTGATAATGATTCGTTTTGACTTTAAGGCACTCTCTGGACTAAAAATGCTAGTGTTTACGTTTATGACACAACTGCAAACCATGCACGCATGTGTACACTACTAAACACACACAACAGTGGCTTCGGAGCTGCCTATTTTCATATTATATACAGACGTTGACATGATGACATATCTATGAAGTACCATGTAGCCGAACAGCAATTCTGCTAAACTGCTATCTTTAGGGAGCGTTCAGTTATTACGGCCGGGGGTAGGCCGGCAAAATCCGGGGGGGGGG
>LD347110.1:178601-192540 GCA_001465055.1 Ptychodera flava | reverse complement strand
GAAACATTTCTATTTCTTAAATAGCCGTTAACAACAAGTATTTCTACTACTTAGAGAAAATTAGCTGAAGCGTGGGCTTGAAATATGTGCCAACATGAAAAAGCTAAGCGTCCAGAACTCCGATCGGGGATGGGTATAAGTTTTGGCACCATAAACACCGGATCACACACAAATAGAGTCATTAAAACAGTTGACTCTTTCAAAATCAATTCTGGCTTCTCCTCCTTGAGGGAAGATAATTATAATCAAATCCAAGGAAGGGAATATAAAAAACTAGGGCAACTGATTAACCCTTTCAGGGCTAAACCCCTATATATAGGGGTTGCTGTGGTAAGTTACCAGAAAGTCAGGCCTGAAAGGGTTAAGAGAACTGAACTGTCAAAACCCACGTGAAAAAACGAATCACAAAAATGTAATCCTTTACAGGTGACCAAGGCAAATGGCCATCAAGGTCAAGTTACAATCACGGCGCAATTTTTCACAATGTTTAAATATTGGACATTTACTTTCTAGTATCAAAGTTTGACGTCAAAAATATTTCTGTCATACATAAAAATCTATATACGGTTCTAATATTGGTACTGGACTATACAAGAATGACTCGCCTCTTGTTGCGGCACGCCAGGTTTGCAAAATTTGCTGATATTTTACTTAAGGCTGGTACCTATCGGCGATTTTGGGACTCTAATAATCGATACCGGACAATTCTAGAATGACTTGCCACGATACGTTAAATCACAGATATTTACTTTATATTTATTGGCTTAGACTCTAATATCGATACTATACAGTGACTTGCCTTGTGTCTCTTGCACGTCTGTGGTGGTGGGGTTAAAAACGTAAGGGCCAAAACCAGCCCATAAAAGACAGAAATCCTGTTCGAAAACACCACAGCTATGGACCCACAGCTAGTGACTCCAATATCGATACTAGTCAACTCTAGACTTTTAATCGCGGGCAAATATCCAATGTATATCGGAGATTTTACCACCTAACAGATTTTGACAAGCCTGACTTCCTCAATCTGACCCTAACTTCGATACTTGACGATTCTATGCTTGTCAAATCGCGGGTAAATAATTAATAAAATATTGGGAGTTTCTACCTGCAAGGTTGTAACTTGCAGATCTGGCCCTGCGCTCTGGCCAAGCTCAATTTTCGTGGTCCGACTCTATTAGACTCGTCTAAACTGTGGGTAAATATCCTATGTTGGAGATCTCACCACCTCACATACCTAACAAAACAATTCTAGTTTCTATATCGTGTTGTCAAGTAGCTGTAAACATCTGATATCATATAAAAGTGCAATAATGCGGTGCGGTTTCTGTTTGTTGAGCTTTTGTGATTTTCACTTTTTGCAAATGTCTTAAAAGAATAAATTCCATTTCTTTGAATAATTTTGTCAGGTATTTAGCTTAGCAAAACGTTTGAGTTAACTCCTTTCAATATAGTGAAAGTTACTGGCCCGTGTCTTTAGGAATAGCATGACATATTTCAATAGTTACTGGCCCGGCATAAAAATAGATGGTCTCGGGCCATTGGGTTAGCGTGAATTTCACACGCTGTACATGCACCCAGGACAACTCAGCTGTACTGCACTTTGAACTTAAAATGTGAGGTCGCTACCCAAACATCTGAATCAACTGATGCTCAAACTATACTAACACAACCCGACAGAACTGACACATCTTACGACAATGGCAACCCAAAACGTATGTCACCTCCTGCTGAGTTTACCCAAGAGAACACTCCAACTAGGGTCACAACTGAGAAACCCAAAGTACCACTTACGCATGCGCCATTGGGCTCATCCCAACAGAACTAACACATCTAATGACAATTTCAGCAAACAGATCCCGATTTGGACCAATACTAACATAAAAGAGGAGCACTACCAACCTCCTAACTAAAAACAATTTCACACCATTATCCAGCTACAAAAGCATACTGCAATGTGTGGAACCTACTGACAATCCAGGATGGTGTATTATATCAGAAATGGGAATCCTCTGATCGAGAAAAATCTCGTTAGCTCCTTGTTCAGCCAGCCCCTCTACAAAAGGAAGTTATGCTGAAATCCCCTCTTCGAAAACAGCAGCAGACCTTGGTGTACGCAAAACACTATGGAAACTTAGACAATGGTATTTCTGGCATGAAGCCTCTGTTTATGTTCGATCAGTGGTCCGCCAGTGTGATGTCTGCACTGCACGTAAAACAACTGGTTGGAAGCGGAGAGCACCACTTCAACAATACACAGGAGGGTACCCACTAGAATGGATTGCTTTTGATGTCGTCGGTCCCTTTCCAACAACAGAGAGGGAAAACAAATTAGTCCTTGTGATTGTTGATAACTTCTTTAAATGGATGGAGGCTTACCTCATCCCGGACCAAGAGGCCACCACCATGGTAACCAAAATGGCATCAGAATTAGTCACCAGTTTTGGTGTCCCGCGCCAACTCCATTCAGACCAAGGTCGTAACTTCGAATCAGCTGTCATGGCTGAAACCTGCAAACTACTTGGTATCAGTAAGATGTAAACTACGCCCTCAATCTGAAGTCAGATGGCTTCATGGAAAGATTCCATAAGACACTAGTCCAGGCTGTGATCAATCTGACTGGGACCTACTCATTGATACCCTACGAGGAGGAAGAAGAGACCAAGCTGATTTAGCGATTGGGGTTGATTGAGTGATGAAAACGAAGAGTGTACCTGGAGAAAGATAAACGGGTAGACGGAAATCCTGCATGTTTCCAAGAAGTTTGCGCCTCTGCCCTTGGTCAGCTGAACCAAAACCATGCAGCCAAAGTCACTGGACGATGTGCAAGCAGCGCAGTCAATACTGAACTGAACCCATGAGAGATGTTTTAGTGCACTCTCATTGGGTGTCTTTGCACTACTCTTTCATTTCTTCAATCCTTTGCTCTGAGTAAAGTCAGTGCAGCAAAGGCTTCACATGCATAGCTTCAGTTCGATGTAAGCATTTCATCTATAAATGCTCATGACTGTGCTATGAATTGATTCCTACAGGCTGAACTCAATAGATTATTCGACGTTAATTAATCATTGTTCTCCGATATTTCCTTTCTTTGGATTCAACAGGAAGATGTATAGTACGTCAGAGAATCTCGGGTATCATATCGACAAAAACAAGATGAGAGTCTGTGATGGGTGTGTGGAGAGGTTTTGTCACGCTTACTAATGGCAATCACACAAATGTAGAGGTGCTAAAGGTGCACCAATAAATAAATGCCCCCGGGAAAAAATCCTTGGAAGAGGAAATAGGCATGGAACAGCCCATCTTGCAAGCCACACTCTATGTTTCGGATGGACTGCTGACAACAACAAATACTAATGAGAAATCGCCCAGACCAACGCCTCCAAGAGCAGCTCCACGGCTGATTCCTTTGGATGGGCCTGCACAATTCGACCCACGGCTTATGGTCCACTGGAGACCAGAGCCAGTAGACTACTTAATCATTGACGGACTGATGATACTGGCTTCAGAGTCCATCAACCGAGTGGTCGAAACCCTGACATTATAGTGGTACAGGACATGACCATCAAGTCCGAGGTAATGACAAACTGGATCTATTATCTGAACGGCCCCTCGTCCTCGAAGGGTTATAAGGCATAAAAACAGCAACCATCTACAGGAGTCAAGCAAGTAAAATCTGTCGTAAACACCACCACCAGCAACAAAAATCATTATCAAGAAGGGAAAGAGAAAGGGAGCAACGCGAACAGCAGTTAACTACATGACTTGAACTCTTTAATCAAAACACAGGCTTGTTATTCCTTATTAATAAATTTAGTATTAATGGACAGTTGAACTCTTTATTCAACAAACGGAATCACTTTTATCACATTTTTGTCTGATGATTTTTTATTATTGTATACTAGCAAAGTTAACCAAGATGTCTTATGAATTTATCTCCTTAAACTAGTGAGACCCTTGCGGACTGTTGAACTCCTTATTTGAAACGTGGACTCTTTATTATCACATTTTGCTTGATGAATTTAACAATTGTATTCCAGAGAGTTGTATTTAATGACTTCGAGTTTTGACTAATAAGTGGACCCACCTTTGCAGACATCTGAGTTATAGATATTCCGTCCTCTCTACCGAATGCTATTTTCAGAGCTTCTGTAAATGCAAAATCCTGCGTATTTCACGCATAATTTCTTTGAAAACCGCAAACTAAATTGACAACTGCATAATCGATACACATTGAAAAACAGTCACCATAACAAAGACATGAGCACACGTTGTTTCCCTCCAATGCGTAGTTTATCCAGGACTAAAAGTAAAAAAATGTTCATGATTTTGAAATATTTTGTCCAACATCTTGTCGATCACATCGCGTAAATTGTTTTCTTCAAGGCTGTACCAATACAAATGTAACATGTTCAACAGACTTCATCGTTATTTCAAAAAAAAATGTCCTTTTTTCCATTGCTACTGATTTGTAGTTGTAAACCCCTGCTGAAGATCTCCATGTCGAATATCAACAATTTAAGCTAATGCTATATGGACTTAGAAATAATAGTTTTATGTCCATCTGCACGCTTCTTTACGAATATCGTAAATATCATGAACTTTTTCGAATATTGCAATTGGCCATAATTGCAGTCGTGATTCCAGTCTAATCTGTTCCTTGTGAAAGTGGGTTCAGTACCCAAAACAGGATCAAAACATGAAAATGTAGTTGTCTGAGTGAAGATGTCATAAATAATCTAATGGTGATAACTATAGAAGGCCTAAGACTTGGCGAATTTGACTTCAGAGCAGGTATGATAGAGTTCAGGCAACAAAGACATTGTCGGAAGTGCTAGAGAGAAAAAGTAAAGAATTGAATACCGTCTACAGAGAATAGACCAGAACAGTATTAACAATTCTAAAACTCATCAAAGAAAACAACGCTGTCACTGTTGACATTTATTAAACACTAAAAATTCATCGACTTTTGAACCGGTTTTCGATATCGCGTATACAGCTATTCTATAGGAACTAATACGTAGTTAGTTGTACACATTTTTGATACATATTATGCAAATAAAAAAACCGTTTGCGTACAGCCTCACGCAGATTTGAAAGTCTTAATGGAAGCTCTGAATGTTGTTATCTTATAAAATAGTTCAAGTTGGATATTTTCACCAATTATTCTGCTACTGAGTTCCAAACGTTTCAACCACCTACCTTGAGGGATGAAGTATCGACCAATTTTAGAAATGCAATTTTGAGTTCAATTTTACACTGTATTAACATTTGCCTGAGCAATGTATCTTTTTATTGGATAGCTGCAAATCGGATATTGCTGTCCCAACCAGTTCTGAGGGCATTTGATAAGGGAAGTTAGCTTCTGGTACTTTAGACCAAATTCTCTTGAAATTAGATGTTTTTCACTATGGAATGACTTTGATCTCGGAGGATTGGCATGTGATGGGAGATCAGTCTGAGCATACATAAAGCTTACGTCATTGCCTTAGTTTCTATGCAACTTTCTATACAAATCTAGCGACCAAATTTGACAGATTTGTCGTTCACTGCCAAAGTTCCAAAATCTAGGTAAATTGTAACAAAGAGTATTTTCGTTAAGGGTAGTCCCCTTTTCAGGTAAATAGCAGCTTGTCTCTTTGTTAACTTAACTTCATTAGCATTAAATGAGTCCAAGTTGTTCATCGAAACGAGGTGCTTCGTGTACATGTTAATTTGCGGGTTGCTTCCATGCATTATTTGCTTCCATGCATTATTAATTAAGTTTTCCAGCGTATTCGCAAGTCAGACAGCAAACCCAAAGAGCAGAGCGGTACATATATTAGGACATACATGCATACATATTTACATGAATATATGTTACATTTGATGATTAGGTGGATGACTTTGAATATTGTTGCTATGAGCTACCGTGGACTTAATTTGGAGTAGCTAGAACAAATAAAGTTTCCTCTCCCTTATTTTTTATCAAAATAGAAATTTGTGATTCTTCACAGTCCAAATAGCATTAAAGACTTCATTGTGCCCTTTCCAATTTGACTTTAACTCTTGCTATGTAGTAAGACCGATTCGAGCTTCACGCTGGTTCTGTGACTCTCTATAGAAGTAGCCTCCAAGCTCCAGCAACCAAGTAAGCTCTTAAAATTATTCGTAACTGTTATTCAATATCGTCGAATTGACAGTTTTTAAAAGCGGATTTCCTTTGTAGCTTTATTCGTTTCAGAATGATATCAACATTTTTAATTGCGATTTTGACTGTAATTTTCCTTTCTGTCTTGATTCTCTTTTTCATGAAGAAGAATCTTTTTATTATTTGAATTTTAATATTCTACTGCCTCTGAATTTTGACTTAAGTTGATTTACTTTTCGGTTTTATTTTATTTTGTTCTGATTTCGTTTGCGTCTTGCTTGAATATTCTTTTTAATTATTAATGTTATTTCCATTTCCAACATTTACCTGTCAGTGTTAGCAGCTTTTACCTTATGAGCTGCTAACGAGTGGTTTGGTCAGAGCGATAAGCCTCCACTTTGATGATCGGTAGAAAAAAATTAATGAAGGGGATTAAGTAGGGCAGTTAGAGTAGTTTGCATTGAACCATTGGCAATATGGGGACTAGACACACTGTCTAAATTCAGGAGTTCCAAACACTGCCAGGTATTACTGTCGTCTAGCCGTAATACCAGTGGATCACCAAGAAATTGAATCTGCGAAAGTTGAAGCATTGTATGGAAGGAAGGCAGACGTATTCAAACAACACCAACAGAATAACACGAACAACCCTTGAAAATGATACATTCTGAGGTAGGATTTGTCTGGATGTGTGGTGTTGTTTTGAATACTTATGACCTCCTTCCAAACAATATTTCAAATGCGGTAGAGCTGATTTCTTTGTTGTCGGCTGATATTACTACATCGATGATAATTACACCTTAGAGAGGTAACAGCTCCACTATTTAGACATTGTGTTTAGTTCCTTTAATGTAGATGGTTCAAAGCAAGCCACTATAACATATATGGACAGTTTTCCTTCAAGTACTGTACACACACGACACAGAAAAAGCTTGTATTACAAAAAAGTTTAATAAACGACATTAATTGATGATAACTTCAAGACAAGTATTGTTTGCAGTACCATCTGTTGATAATCGAAATGCAACTAAATTAATGCTACAAATTTAGCATGGTTCGATATATTGTGCTGAGATGCTACATACAGGTCTTTCGGTGATTCATTTGGTTTTAAACAGTTGCATTTTATTATTCAAATGTGGCAATACCACCTGTGGTCTCTCTGTCAAAGCAAATTTGCAGCTAAATTTGGTCCATCCATTGAATGATGACATTTGATACATTGTCGTTTCAATTTAAATAATTATTTTGCGGGCTTTCGCAACATCGGATGCCACTGTGCATGTGCAAACTTGAAATAGAAAATAGCCGGTATTTTGTTGTATTTTCCATTTCAATTAGGTCGGGCTAATAAATAAGCTGAATAATATCACGGATTACGTAAGGGTTATCATTAAATGGAAAGCATTGTTTGGCTGCTATCCAGATGGACAAATTTTAATAAATCGTACATCTATAGTAAAAACACGAAATAGAAAAGGAGTATTTACAGATTTAACAGACTTCAGCATGGCAGGGAAGTCAGCAAGTAAACTGTTTTCAAAACTTTTCATTGGGATCTCATATTAGTCAACAGATGTGCTTTGATCTGTCACAGATTGCTTCTACTCTTCGTTTGATAAGCCGGTCGCTGAATGTTCGGCACGAAAACCACTGGAACTGGAGTCTCTTTTCACTCAATGAAGAAAACGAATCCACCTAGCATAAGTCAACACGAAAACGTCGGTACGTAAGACTGACCCAATCATTCAAGATTAAGCTTCACTTCGCGTCACTTGAATATTTATGTACTTTTTACCATCGTGAACATCTATCGTGCCTTAGAGAGCTTGACGCAGACCCAATCAAGGCTTGTATAGTACAAAGAAATACCTACAGGCAAAGACAAATATAGACAGACTTGTAACGCGGCATGCCTTTTGCTCCATGGTCGCTATTTGCTTTTCATATAAAAATGAGCTTCAAAGGTGTTAAACTTTTCGGAGGCTTAGTTTGTGGTTGATAATTGCACGAGATTATGCGAAAAATACGACGAGGTGGCATCGTACTGCCAGTCGCGTAGCAACCATAGTTTTTTTTTTTGTTTTTTTTTTTTGTATTTAAAATTATTTTATTGGTAACATTTTTTTAGTAACATGAACTTAAGATAAAAATGAAGTACAGTGCTTAGTTATCTACAATTTTGTGTAAAATTGAAATCCATTTGTTGCAATGTCTCTCTAATTTGTCTTTTTCCAGAGCTATTTCGTACTCTAGGTGGTAGTTGAATTTCACTTGCAACATAAAAGCTGCAAAGTGTGGTTTACTCTGTTTCATTTTCATGGCATAGATGTGTCTTTTGGCTAACAGTAGCAAGTGATTATGAATGTCAGAGTAACCGCCAACGCCAAAAAGCACTTCATTTAAGTTATGTCTCGTGAACAAACTGAGAGATGCCTCGAAAAATGTGTGAAACTCGTTCCAGAAGGTCTCAGTGAATTTACAGGTGTAGAAAAGATGATCTAGTGTCTCGTTGCTGTTTTGGCAGAATGAACAGGGCGGTGATTGGTCCATGCCTCTTCTAGATAAATCGTAGTTTGTGTATAGAATATGATGAAGAAGTTTGAACTGGAATATATATATATATAACCATATGTAACCATAGTTATTTTGTGAGCTCTCAGGCCAGAAACACTGCTTCACGCCAATCAGAACATAAAACGCCAGCATTTTCATAAACATGTACTTCCTTGATGCACGTGTAAAAGACGGTATGACTGACCGTAAACCATTGAGTAAAACTAGACGGTATCGATAAAAGACTTTCAAATTTGGTTCAAACACACTCATTATATATTCATAAAAATATGAGGAGAATTTTTAAAACGGTAAAACTCACTTTCCTGAAGCTCAAAACACTCCCCTTTTCGCCAACACGTCAATTCCACTCAGCACCACACGACAACTACAACACAAACTTTGCCGAACATACTTTCGCTTAACAAAATCCGAAAATTACCGAAGGATGCATGGTCAGCACTCTTCGGAAAAGAGAGGCGAGAGCAACCTGAGGCGAGGCGAACATGGACGGGTTACGTAACCGCTCCACGCCTTAAACAATATTCGTTACTAGTCTGTCTATGTTTTCTGTCTATGTTTGCCTGTGCTAAAGGTTATGCAGTTATACCCACTCCATAAATTCCAATGTAGAGGTTCATATTCAAATGCTTATGCCCGACCGCTTGAACGTCGGATGTACATGCCGTAGATTGGAATCTGTATACATATGTATACATAAGTATACGTATGTACACACACACACATATATCTATCTATCTATCTATCTATCTATCTATCTATCTATATATATATATATATATATATATATATATATATATATATATATATATAAGGGGTATAACATTTTAGACAATTGGATACACAAGGGATATAGCTTTGTAAATATTGTGTGGCATGTTTCCTCCATGCAGGGTGTGATAGCAACTTACGAGTGGGTTTTTCTGCCTTGCATTATCTGCCATTTCGAGAGACACTCTACCTTGTTTTATGTGGCCTACTACTCATATTCACCGATGCTGCGGCCTATTTTTCTTAATGTTAACAATTTAAAAAAAATAACTTCCCTCTAGCTTCAACTTATTTTGTGAAATTCATATACTTTTTTAAAAATTCTACATGATAAAACGAATTTTTTGGCAATAAAGTTTTTACATTTTGAAATATAGTAATTTCAAATTGCTTATCAGGATTTTAATCACTTTTTAAATGTAAATCTTAAGAAACCTACCAATTAAGAATGATAATACATATGCAAAACAAATTTGTCGCTTTTTGTGAACACATACTCTTGTTTCATGGGAAACATTAAATGTCATAAAGAAATATTGCTTTTTACTTAAATTGAAGTTTTCTAACCCTAATATGTACGCCCTTCTTCTTAGGAGTGAACCAGTGCTGCAATACTAAACTTTATATTCTTTGCTTTTTAAATAATGTATTAGTATAAGGGGGTTTTCATGTCATCTTTGATAAAAGTATTGCTTTGGATAAAAGCGTACTGATTAAGTACAACACACCTTAAGACCGAATTCATGAAAATTGACTTTTTACTTTGACTTTGACTTACTTCTGTCCGACCAACTCAGTGGGACTCCTAATAGTATTGCAAGTAATCGCAGTGGGATTCAGTAAGATTCGGGTTTCGTGGAAGGATCAGTGAAATCAAATAAAAAGGGTATCTTTCATCTTACAATTGCATTTTTGTCTTATTCTTTGAACATAACCTTTAAACTACACACATATGTATTATATTATGCCACTGCAGTACATATATTAAGGTTTCTTTCTCTACAGTGATGGAAAATGGCACAAAGTACTGGAATGAATTCATATTTTTACTCGACTTAAACTAGACATGCAGTTTGTTAATGTAAATTTGACTAGGGGCTGTACGTTGTGTGTTTGAATCCGATCGGAAATCTACTCAATTATCTATCCTTGGTTGATAGCTCTGCAGGTGGACAGAATTGTCCCCGAGGCCGTCTTTCGCCCTTTAAAGCGATGTATTCATTGTTCTGATAAAGCTGTTTGTGTGACAGCGACTATGTGAACGTGGGTGTGAGTACGAGTGTTTCATGGACTCTGGAGCATGTGGAGGGGTCGCAGTCAGAAATATTGTAACAACTTAGATCGGACATTGTATGCCCAGCGGTTTTGACTGCGATGCCTCGCTAGGTGACTAGGTGCCGTACGTTGTGAGTTCGAATGCAATCGAAAATCGGATATCTGCCGTATATTATAAAGGTCAAGTGACAATAAAGGAAAAATACAATTAACACGATTGGACAAATTTTGGATGATTTGATGGTGAAGTAACGTCGGTTTAATAAGCAAATGTAAGCTCATCTGCTCTTTTAAACTTATACACCTGCTTTTTACAAGTAATTTGTAATATTGCAACATTCAACTATAGGGTACCTTACACTTTTGAGAAATTTGAAAAATATGAAGATCCAATTATCCCAAATTATTTCCAATCGTGTTAACTAAAGAGTTAATACTTTATCTCAAATTGTAGAATTATTGTCAGCAGATTTTTCAATGAGCTCAACATCGATAACAAAATACTGACAGTCGCCTTACGTTACACTTCATGTTCCTCGATATATTCATATATTGCTATTTATATTTAACATTGACACTCCTAGTCGCAACTCTTTCATGTTTACAACTAAACGTAAAGGCCGTTTGATCACCCTGACAGTTTTGACAGCTTTTGTAATACTACCATAATAATACATAATGAGTAGCAAGTTATTTTTCGCTCTCAGAACGCTACTGTTATTCCGTTGGTGTTTTTGCTCGGTGTTGAGTTGGCAAATGGTATGTAAAACAGGGGTCTCATTGAATTGGAAATTCTCTACCCCGTACCCATATTTGTGGACGTTGCCTTATCATGGTTCGCTGCCACTCTTGGGCCTCCACTAACGTACATCATAATATAGTGTACCGGGATCTTGTTTCAGAAAAATAGATTTGAAAGGTTTTAAAGAAGTGATTTACTGCAACCTCCGTTTGAGTGGGATGAACCCGACACAGACGAAACCCCATTGCTACATTCTCAGAATGCTTATGACTGTAGAGGAGTTGCTCGCCTCGTATATAGCACATATTTCATTGCGCCATTTTCGATAAAACGGTCTTTAATACAACCGACCACATTAATGCATGACGGCGAATACGTCATCAGGGCTAATAAAACATTACATTTGACACTTTTCTTGTGGAAATCCGGAGACCGAGTAGATGTCTATACAACTGCTGACTGGCAATGAAACAAACCCTTTGGAAATACTGAGATGTTACGTACTGTGAGGCCATTGTCTGGCAACTCACGTCGGAGCCGTTAAAGTTATTTTTAGTGCCATTCCTTTTAGGAGATGTGCAACACTATCACCACGCTGTGATAAAATAAATGTCGTAAAATTATGAACGCAGAACTGGTCTCCTATTACGCCTATATGCGATCACGTTCGCAATGAAAACCAAATTTTCTAATAGCTTTTCCTAAGTTTAACATTTGTGTAAATATGTCATCATACCTCCAACCTTTTCGTTTATCATAGAAGTTCGAAGATTGATTGAACGTAGATAAAATTGTTGATTGGCAATGTGACGCATTCGTGAGAAATCCTTTAAAGTCACATTGGTCCCTGGAAATGTGTGATTGTCTTATATTTCATGTTGGTCATTTGAAACTATTTCAGTGCCATTGCGATCAGCTCGGTAGGAGTGCAACCCTGTCATAGTGCCGTAATATAATGAATGTCGTAAAATCATGCAAGCCATACTCGTATCGATTGTGTGTGATCACCGTCGCTAAGAAACCTAAGGCGCTTACAGTAAACGCTTATTTACCCGGTCATGAAGATTGTAACGCCTGGTTAGGACCCTGTGTTTATTTTGCTGTCTTTGTGTACTTGAGAATCGAGATACACTGTCAAGACGTGGCGTGTGATAATTTTACCTGTAGCTATTCATAATGCAGAGAAGTCAAACATGCTAGCAGTCGCTCTGAAGCTGCCTACGAATGGCAACACGAAAACACATTTTACTTGTAAAACTTCCTCGCAACTAAGCAACATAACTGGTTTGGCCAAACGTAATTTATTGAATATGTAAGTGGCCAAAGAAAAAAGAAAATAAATACAAGTATCTCGTGACCGCGTAAATGTGTGGAGCTTGTGTAATAGATACCAAACATATTTCTTCCTTTCTCATTTTCATCGAGACATTAACTGTGGGATTGCATAGAGCAATGTTGACTATTTATATATATATATATATATATATGTAAATAATTTCCCACGAGGACATCTGTATACTTCAATATATGTAAATATATATATATATATATATATATATATATATATATATATATATATATATATATATATATATATATATATATATATTTATCACATACATAGACCTAGTTATATAGTATGACGTCACACTGTAGGTACATGACTACGATGAATCCATATCCCACATGTGGTGGATATGGGACCCGGACTACTTTTAAAAAGTGAACAAAAACTCAGCTGTTCAGAGCTTATTGTCAAATCCCTGAAATGCAAAAGTGGGTGGGTAATGAAGTATAAGGAAATATTGAGTATAAAAATATATGTGAAAAATACAAAATACCGTCTATACTAGAATATTTATGAATTTGTGTTTCTTCGTCACTGTTGATTTGCGATTGAAACGTTTGATTTCTACACCACTGACATTTTAATACGCTATGATACAGACATTTTGTATTGTCTGCCTCGTCAAAAGTGCCCCTGTCGATGTTCATCAAACAACGTAGCCGATAACCCAAGACACGTACCAATCATCCCTGCAGCAGTAAGAATGTTTTGTGAAGCAACATTGACGGGTTTCAAGTGCAACATCACGATCAATGCTGCCGCGGCAGTCAACGAGTCGAGCCCCCGGGTCGAGCCAAGGAAGCGAAGAGCTTTCATCATTCCTGACAGCAATGACGATACTCCGGTCTTGAGACTCGTTAGGGACGGACCATTAGATCTTGGGAGGGGGTGGTCAAAAACAGAAAAAAAAAATTTCAGAGCAGAAAGTTAGGAAAAAAAAATCTTCAAACTAGTCTGCAAAATAAAAAAAATAAATAAGAAGACAAAGGCGTAAAAAAAATCTGCAAAAGTCTTTAAAATTTTGAATTTTTTTTTAGATATTACCGACAGAAAGCAACTTTCTGTATTTTTTAGTACATCCTCCAGGCACATTTTTAAT
>LD347110.1:158630-172243 GCA_001465055.1 Ptychodera flava | reverse complement strand
ATCTACGTATACAGCGATATGGTAACTGCATGCCAACATTCAACACTGCCGCAAATACATGTCCATGGTCGCACGGTCATGAAAATTTCACCAAATGTTGATAATAATTAAATGAATATTTTCCGAAATTTTCGGCTTGGCTTAAGACCTCTAAGGTCATTATCGAGCTGTTTTACGAAAAAGGTGAAGTTTACTTCCGCATTTGGCGGGTCGACCTCGCCACCCACTTTGTAGCGATTTAAATAAAATCTTCTCAACTTTTGTGAGTTTACCCAAGGAAAACAGATCATTAGTATGTATGCTACAACTGAAAGCAAAAATTATAGTTCTAGCTATTGTACGTTTTGCTGCACGTCGATATTTAAAGACCACCCTTTCGCCGTATTTTATCCCTCACTGCAGTGGCGGACTGCGTAACGAAAACGAGGCTCTCTAACACGAACTTTTATGCAAATTTCATAGGCTCCTTTCAGACTGTACAGGTTGATCGTTGAATCGCACCGGCGCATCCATGTTTACTTGCCCAATAAGCTTACTACTCTGCAAAGGGTGGGTAGATGGAATTCCAGGGCCAAAATGAACACCGGGGCGAAACTTTTTGTGAATCCATGTGAAAACATAAATCATTTATCTGTTTTGATATACACTCCTTAATTGTAAGTTTGATCAAAACCGAGACCACATTCAAGGGCTATGCAGACTGTCAATGTACGCACACACAGGCAACCAACGGTGAATATCAGCGTCAGCGGCATAACTATCGGGTCGTAAATCGATCGGCGGTTTGGGGGCCCTGGACTATGATTTTATAAGTTTATATCACAAACAAATGTTGTGGAATATTAAGATATCGACCTATTACTGTATTGAAAAGGCCAATTTCGTGACGGGCATTGCTAGAAGAATGACGGGCAGGGACGGCAGTAATTAGTAGGACTGTTTCTTTGAATACTGTTCGATATTAAGTGACGGTCAAACTTTTGGGTGGTGCGCGTGACCGGCGGCACTGACACAAACTGGTTTGACAAGCATATGATTCAGGTTTTGTTCAGTGTTGTTACCATTTGTCCGTGGTGGAAAACATTGACGGAAAACCAGAGAAAACGTCCCCGCTCCGAGAACAGCCCCGAGACGGGGACGGCCACACACCAAAAACGGCCTCACAATAAAGTTTGGCAACGTAACTTAACCCGCCTCACTACGAAATGAAAGCCTCCCATCCGACCCTTGAAAACTTAGATTTGTATCCAAACATTCATCTTAATAATTATATTTTATGTGGGTGGCACAGCGGGGAAAGACGCTAGATCAAGTAAACCAAAGCGAGCTTTGTGTATCCGCACCAGAGCCCTGTCGCCAGGGATCGCTGTCAAAACTAAGCTACACGTGTATTTTGCATACTCGATTGATTACTTTCTTGTCATCGAACACAGAATATAGTCTGTGCAGCTACGGCTTCGCTTTTTGCTATTACTGTTTTATTGAAATTCGTTTGCCTGGTACAAGCAGGCTTTGTCATCGCGACGATTCACGTGCTGCCGCGGGGCCGTTTTCTCGGACGAGGCGTGGGGCCGTTCTCACTTGTTACCTTATGACGCATATCAATAGCGGGCACTTATGTTTTGGTCAAGGTACTTGGCAATTTATTCGAAGTTTGACACCAGAACTATAAAACCAATAACTTCAGGGATAAAAACAGCAATACCGCCACCGCTACCACCAACAATAAATCATCATCAACAACATTAACAAAACGGGTAGACATAAAAAGCCAAAAAATGGTTTTTGGATGCCGAAGATGGCTCTTGCCATATAAAATCACTGACAAACAGTAATTGAAAAAAAACAACCAAACAAATGTAAAGGACGGGTGCATGTGACGAGATAACGTATCGCATTTTTAAAGTGTACAATATCAACTTACCTCGCACTTTCGGTCCTGTAAACACTTGGGGGGAGCCATTGAGCCATTGAACTCTTCTCTTCTCTTCTACCATAGACAGTTCTCGCTATACTGTCTATGTTTATAAAAATAAAGTCATCTGGCATTTTGAAATTTCTGTTAGGCTCATATCGAAGTCGGGCGATTCCATGGCTCTTTGGGGCAATTAAGTGTACGTCGAGCTTAAGGAATGTGGTTACATTCGCGATGTTTTATTCGAAATCATTTATTCTAGGGCAAATGCACACAATTTATGCCGTTGGAAATACTGGCCGCTCATAAACAAGACAATAAACTCAATATGTGTGCATCTTTACTTTTATTGTCAAAGTGCCAACGACACCTACAAAATACAGAATAGTTCAGTCCAGGTATTTGCAACTGTGCCATCAGACTGGTCAACCGAAAATCAACCATAGGTGTCTTTTGGCACGCGTATACGCCAGACACCTTGGCGACGGTAATCCGCACCACTTATCACTATCTTGAAGGTACTCCTCCCCGTATACCACTGGCTATCCCGCCCTCAAGGCAATACGTCATTCGACCAAGCATTGTTATTGTAATTTCCTGCATAAAATTAACAGCGAGGTCAACCGGTCAAACTCTCTCGGCATTTTCTCTCATGTTCTATTGGATGCACTGTATTGTCCTATACTTGTATGATCAGTGTTCGGTGTCCGGCACTTGCAGCTCTACTTGTACATCGTGAGTGTCTCAATTAGGCGGCGTAGTCAACAGACGAACTTTCCCTGCATCAACACTACGACGCCATAGGTGTGTGCAACGTTGTTTGGATATATTATCGATCGAAGGCCCGTGATCGAAGTGTGAGGCCGAGAAGGCCGAACCTCGGTTCGGCCTTCGGCCTTGGGCTTTACACTGCAATCAGCAATCCCGGATCTTCGATCGACTCTCATAGCAACGCCACACGCACCTGTGCTACGATGCAACCAATGTCACCAGCTTTTGGGTAAGTAAACTTGCCAGGAGGATGCGTAACCAACATTTATGCAACATAAACCTAAAACTTGCTTCGAGATTTTATCGCAACGAGCACGAGCTGGAACAGAGTCCGTGCCACTGATAGCACTGAGGTCATAGTGACTTGGCTCTGCGATCTCGGAAAATATTTAAATAAATATATCTACCCATAGTGAAAATGGGCATACAGAAACAGGATACAATTTAACAATGTCGATACTCACTGAGAAGGTGTATTCTGCAATTGCACGCTGTAGCCGGTTGGGACACTGTGCTCGGGACACTCTCTCTGTTTAGGCCGTCGATAATAAAAGCTGCCGCACAAGAAACGTAATTCCTTCGTTTTACTTGAAACCCCCTCCCCCCCCAAAAAAAAACGAAAGTTCTTATGCGATATCAATTTCGTATTATGATGCCGTTTCTGACAAACCTACACGCACCTCTCCGATCCGCAAGCCCATGAAAAAATACCGGAAGGGCATGTATTTCGCACGTTTGAAAATGTTTCACATACATGTTTCACATTGCAAAACCATACAAGTTTTTATTTCCCCTTCATGTCTTTTCGTTGTCTTTTCTGTCTCCGTATTTTGTGGTCATTCTGTTCTCGATGAATGCGCAGGTAGTTCTCGCTGCAAAGCCGCACATCGAAAACAATTGAAAATCCTCATGCGATTTTGGCGCACACAACACGAAATGAGCTTTTACCCCCTTCCCCCTAAACGAAAGAATAACGTTTGTCGTGCGTCAGCTTTTATTATCGACGGCCCTTTATGAATTGAAGTGAACTTTGGCACTTTGACCTCCGTGCTCAACCCTGGTGCTTAACGTACCTCAGAGATGAAGCCGCCTTCTACGGGCAGGTCATCCGAGTTGAGGCAATGCCTACAGTTAAGGACCAATATAATAGGGGAAGTTTTGTGAAATTGGGGAAGTTACTATGTTCGATGCGTCAATGTAGAGGAGGGTCATTTCGTTCTGTGTATGAAACATGATCTTTTTGCCCAATGATGAGAACGCTTTAATAGCATTTACATCACTAATTAATCATTGTGAATGTGAAATGTAAGGTCTTTAACCTACATAGAAAAGTTATTGAATGTCCACTATAATATATAGACTCGGACAGAACACTGAATTCTCGACTTATTATACAAAATGCATCCTAGATACTTTACTTTAATATATATACGCTCAGATTTTTTACTATTTTTTATAAATCATAGATATGACTTAAATCATTTTTAATATATAATTATCAAACACAACTTGTGTCGAAGCACGATATAAAATTTAATTCTGCTGTAGACTGTTTCATAATAATCTGGGACGATGCATTGAAATGCATTGAAGGTATTTTTGGTATTTAACATTACCCATAGAATAATAATGCATCAATAGCAATCAGAAAGAAGAGAAGTAGTCTACTGAATCACTACTACTTTTCTGTAAGGGGGATTTCATATTACCTTGGAAAAGTCTTCTTCCGCTACTTAAGTTTGACGTATGAAAAAAGGCTCCGATTCGCTTCATAGGTTCAGACTATTGGAGTCAAAATCGAAAACAAATACGAAATGTTCTTGCTGTGAGTACGTTGTATACTCATATTTTAAACTTTTTGGGGGACAAATCAAAATTGATAAAGCGGACTGGGTTGACTGTTTCTCTCCCAAAGCTGATCACCAAGAGTCGGCAATATGGCCACCGAAACGGACCTTTGCGGAAGCTCACTCGTAAGTATGCCGTTAAATGTAGCAATGTCGGAGAAAGTGGGATAGAAACGTATACTGACAAAATAGCAAAGATAATCAGAGAAAGTAATGTTAGGGGAGAACCATTTGATTTCTGGGGGTATGGAGAAAGTGGGTATGGGAGCAGCTCGTTCCAGTCAGAGTGACAGCAATATTTTTTTATACTGTCAGACCAGCATCATTTTTTTCCAAATGGAGTAACAGTGCAATTTTTTATTGGTCATAAAGTGTGTAATGCTTTGTTCGTAACTATACCACGCCACTGGTTCACAACTGTAACTATAAATAAGTTGTTCTGTGCATGGAGAAAGAACTAGCAGTTTGTATGAAAGATGTCTACCAACCATACTTCTGCTACTTGAATTTTTATGTACAAGAGTAGACTTGGTTCAAGTCTGTGATTTGTTCATGTTTGTGTGGAGTTAACGCAATGATATGGATATTTTTTTCATGTGAAACGCGCCCCTGAGTGGAGTGGACGCGATGAGTCGGATGAACGCTATCCAGGGGAGTTTCACCCGGAATCACAGACTTGGCTTTTAGCACCTGCGGATGACATAGCAAACTGCTCCGCAGAAGTAAAAGATCTGGAAATGGATAAATTTGGGCCAAGCTTAAAGTTTGTATCACGGCTGTAATCCACGGTCTGAAAATAATCTTTCAGGCGATGAGGAAGCTTGTCATGGTATAAATCCGAAATGAAATCACAAACACCTAATTTATAAAGTTTATTAATATCGAGCAGACCTAATATTATGAAAAACGGGATAACGATTCTCTGAAGCCAGAGAATGTAATATAACGTACACACATTTTCTTGGTATTTAGAATGGGATTTTAATAAGATGAATATGAACTTCCCCAGATTTCTAATTCATATGTGATATTCGGTTGGATAAATGCTTTGTGAAGTAAATACTTAGGTACAAAGTTTGGTACTTTAAAAAGACTGCTTTCTTTCTGATACAATTATTTACATCTTTGATATGATCTTTCCAGGTAAGATGTTGTCAATTTTTACTCCAACAAAGGAAACAGGCTAACACTTGCCATGAAATACTGTGTAATTAGTTTTGCTGGTATTGATTGTACTGTTAACCTATAGGTATCACACCAATCAGTTACATTTTTGAAATGACAGTTTACAACAGAAAGATCTATAATGCTTATTCTGCCAGGAAAAGTGTGAAATAAATTCGAGTCGTCTGCAAGTAAACGGAAATAAAAGAAATTTGAGGAGTTTGGAAATCGTTTATATAAATTACGAACAATATGGGGCGAAAACTAGCACATAATCATTTTTAGTGATATTAAACGACAAAAGACACTTACAAAACTCATTTACTCCACATGCCTTAAAACTTTGCTTGGTGTGTGTATAGGAACAATTTGACCCCCGCGATCATTACTCGCTTTTCCGATTCTAGACTTGTGTTTCATGTTAGGTTCGGTTACACCTTGTTAAACATTCCTTCAGTCGCATGGTTTTTATAGTGCGTCTAATGGCTTTTCCAAAAATACCTTTCACAATATCATTCTGTGTTATTTTCACTTTGAAATTACGAATTGATACGAACTTATTGTTATTATCTGTGCTTTTAAAATATTACTGGTATAGATCGCAGCAGGGATGGATGATGGCAACTTCGATCTACGGTTACACCCATTACCATCAACATTTTCCTCGAGATCCATAATTTCATGTTTCAGTTCGCCCCACTGCTCATGCTATCGATTTCATTTGATAGCAAATCAAGCGTTCGTAAAAATGGGTACAGAAAAATTACATCTCATTGTGCATAGCTCGTATTTTGATTAAGGACACCCTTCATTCATTCATGGTTTACAATGCACGCTTCATGGTGTTTCCAAAAACGAGCGAGCGGAAAACCGATACTTGTTGCCTGGGAGATGGGGTTAGCTTCGTCTTTACTTTTCGCAAGACTTAGTGTGCTATCGCGTTAGCCCGAGAAAACCTAAGCATAGAGCATGTGAGCCAAGCGACTTATTCCCTATGCTAGCGAGTGAGTGTGCATCTAATGTTAAATACATGTGCCACGGTTACTTCACGGATAACTGCTAAGCGTGATGTCACCGTTCAGACTTTGTTTTGAAATTTGTCGACCCGTCGGCAGTTAACTTTGTTGTGTTTTGGGGAAGTTCAAATCATAATTTTGCCGTCGGATTTTCTTATTTTCAAACTTTTGATTACGGGAGGGTTTTGAGGTCAAAGAGTCGGATGAATCCCACAAATTATGGAGGCCTTGTTGTCATTTTTCCATCGTCCATCTTATTATGATATTTTGCGTAAATATTACTACGATTTGAATGCTGAAATATTTCTTATAATATTGTTGAAATAAAATTAAAATGAAAGAAAAAAAGAGATGTATACTTTTTGTACTGAGATTAGGTAGTTTGATCATGAATTTTTGGAGTATGAGTGGATGACCACTAAAGGTAGAATGTGCCTCAGGGACATATATTTGGACTCTCAATTTTGTTAAATACTTTTTCTGATCTACCACTTGTGAGGACTCATTTTAAGCTCTTGGAGTAAGGAAAAGTTCACCGTCTTAGATTTACTTTTCGTATGGAGTAAACATGTGAATTTCGGCCATTTTGAATTTCAAATATCGGTGAATGTGAAGCAAATTGTTTTTCAAGTACCAAACTTTGTGCACGTTGACCCCTGATTGTCATCCTTGTTTCGGTGAGAAGATGGTTGAAATTTTGAAGTCTTTCACTTACCAAATGTATGCGACCTTCAATGATTCATTTATAGATTACAACAAACAATACATGACATTGTACTATTTTTAAATCAAGGAAAAAATAAATTGTCCTAAATAATCAATTTATAGACAACGCTAACAAGTGTTTGAAATACACCTAAGCAATTTTAGCAATATGAAAATGATGTTTTCTGAGCTGTGAACTCCGATGGCGCTATACGGCATTCCCAAATCGATGGATGTGATGCTCGACAAGTACCTTTTTTTAGTCGTAGACAAAATGTTCAATACATCAATTTTTATTTAGCTAAAAAAAACAATAACTGAGACAACTGGCGTGGGGTCATTGTGAAGATAGTCCACATATACGAGTGCAGCCTCCATAGTGCATTATAGCTGCATCTTTTTGGCGAATTTGGATTTTGATTGCAATCAACGGGTGTTTCATTTAGCTGAATAGACAATCTTGACCATAGTAAATATGGGGAATAGTTTAACTTAGCGACATCGTAATTTAGCACATATATAATGAACACTTAGGCTGAAAAGAGATGCTTGCTGAAAATGCTTGTTTTACAGGACGCTGATATCAGCGAAATTATTGTGCGCCCTCAACCAATCACACGTCAGGTTCTTTCCTATCCCTTTCAAAATTGAAATACTATGAAAAAACAGTGATTCATTCTGGGAAAGAATGTTCATTTTTTGAGATGATGGTTACTTAAAGAACCAAGTTTCTGTTGTCGCCAATTTTTAGTGAAAACTTTGTGTCCATCAGCTCATAGTCGTTTGTATCGTACTATAAATATGTGCAGCACTATTTTGCAGTTCAAACTCTTGCATCTAAAAATGAAAGTCTTTACACCGGACGTTTGTTCTAATATCCGTCATTACTTTATTTACAATTGGAAAGGATCGCTATTTGAAGCGACCATTTTACGATACGCAAGTCACATAATACATCAAAATCAATGAGACAGGGAATTTATGTTTTCAAAAGATAAAGCCCTTCAACATATGGATTGAGCTATACCTAGAGTATCATCACTGATTACTTACTGTTGGTAAAGACATAATTTGCAATGAAGTACAGTTGCATGTTGGTGATATCAGTCATAAATACTGAGAAGTTTTTTAAAGATGTACGTAAGTGTGTACAATTTGTTTTGATAGTTGTATTGAGTAACTACAGGTATTTACTGTTAAAACAAATAAATTTATAGTGGCTACAGACACTCAACACAGCCTACTTTATCTGTGCAAATTTTCGACTACAATGCAAATCAATGTCTCATTACAATCATATATTATACTAATAAAAACTACCAAGAACTTGTGGCCATGTGTAAACAGCCGTTTAAGAACTTAGAAGTAAAATGAGCTGGTCCTAAGTTGTTGCTACAGCAATATGGTCATTACCCAAGGTATAATACAACAAAAATATTTCACTCCATTTTGTATGTGCTATTTCAACCTTACAACACTGTTTCAATTAACAACATTAAGCATTTTTGAAGCTCAATATATACATACATACACCACCCTCTTTTAATGATAGTTTTACTGCTTTGAAAAAAAGGGTATTTGAATTTCCATTTATTAAGTTAAGGGGTAATACGTCAGATAACCCGAGTTAAAATAATGTACCTAACTTTATAACTGTTTGATTAAAATAATGAAAAAAATAGTAACCACAAGTAAAAATATAAAATAAATAAGTAAATAAATAAGTAAACAATGAAATCAATTAATTAATAAGTAAACAATGAAATGAATAAACAATAAATTGTGTAATAAATGAGATATGTTTACGTGTTCAGAAAGAGTACATATACTTTATTACATATATCACTTGTCATGAACTTCGCCTTAATTGTTACAATACTGAATTGTGTGCCAATGGTATACATCGGGTTGGATTAGACAATTACCCTGTCTCTTCTTTAATTCTATGCGACCCATGGTATGTTTTACTTCATAAAACCATTCACCTTTTGTTGTTTGTTCTGATTCCATGTACGTTATCTTCTCAGATTTTTTACTGTCACCTCTTACAGAAGCCTTGATTGAAGTCAGTCTACTCCGACCTGAGTCCATAAGTTTGCTCATGGGTATGAGTATACTACTCATCAGGTGTTCAAGGTAGTCAGCATTGCAATCTGTAATTATCATGCTAAAATGATTCAGGGTCATGTTTTCCCTCAACGATGCCACTATTTTAGTTTCAAATTCTGATTCAGAATTAGTACGGTGTGTGTAAAAGGTTAGAGACAGTGCATGTGTATTACGTCTAATGAGGTCACACACACCGTGGAATAGTTCAGGTAACTTGACTTTTATTGAAATATCAGTCAATGTTGTGTTTCCTGACAGTATAGCTAATGTTTCACTTTTGTGAGTACCGTATTCACTATCATAAACACAGAGAGATTTGACCTCAGGATTAATGCTTTGAAGAGCTGTGTTAATGTCCATCATTATATCACTGCAGCGACCACTATGAAATATCGTTATTCTTTTGGTGCAGATTTGTAGAGGATTATATGTGATGTCTTTCAGAGTTTGCAGATAAACATCATCTGTCAATTTGTAAAATTGTAATGTTATTTCTGTCAAGACTTCATTTTTCTCAATCCTCCTAAACATTGTATTTAAACAATCAGTCAACGAAGGCAGGGAAGTAATCCCTGCAAAAGAAACACCTATGATCAACGATGAAATGCGTACATGTCCTTTGTCATCTTTAATCATATCTGATAATTCATTGATTACCTTCACTTCCCTTTCACCTGCCTCTAGGATAATGGTTAAGGATTCTAATGTGAATGAGTTGTATCTTAGCGTTTTCGATAATTTAGAAATTTCAGTTTGATTTGGTGCAATTACAATCAAATTCTTGATGACACTCGCCTTTAATTTTATAAAATGAAGAAAATAGTCAAAGCTGCAATCCATCTTCCTAACAAAAAAATTTGTCGCAGGAATTAAGCTTGGAAAAAAGACTACATTTATACCCTTATCTCTAAACTCAGCGGTTACATACATAAGTGTAGGTTCATTTTTGACGCACGGGACAATTTGTTCAGGATATTGTGATTCATAAAAACATTCTAAACAGACTCCTGGCATAGACTGTGAGTCACCTTTTTGAATTAGTCTATTGAATTCAGTAAACAGTTGCTTACATTCACATTCATCTGTAATCCCAGCAAGAAATTTTAGTAGTGTTATATGTTCGTTGGGGTTTTGGAGAAATGTTCTGAGAATGTCAATTTGCCCCTTTTGCAATGAAAATGCAATTTGTAGCGCTGCGAAAAATTCAAGCCATGTTCTGTGATAGAAAAAGTAAATTTCTTTTACTTTAATTTTTGAATGACCAAGATCTTTGACCAAAAATCCCAAGTCAAGTGATCTCTTAGAAGAGATATCATTCTCCGTGAACTCTGACCTATCGGCCGTGTACGCCTTGAACGAATCAAAAGCCAATTTGTTCCTGTCATCTAAGATTGACTTGGGTATTTCTCCCTGTCCATCTAGGGTTATCTTCTCTTTTATACAATACCTTTTTAATATACAATTAAGTATCTCGGAATATAAACCTGAAAGTGTTTCTGGGAAATGGAGTTCTGCCTCTGAACTGTCTTCTTCCCAAAATATACAAAGAAATGAAATATGCAGTGGATTTCTCAGCAGATCTTTTATAAATTTCTGACTCATTTCTGACTTACGTTTTTTAATTTCATCAATTAACTTTTCACCTTTCTCCTCGCTATTTCGAAAATACTTTTGAATGTATCCTTCAGTATCCTTTGACGTAAATCCTTTGACGGTTAAGTAGAAGTCACATTCCTTTAAATATTGATCACAGAGACGAGGCCGAGTGGTGATAAGAATTGTACACCAACTGTAGTATTTTTCATTTATATGGTCAGGAATATCTGAAGAGTTCAAAGTTGATTTTCCCAGTTCGTCTAGTCCATCAAACAGAAATAAAACACGTTCCTGTTCCTGGGAAATGAGTTCCACAAGTTCTGTTTTTGATATGTCCGTATCTTTTGTCAACAGTTGATTGAATATCTCATCGACAACTTGGCCTTCACTTACATGTCTCATTTCTAAAAAGAAAACCAGACTAAACTGACCAAGCATATCACAAGACCAATCATATGCAAGTTTTCTACACAAAGTTGACTTTCCCATGGCCGGTGGGCCCTCTATTCTAACATGCCTTGCACGTTCTCCTTCGATTGGGGCTTTGAAAATGTCATGGAGATTATTAAGATCTTTACCAACTTTTGCACAACCTCTCCTCACTTCTCTTACTTCAAGCCTAGTGTAGATATCCTTCAGTTCTAGTTTGAGGTCGTCATTCCATGGAATAGGTTGGACGCTGGAATAGTGGCGTTTGTATAAATCCTTCAGGAACCTGCTGATAAGCTTTGCTTTCTTTTCGTTGGGAACCAAGTCGCCTATAATGAGAGAAATAGACTTAGCCGTTCCATAATTATATGACCACTGACAGCTTTCTGTACTATGGCAAGTAATCAATTTTGCAGATTTACCCATGTAGTAATATTTAATTTTCTTGATTATTTGATCGTCGCGATAGCAACTCTGAATCCAAATTGTTTTTGACTTTCATATTGGTATAAAATGTATAAATTAAACAGAAAAGTAAACTTTATACACTGATGCTGATCGGCTTACAGAATACCATTAAATATCCGATGTTTCAGTCATATCACCAATGAAGGATGTCAGTAGTCTGTACAAATATCTGTAATATTTTCACAATTTGATAGATAACAATATTGGTGACTGTTGATGCATAAAGTTAATGCTCAATAAATTAAACACTATCACACACTTTAATACAGTATACGGTGGACCAATGCCTTGACCCATGTGTGCCATTCAAGTCACAAAACGATCAAACATTAAAATAGCAACTATTACCTCGATTGCATTGTGGTCCGGAGTGTAACTCTTGTGCTTGATCATGAAGTTTGACCTCATTCAACATCTCCACTAACATCGCTTGGTCATCTTCACTGATCTTGCCCTGATCCATCAGTTCAATGAATAAGTCCATCGGTGTTGACAGTTTTTCAAGAGGTCGTGTTGGTATCTGTTTTTTACACAGACGCTTCAATGATTTGAATTTTTCTGTTTCAAGGAAAAGTGAACATTCAATAACTCAACTTGATGTGTTGGAGATACTGAGACAGGAAGAATTGTAACACACCTCATCCGCAGTCTGTGTTCTAATTCGCCAATTGACAGTCACGTGGGATGCGTTCTTTTTGTGCTGATCCACGTAAACGACGTCATCAGGCATCATTTGTCGGAACTGTTGCCTGCCAGGCATCAGTTCCGAAAAATGATGTCTGCTGACGTCAAAAAAACATTGGCGCATGCGCGAACTGGAATGTAAACAAAGATGCCGTCCGCCGACGAGCGAAACAATAGTCGAGAAATTTCTCGGTTTATCCTACTTTCTGAAGAAGAACTGAATGCTCTGGTTTCAAACAAGGACTCGAAACGAACGAAGACGATAATCAAAGGTGCATTGAACGTTTTGCAGAAGTATTGCGACCCTGTCGGCAAAAACTTTTTCTTGCTGAACCACTCCAACATATTACATCATATAGCTTACATGCGACAACTTTTGTGTATGGTACGTTCTTATGTATGACTACGGATGAGGTGTGTTACAAAACACATATTGACTGGCCATAAGGGCAACAGCATACGTCTTCAACCCCTCGGGCCTGTGAGTCACCTCGGGAAACAGTCTGTTTTTGGGGGTGACTCACAGTCCCTCGGGGTACAGACGTATGCTGTTGCCCTCATGGCCAGTCAATATGTGTATAATGATAAAGGATACTTCTCGATTGGGTAAATGCCCTTCTATCCATGTAAACATCGTGTCAAAGCCCGATCTTCATCAGTGACTTTGTCTTTCTTTTTGTCGAAACATCTTATCCAACCAATCTTGTTAAACAAAGGACAATTTCAATATAACCCAAACTTTACACTTAATTTTATAATGTTAATACCAGACTGAATGTTTCTAATTACACGTTTGCACAACTACTTGTCATTTATATCCAGTACACACTATTTATTATAAATCATAAGTAGTGTGTATCATAAGTACTATGATTCTGTCAAAGATTATAGGATGTATGAATTATAATG
>LD347110.1:131212-148088 GCA_001465055.1 Ptychodera flava | reverse complement strand
GATGTTCTAAAATGTACACAGCTCTAGAGCATGACCATGCCCTTGGTCATCACTGGATAAATAAACAAGATGCATCCGATGAAAGAGCAAAATAATTTGCATTTCTACTTTATTAAAAAAGCCAAATAACAGATTGTAAAACATTACTCACTGTAGCATTGCCGCCTCCACGAGCACTGTGCCTAATAAACGTCATGAGATGGTCCTAAAAGTATTATTCAAAAAACATTAATTTTAATGTGCTGATTTACACCAGCTGCAAGACGCAACTTCTCTTCGATACGAAAGAAGAAAAAAATATACTTCACAATTTAAATTCTTTTCGCTCATCAAAAAGTATGTGCTTTTCAGTATATGATGGAAGATTTATGTTTAATTTATCCACTATTACGTAAAACACGATTGGTACTAATTTGGGATAATTGGATTTTCATATTGTGCAAATTTCTCAAAAGTGTTAGGTGTCATATAGCTGAATGTTGCAATATCGCAAATTACTCATAAAAACAAGTGTGTAATATAAACAGAAAACCAGATAAGATAACATTTGTAAATTAAATCGGTCTTACTTCACCATCCAATTATCCAAAATTAGTTCCAATCGTGTTGTAATTTCAATGCTCGACTTATTTACCTGCATATTTTCACCAACAGGTAGGTCACACAACACAGGTATTCCTAATTTGTCCAGATGAGCCCTTGGTCCGATACCAGACAACATCAAAAGCTATCGTGAAAATGGTTAACAGCTTAATATCATCAGTGCATCAATATTATAAAAAAGTAACTTAGGCCGTTGGCGGTGTAATCAATTCAATACTGCAATGTACATTTCACATTTGCATTTGCAACATCGATTTTTCCGGTAATAAACAATGGGCATTTAACACGATTGGAACTATTTTGGGATAATTGGATCTTTACATTTTTCAAATTTCTCAAAAGCGTTAGGTGCCCTACAGCTAAATGATGTTGCAATATTACAAATTACTCATAAATGCTTAATGTAGATGCAAATGAGTTTACATTTATAAAACATCCATAACTTCACAATCCAATTATCCCGAATTAGTTCCAATCGTAGTATTTACAGAAATATTACAATCTCGGACATTTCTCAATACAGTTTTTTTAACAAAAATATTTCCCAGCGTTTGATTTTACTAGTGATACTTTGCTTTCGACCTGTACGTGTAACACTCGATGTTTTTCACAAATCCAGCAAATTATCCAAAGACACGAAAAAAGCGTCACAATACCTGAGGAGAAGCCACGGACCCAGCCGATAAGATGACTTCCTTATTTACACACACAACACCAGTTTCTTCATTTTTCAAGATTTCTACGGCGGTTGCTCTCTTTCCTTGGAATACAATCTGTGAGCACAGCAAGTATTTCCAAGTTACACGTACATGTAGGGTAGAAAGCGCCTCGGGGACAGATATTCGGACTCTCAAACTTTTAAACAGTTCTTTCCTAATCAACTGAGCAGAGGATACCTCTCGGGGTATAAAAAGTTCCACCGTCAAAGTTATAAGAAAATCAACAATTTGATTTTCCGAATAGAGTTGACACAGAGATAGCAAGCAGCCATTTTGAAATTTTGATATCGGTAAATATTAAGTAATTTACTTCTAACGTTCAAAACTTTGCTCGGTGACCGCTTATTTGTATTCTTGATTTGTTAAGAGAACGGTTTGAAGTTTCTCTTTGGAAAGTAGGATAAAAGTTTAAATTTTTCACTTTTGAGGCCCACACTACCTTATAAAACTATACGGAATTCCGATAAAAACAAACATATACAGTATACTAGGTGAATAAGTATTCTACTGTAATATTGTAGAAGGTGGGTGTAGAGACAACATTTTTTTTTCGACAGGTAGAGTTTGGTTGAGTAGCAGCAACTAAAATATCTGAGAGAGCTTTTACCTTCGTTGCTAGAGTCTCTGTCCAAATCGTCAAATTTGTCCTCATTTTCGCTGGGTTGAGAAAAGCAGTGGCTGTACTGCATCGTTTACCATCATCGATAGTGGCTTGCATGTAGTCAAAACCAACCTAAATGTGAAAAGTTTAACATGATTGGAACTAATTGGCACAATTTCTCAGGAATTTTAGAACTTTTTCTAATATTACCACATTTGCTTACCTTCTTTAAAATTGTATGAAAAATTTATGATGCTGTTGAAATGTTATGTGTAAGAATCAGTGCATGACTGTATCTAATGCAATATTGTTCAAAACATATGCACAATATTCATATTTGAATGGAAATGTGTCAGCTTGTCTGTAGTTTCTTCATTGCAGAAATACTAGTACTAATCTCAGTTTGTCACTTTGCCTCGACCAAAATGAAGTTTTTCCATTGATTTACAGTCAAGTCAGTCAAGAAGTCATTGAAAATGTGCCCTGACTCAATTTAGTGTTTATGAAGCCCTAAATTCACGAAAAAGTCAGGGACATTTCAAAAGTTACTTCTTGTTGCCAGTATAAGGCTTATCGTTTTTTTCAATATACATTTGATTTCCCTTCGAACCTAACTATAAACATTGACAGGTAAAAATATACTACCGACCTACTTTAATTTCACACTTTTATTGATTGACACGCCTCTTGAGAAAAATGTAACTTTAAGAATTATTGCATTTCCTAATTGAACATCTAATATTTTCTTTTCTCACCGGATCAACGCCATTGTTGACGTCATTCATCCTTAGTCCAAGTTCTTCTGCTGCAGTTGGTAAAAAAATAGAAACAGTGTAACAATAACTTACTGGTCATTACTCTCTGACAAAATCGTGCGTTTGTCAACATGGCAAGTGTGGCTGGTAGGTTGTGGGCAGCCTGATACAAAAGTTTCAGTGGCTCAATAGGACGAATTGAAATTTTTTCCAGAGGTAAATGATTGGCTCTTGAGACAATGACAGTCGACGTATTCTCGGACACAGCAAATGGCAGAAGGCGACATAAACCTTGAAGAGTCTGAAAATTTCGTCTCGAAACAGAAAGTCGTACACCCGCAAGGTGGCGCTCGACTCAAAAATATACTGACCTCCATCAATGAGTACTTGGCTGTATCTGCATGTACGTGTGACGTCAGACACTGTTAGAGGTCCTCCTGAATTGTGATGTTCCGTTTTCAAATATTCCTCACTGAATGCGAAAAAACAGTTACAACGAATTTGTTGCTAAGTCTTGTGATTATCAATGCTGGTTCATTCGCATTTTCAAATTCATCTAAGTCATTGATCTATTGTAATTCACGTGACCGATAGTCTAATGTGGCATACGTTTATACACCTTGAATGGCAATATTTACTATCAAAACCTATTCAGACTAGATTGAAAATATCAAAGTAAGGCCAGAAAGAACAAGTAAATTGTTCATCGGAATCGCCGCTTCTTCTTTGGCCGATTTGGTTTTTTATTACTTCGGCAAATTCATACTTATCATTTGAAGCTTGCTGTTTGTATTGTGGAGGGCAAGAGAACCTTCTGAACGAGGACTATATAACATTTGTACAAAATGTCGGGACAGCGGTAAAAGGCAAAGACTTGGGGGCCAAAATAAATTGAAAAAACTCAGATGCTAGGTTCTAGCAGGAGGATATTGAAGGACAATACTGAATTGTTAATTCCAGTGATTTGCTGTGCATATCAGTGCTATTCTGAGAGCATGTTGAAATACTCAGAATATTTATGCAAACACTGACTGTATATGTAATTCCCTATGTCATTGTTGAAAAATATAGTGTTGAATTCAATAATCTGTATCAGTGTATCTTGTCTGAGATATTTCTGAACAGC
The DNA here is from genome assembly GCA_001465055.1 of Ptychodera flava. NCBI lineage: Eukaryota > Metazoa > Hemichordata > Enteropneusta > Ptychoderidae > Ptychodera > Ptychodera flava. The sequence goes on along the minus strand of LD347110.1, from coordinate 144,284 downwards.
CTAAAAGGCGAAAAGATTATTTGCCTTGTCTGCATTCCCGTGAAAAAGTCCGAGGGACCGCGGTTACATTTGGCCTACAAAAAAAATCGCTTGCAGCTCCTTAATCTTGGTCCAAAAAGTCCGATGAACAAGATTTTTTCCCCTCTGGCCTAATGAGAACAATAACATCAAAAATTTCGGGACAGATTTTCTGCCCGTGTTGTGGATTCAGTTTTAATAAATCCACTTTTTTCGACCTCACTGGTATACTTTCAAATTTGATTGGCCGTTTAACCAATTATCATTATGGATTACGATCATTTTCAGTTTATATGTCCATGTTATTAAACAGACAAGCCCTTCTACGTTTCGATGTTGACTAACAGATTAATTGACTTACATAGAAATGATCATTTGCATGACTCTGACTTCAAATCGATTACGTAGGCTTCATTAGGCCGATCACTCCTCTAATGCAATAAAAATATTGGCTTTATTAGTTTTGCTTACTTGGTATTGTTTTCAGATTTCAGAAAATATGGCAGTACTTCATCGTAACTCCATCCTTCAGCTCCAAGTCTCGCCCAGGAATCGTAGTCTTCTTTGCATCCTCTGACATACAGCATACCATTGATACTGCTGGATCCTCCAAGAACCTACATTAGTTTAATAATATTTGTCTATATGGTGAGAAGAACTGTGAAATGTGCAGACATTAATACGTTGCTGGCACTTTGATCGTTATTTCCACATTACGTCACGATTTCAGTGTATTGCATGTCACTGGACAATTTCCATTAATTACCATGACAACTTGTCCTGAAGTTCGTTATTATTAGCAGAAATAAAATAAATTTCGTAAACACAATTTCTCTGATGAGTCGACGTTTAATCATCATTATTATCATTTTTTTATTTTTCTATTTTGCTTGCTCGATGCAATTGCCTTGTGCTGGTTGGGGGGGGGGCAAACTGCATTATATTGAAATGCATTGTGGGTAAAATGTTGACTTCTCACCACAACAAGAGTTTGAGATAGTGATCTCATGATACTTTCAATATAAGTATACTCAATTTTGCGATAAACGTTCTTTGTGTTCCTGAATCTAGTTAAACTCATACATTTTCGTCTTCATAGGCATTCATAATTTGAATCTTTACATTTTATTCTGCAATGTTATGTGTTTACCTGTAGAAATTAAATAAGCCCTTTTTTGAAAATATGTTCGAGCGCCTGAGATTTTTATGACTCTTTAAGGTTGCAAACTTGTATTTAAGGTACCGAGCATTGGTCCCTTGCTTGTAAAAATGAAAATTATCATATCATACAAATTTGTATCTATGCCACTTCCATGGAAGATTTTCAGTGAGTGCATCTGTCCTCACTGACCCTTCCCTTGATCCACTTGGCACGGTTTTCTTTCATGGCCAAACATGCGTGTTTCTGTGAAACTGTCTGGAAGAGACCACAAGAAATAGGCAGCTTTAATTCAATGCAATGAAAAGATTACAGTGGAAATTGAATGGTATAAACGAAGGTGATGGATCGTTGTATGTCCGTTGATATCGACGGAACTTCTATTTCGTTTATTTTACCGTCAAGCGTAACTTTGGGTGAACCTCTCCATGAAAGTCTATTTTGGAATAACCAAAATGATTGTCTGTGTACAACAATAAGCAAACGAATTGGTCTCATATGTGATATGTACACTGTGCTCCGTTGGTCCAATTTCTTGTCGTATTCTTTTATATATAATAATTGTTGCATTGTAAGGGGGAAGAGCTTTGCTCTAAAATGTAGAATTCTCTGCTTGGTATTTGAACTATTGTATGTTCCTAATGTAAACAATGCCAAGATAAATTGAAATAATTCATAAATAAATTAAAGTGTTCTCTTGTTATGCCCCTCCCGTTTTCATTCTCGTTCTTTTGTCATTGCCTATGTGCTTTCTTTCGTGCAATTAATTCCGATGAAAATTACTCATCCAATTATAAACTTGGTCGCTTATTAAGCTACAATGCCTCCTAGGAACAGGTATTCGGACTATTTACACTGCATATAACCCTATAATACTTACTGTATTAACATGGATTATTGCCTGTATTTTAGTTGAAGAGTGCATATACAGATGAATACAGTCAGTAATCCATTTTTTGTATTCAGCAAGCCTGTATTCATGTGGATTCGTGTGAATTCACGTGTATTATACTATAATACAGGCAACTTATTAATGTGAATTTATCTGAATTATCGGGTTTTCATGCAGTGTTAAACTTTTACAGCTCTGTTTTGGTCAACCATTTGTTGGGCTCATTTTGAAACTCAATGAGTAAGTAAAGTTTTCACATGCTAAATTTTGTGAAAATTAGGATTTTATTTTTCCCCATAGAAATAACATAGGGATGGCAGATATTTTGAATTTTGAGTATTGATCAATATTGGATATTTTGCTTCTCTAATACCGAATTTGGATCCGTGACTCCCCATTTTTATTGACGATTTTGAAAGAGACAGTTGTAAGTCTGCCCAGTCTGCCTGAGGAAAATTTTAGCAAAAGTTGAAGTCTTTCATTTTCGAGGCGGGTATCACCATAAAAGTGTGCTACATAAATGAAAATAAAAGATGACCTTACCAGGCTCTCCATTATTCAAAAGGGCACCTGTGTCAGTCCAAAAAGTTCAAGGAAATGTAAACAGATTTGTCATTCTAACAGACAGCCTGCCAAAAATTGTGCGTTGTATCGATGATACGACAGTTGAACATTTGAATACCCATACCTTTGCCCTTCGGCACAGTGGTGACCTGATTAAAGTTATTTGGCAATCATCGGGTTTTATTTCTGTAGATTACACTGAAATTACAGACGGCTGTCCCAGAATAACCTGGCTCGCCATTAAATTACTATGACCAGGTTTTTGAAGAATGTAGTCTCCAACCTAACTCTATATGTCTTCAGTGTACGTAGACAGCAGCTTGATATTACCTTATATTGCCAATCTAGGTCTGTGCCAACGATGGCGCCCATCTCGCTTGGAATGTGGATTTCAGGTTTCGAGTCTTCTGGACCAGCTTCCAGTAACAGTACACTGATACCTTCATCTTCTGTCAAGCGGTTTGCAACGACGCAGCCAGCACTGCCAGCTCCGATGATTACGAAGTCAAAATGCCTCTCTGCCATTTCTGTGACCCTCAAAACTGTAAACAAAGTCGCATTGAGGGTAACCAAATACGATAAAACAGATTGAGGGCGCTCTGAGAGGCAGCAGCTGGTACATGCATCTTACTGACAGAGCTGTCAGTTACAAGCACGAGTATTTCAACTGTCGAGTTTCCGCAAGTATAATACGAGTTCGTCGAGAAACTCATTTTCTTTAGAGAAAGATAAAAAATGTTTTTAAAGAAGTGGAGATAGGTCGAAGAATTGGTCACGAAGTTATACTTTGAATGACATCAGCCTGGGAGAACAGACATCACAGACGTACGTCTGTATTTGATCCTTCTGTATTTCAGTGGAGAAACATTAAAATACATTCTCTAATACATTTCGGTAATTGCCAACGTGGCCCATTTTCGCAAGATTGCAAATTCAAGATAGATTCATTTTTATACGGTCGATTCATTTTATACGAACTCTTCCTAAACCGCTCCAAGTCCAGCTACAAGTCTGTATAGGGTAAATTATAAATTGTTAAAACCAACAATGTATGTCAGTATGTCAGACGGAAATAACTCAACACTGACAAGGATTTTTACACAAACTCACTCTCAGACTTAAGGAATATTTAAACAAGTCTTGTTAACATGCAAAACAGTTGCAGTCAAATCCATGGCATGTACGTCCGACGTTCAGGCGGTCGGGTATAAGCATTTTAATACGAATCTCTACATTGGCGACAAAACTAAAAGCCAACAAAGCACTAAAAATTTGCGGAGCGGGTATATTTTAATTATATTCTAATTAGTTTAAATGATTTTCGTGAAATATTTACGCCTGACACAATGTTTTCATTGCTGGAATAATACCAACCACTATCTTTTTTTTACGTTGAAAACGACCATATCATCGACACTGCGTCTGTACAAAAAGAAGACCTTAATGTGAAATGAAGTTCCGACGTAACAAAATTGATGAAATAGAATGTTCAGAGGATAAATCCCTATTTTTGCCAGGAAAGGTCTAATTTGAGCGGTGCAAATGATAGATATTCACATGGAAGCGTCCTAAACACAGATATCAATTTATCGCCTTCAAATATAACAGGTTGACATCGACCTGGAGTGGAAATTTGAAAGATCGAGAATATGGCTGGAGTTCATTGTTGACCAAGGATCGAATTCGAATGCACTGACGTTCGTGTTTTATTTTCTGCTGATCTGTGTTACGCCTCCAATCCTTTATTTGTACTCTCTCTGCTTTCCCGATGAACAGCATAAAAAGGAAGGACGCTCTGCTGAGGTAAAGCTTCAATCATTATATTGTGGTGGCGGACACAATGGGGACTCGATTATTCCACATTCCGAAATTTCTTTCTGAAATTTAAATCGTGAATATTTTCTTCACGCAAAACAGCGATAATGCAAAGATAAGTGCGGCGAATTTAGCTCTTACGATAATTTCTCTTTGTTCTACATTTTCTCCCGTCAGAAATAAGGCTAGCAACTCATAATGCTGCTTCCATCTCACATTATCATGGTTTTACGGAGTGGCAACATTTTTGTCGATTGTTAACGATAGCATTATGAAATGATCATAGAGGGCGCTAATACGCTCTCGTCCCGATAATGAAACTTTTCATTTCTTGTGTGTTCTGAGCCTTAATTAGTTGTCATAAACAGTACAATTAGAACTATGAACAGTAAAAAAGCGACGAGTGCTTTCAAGTTAGTGTTATGTTGACGCTGTCCTGTATTTTTTATTTGTTTGATGTAGTGTACAATGATGGAAGTGACAACCAACCCAAGAGAACAAATCAGCGAAGAGGAACTGTGTCTTGCACATCTACACGCAATCTGATTAAAATCAGATGTTGAGATGGCGATGTTTACATCTTTGCATGTTTAAGGCTGTTCTCTTTTGCCAGAAGTTGCCTCACTACATTTGACGCTCTTCTGTAGAAGATCGCGTTCATATCTCGTGTATCAGCAAGGACGGCCGACATACACCACAGAAAAAAATTGAGAGAATGGAGCGAGAAAGTGACACTTTCTCGGAATTTGTGAGAATTTCTTGTCATTCTCACTGCTACCTGTGAGAATTCAAAAATTCTCACCGGTGAGCAGTGAGAAATGCACTCTCGGTGAGATAATAGATTCTCACCGGTGAGAATGGAAATTCTCACCTAGCACTGTGAGAATAGTAATTTTTACGGTGGGAATCAACCACACTCACCATTCATTGGTGTGAATCAACCAATCTCATTGGTGAGAATCAACCAGACTCATTGTTCATTGGTGAGATCTAACCAGATTGGTTCACACCAGTGAACAACAAGTCTGGCCGATACTCACCAATGAATGGTGAGTCTGGCTGATTCTCACTGTAAAAATTACCATGCTCAAAGTGCTTGGTGAGAATTTCCATTCTCACCGGCGAGAATCTATTATCATTTCTCACTGCTCACTGGTGAGAATTCAAAAATTCTCATCGGTAGCTGTGAGAATAACAAGATGTTCTCGCCAATTGTGAGAAAGCGTCACTTTCTCGCTCCAGTTTCGCAATTTTTCCCACAGTAATACAGGAAAGACCTTTTCAACGCCACTTACCATTAACACTATCTCGACAATGAAGCTTCTGATCGAATTTGCTTACATTCATAGCAACTGCAAGCTACCTTGCAAATCAGCAACGCCAGATTAAATAATTAAGATAGGCTGCCTGTTTAAAGTCAAAACAAAACCAATGGAAACTCGCAACTCATCTCACATCATTCTCGCGTGCCACTCTAGTCTTGTTTGAAATAATTTAATTGGTTTTCTAAAGCGTGATCTTGCATGGCAGTGCGTCAGATGTGGTGAGGAGACGAGCAGCTAACGAGAACGACAAAGAGCAAGTAAAAGAGGAAATGTCGCCATCTCTACATCTGATTTTATTCAGAGTGGTCTATGCGTAAACTTTAATGTTGAAGAGCGTACCAGAGATACTCTTTAAAAATTTTCAAGACATTTATTTCTATTACCATTTAAGATGAGCAAAACCACACGAAAAGGAATGTGTGAATTCGGTGAACACATTATTGTCCTGTCATGTAACAACCGATGAATACCTTCATAATTGTAATGGTTAATTGAATGATATGGCAAACAGGGTCCGTCATAAGTATGACACAACTAAGCCGTAACGAGACAATGACGTCCCATGACAGATTCATTAGTTATGTCGAAATCGTCAGAAAACATAAGTAAGGGAGCCTCCAGTAATTACAGAGTGAGGCCGATGGAATTCATGGGCGTTCTCTGGACATAACTCTGGCCCCGTACCAAAGTTCGAAGCTTAAAATGCGGGTATGACCTTACTAATACTGCTTCGCCCCTTGACCCCCATCTTTTCACTATTTTCACACCCCTCGTTTCGTGTTTAAATTCGAGTGTATTTTATTCCCTTTCATTCCCATTTGTGGTAAACCAATTTTTTTTGGTAATATTTCAACATCAATGGTCAATAGTTTTCACAATAGACGCCAACGTATAATGAACTGACAGTTTTGGGTGAAATTTCAATATCATATTTGTAAATATTTGTATATCTAACCACCCTAATCTAGTGAATTACGTTTATCTTTATTGTCAACCACTGATTTAGCTAGCTTTGTATTAGAGAAAATAGATGTTTTTTCCTGCACACATGCACTTTCAATCATCCCTCCCTGGTCGAGCAAATACATCGATATATTGGCCAATGTCATTCGAGCGCACTATATATATATATATATATATATATATATATATATATATATATATATATATATATATAGTCATTTTTATTCCTCGCTAACAAACATGTTTAACTTCATCAATCGCCAACGTACCTTGAATACAGTGTTTATATCGATCGCACGGGTCCCTTGCGACCTTTGAGCGCAGATCCGATGACACGCTTCCCTTTAAATGTATTGTGTCTGAAGCCGATCGTCTTTCATTTGTCGAATTCGAGAGGCGTGCGTTCTTGTATAAGATAAATTGATATCACAAAGAATGGATAAGCTTTTTATTGACAAGTTGAAGCGCCCATTCACAGAGACACTTTCAATTGTATCTTCGCTTTTTTTCTTATACATGAACGACGTATATCAAAGCTTCATAAGAACTATAAATGTCACAATCTCATAATATCATATTATATCCGTCTGATCTGTTCCAGCTGCTTAAACTTCTGCTGAAAAGATACCTAGACAAGCATGCAAGACCACTCCCTGAAGATTGAAATTCAAGGTTGAAAATTGAACAAATCAAGGAGTTCTGAATTCACGTGATCTCTTAATGAACGATCAACAAAAAGATGGTTCAACAGCTCTTACGTTTTTAGCGTACATGTAGCTTTGGAACAGTAGGCATTCATGAATTATGGGGAATAGGTATGAAAACAAGTGGTTAAGGATTAAATGTTTAAGCTCATCTTTTCTGTCCATGGATCAATAGCCATATTGTATTAATTCAAGGAGCTATCAAACTTTAAGTATTTCCGAAGTCCAAAGAAAATGTATGTTACTAAAATTCTGTTTCCGGTATTGAGATTAGCTGCCTTGACATTTGCAAGGAAACGAAGATCAGTGCGGTTTCTGTCCATGGATTTAGGCTCATTGTACAGATTTAAGGACGTATCAAACGTGAAGTATTTCAAAAGTCGAGAGTATTTTATAGTATGAAATAATGTTATCGAAATTTTGTTTTAGGTATTGAGATTTGTTGCCTATAAATTGGAAACGACACTAAGATATACATATATACTAAGGAAGCCGTGATTTTACTACATACGTACTGGCGTTGTCTATGAAGACACAAATGGAAATGTTGCTGAGAACTCGCGACATTGTCGTGTACATCTAGACATGCGGCACAAGGTCAGGCAGTATTGCACCTAAAAGAACTTTACATTAGTTTGTTTGTTTTGTTGAAAGTGAAACTTCCCTGGTAAGACTCATAAAATGGCAGTATGTAAAGTTTCATTGAATACAAACAATACCTCGACATAATTTGTGCCACGCCATCCATACACACCACATCAATAGAAGTTTATGCCATGAAAAACAATGCAAAACTACTACTCTTCCAATGCGTTTGTCAATAGTTGATTTAGTAAATTACTGTACACTTTTTTATTTCTACTCTGATTGTGAAATATGTACTTTGCATATGAAGGTTAAAAAGTAATGTTTTAAATATTCGAGTATAATTTTAGGCTAAAGTTTAGGTTCTTTGGATCACATTTCGGCCGTTTAAAGTTAGAATTTTAAAGTCTTTTTATTCCGTAAGATTGGACAGATCCGTAAATACTTTGATAAGTCTTGATTGATAAGTTATTGTATACATTGTAATTCAAATTTGCTTTTAAGCGTTGGGGTTTTCTAATGAAACGTGCTGAGAGGACTTATTATTATAATAATTACTATCACATGCACAAGCCAAGTTTGTCGTCTGCGAACAAAAAATACGGGATTTATTCTCTGGTCGTTCTACGTCAGGACAACCCGCGTCTATGTCATCAATTTTGGTGCGTCGGACCTTTTTTTTGTCGATCTTCGGTGTGCTGGTAAATATGTAAACAAACAAACAACATGGCGGCCGATGTTTCTCCCACGATCAAAAGTCAGGCTGCCTAAAAGTCATGTAATGAAATCGCGTATACCGTTGGTTCCGTACGCATTGCAAACAGGGTCAGGCGCGACGTTTACAGTGTTCGCGCCGTCGAGATTCAGTCGATATTTGTTCCCGAAAAATAGCGTATCTTCGTCTGTGATAAATTTCTAGGACTATGCTATCTTTAAAAATAGAGTATAACTTTGCGGAAGGTAGCCTACGTGTAGACCGAGAGCTGTCATTTGCTCCACACACGAACGAACGTGAGCGCTAACGCACACAACGGACGACTGGAAATGATTGACAACTTGTGCACGGCGTACTGACATTTATTGCTAAAGTAGTTCAAAAGTTTAAACGCGGAATCGTCATGTAAAACTTATTTTATTTTGCAAAAAATAAGGAATTCTTGGCTTGTGCATGTGATAATTATATTATTCCCTAATATTTTTCTTCGTTCAGCTCGGAAAATACTCGTGACGTAATGACCGTGTCACCACTCGTCTCCGACTCGTGGTGACACGGTCATTACGTCACTCGTATTTTCCTTCGCTGAACGAAGAAAAATATTAGGGAATAATATCTAATTATTATTATTATTATAATTATTATTATTATTATTATTGCTGTTTTTGTTGTCGTTGTTGTTAAAGTGGCATATTAGTGGAGAGTGCCTTTGATTTTTTCAACCCTTGATGCTCTGATTATTCAGGTTTTTGAGTGATCAAACATTTGGTGGGAATTGAGAAAAACCAATATTTCTTACCACTCAGAATGGTTGCCATGGAAATAGGCTTCACGAGTATAAAGATCACCTTTGGTCACTACAACCAATTTTCTTTGAAAATTTTGTTGAATTCTGAGCTATTTTCAATGGCATTTGACAAAAATCGATATTTGAAACTCCATAATGATTGCCATGGAAACATGAGGCATCAAAACGAACATCAATTCTGTTTTTTCTGCCTCAAAATACCCATATGCTGAAATTTTGTGAAAATTAGACCCATTATTAATCGAATTATGATAATTATGTATTTTTTATTTATTTAATTATTATTATTATTATTACTATCATTATTATTTGTTCAGGGAAATACATATATTTTTATTTGTAGCTGTATTGAATACATCTCTGTTGAATGTATTGAGCCCTTAGCAGAAATCTCAAGTTAAACTTTTATAGAGCGTTGAGCATAAATATATGGATTTTCTTCGATTTGAAATAATAAAAGGTGCCATGACAAGCTGTACATTAATCATTGAAGTATTTTCGATACAGCCTTTCTAAATGAACGTCTCAAATATTGTGAAGTGATGGTTTTACATGTTTTTAATATGTGGTGGGGTTTGACTTAGGTTATGTTTCAGGACATTGCAATTTTATTTTATCCCATAACACAAGAGCAAGCAGACACCGGATCGTGAGGGCGTTTTCCGTGTTTCCCGTCAAACTTTACTGTGTTCGGACATAAAAATCCCAGTCCCCGTAACCGGTGACCAATATATTGCAGTGTATGATCTCATACAGGGGATTCATTCAGATTCCTTTCACGTTCAGGAACTGAATTCAACTTTATGAGTTCAGCCTGTGAAAGGCGGAGATCGAACCAGTGACCTTCTTTGTACCCGATAAGGTGTAAGTAACCAAAGCCTACTTTGGCTTACATTCCCAGCATTCATATGGAAATCATACTTGCAGTTCTGTGGCCAGGAGTTTCACTCTTACAATATGGACGCAATTAGCGTTTCCGTCACCGGGCTGTTCATGTTCGTTCAGTAATCGAAGAGCCGGTCTGAAGCTTTAACTGGTCAAGCGACGAGACTAAGAGACAAGTTAGACGATAGCTGATTCTGGTATGTACCAAACTTGGTCGAAATAGCAGCCTTGTTTCCATTTGTTAAAACGCAAAAAGTCATCAATGGACCAAACATACACAGGGCGTCTGGCACCCGACGCCTTTTTGATATGACCTTGCACAATATACCCGGAACTGTGACAAATTATGTATGTCCGTCTTTGCTGACCTCTGCAAACTCAGCTGCCATGCCATAGATATTCTACCGGGACCGGTGTCCCGACCGTAGTTTACCTCACAAACCAGGTCACAGCAGGTCAAACATACGCCTTGTAAATTAACATCTGTAAAACGTCATTTGCTCAAAGTTTGCTCGGCATTTGAGATATTGTGTCGTTGTTTGCCCGAGAATTTCAGTTAGGCGTCGTAGACATAAAGGCATGTGATCACTTGTGTCATTGGATGAACAGCCTGGTCTTCGTCCACAAATTCAAGTCTTCAACAGTACTTGAATTCTGAGTATAGTTGTTAGTACTGAAAAAAGAAGGCAGACCGCCCCTCCCCCACCTCTGTTCATCGGAACTGCAGGCCATATTACATGTAACTGTTGGGGTCAACGAACTGCAACAGAAAGTGGTGACTGTTCATCGAAGTCACATGTAGCATGTTCAGAGTTACGGAGACAAGTTGAGATGTGCAAGCCTTAAGTGTTGAGTTGCATTTCAGCCAGATATAACCTGTTTCTCATTGTACGGTATGATCGAAAGCGACGCCTCATTTGTATGAGAGCCGTGCAGTTCATGAAGAAGGCTAAAGCTGTTGCTTATGATAGACGCTCTACCTATTGACCTATTGACCGCCCACTGCATACGCTCAGACAAGCGAGGACGTTTACTTTCCCAAAGACTATTTCAAAACCCCCGTGCATATTACAGACTTGATTATAGTTCATCATATTTTAATTTCGCTTTTTTGTCAGCAGAGTCTTTCTAGAATTCTTCTAATTCTTCTAAACCAAAGACAAGTTTTGTAATGTCCGCCTCCAATTTGTCGACGTCTTTACAGTGTGGTGCGTCTCAGAGACTTTTGTCTCAGACTTTTGTCAATAAGATTAAGTATTAAATCGTTACAATGACAAGGAAGCTTTCGGTGTGCTAATTTAAGTTGTGTTGTAAAATACATGGAAAGTAGAAGAAGACAAAACACGTTCTGAGTTACATACTTTACTTCCTGCTATGCGATTTTCCTTGACCTCTGACCCTCTTTTGCAGATTTTCTCAAAGGGTTTCGGTTTCGGCTCAAGGTGCATTCAAGACTCAAGGCCACTTTTCCTTCGTTTTCACGGGTGAAATCTTAAAATAGCCGTCAAAATAATAAACACCATATTTATATGTACTTTAATATTTTTACTGTGAATATTTGTATCACTATGAAACAACCTTAGAAAGCAACAGATCCTATGGCTTATAAAAGTATGTGATTAGTGTAACAGGGCGACGACATGACTAGCACCAAAGAGCTGATGCACTGTTCTGACATATTTCAGTACCTTTTGGTCAGAACGCCTCCAGTCGACATACGATGTGCATTAAATCGATCACTGAAAAAAAGAACTTTGTCATATGAGCTTGAAGAGCTCACGTTGTGTTAAACGCTTTAGATCTTAGCAATAATTCGCAATCACGACTCTCTTCAACAATGAGAACACCTTAAAGGTCCCAACTCTCACCATGATAACTATTCGCTCCCAGTTTTTGTGACTTAATACGTTAAAAATGCTAAATACGCATAAAATACCCACTTCTGCAAAATTCAGAGCACAAATAATCTAAACTTCAATTGCAAAGAAACGAATACATTGATTTCGTGATATAAATCAATAGAAAATCGGGTTTTTCGAGGGGCTGCTGTTTCATACCGGCCGGCATATTGGTCAACATGGTGCTTGTGGCTCAGCAACGGACTAGGCTGAGGTCATAGCAGAGGTCATAGCCTCATTGTGATGAAAAAAAATTGCCATTATATAGTAAATATTCTAATTTACGATATTTGGTAAGTTCCCGAGCAGGTAAGTCTCCGTAGAAGATACCAAATTGTTGTCTACTCTGCGACATTTGCTTGGGATTTTCAAATACTCATAAAAAATCATGTCTCAAATCACATCTCTATACGTTAACTAAGATACAGACGAGTTTGGAAAGCATGAAATTTCTGTATGATTTTCACTTTCACTTTTCGATTATATTGTGATTTCGAAACTTGTATTCGTATGTAATCACTGTAAGAAAATTTTCACAACAACGAGATCGCTGAACAGATTACTGAAAAGGAATCAACCAACCACGGCCACGCCACAAACCAACCAATGTTGGTTCTATTGTTCTATTGTATTACAGTGGAATTTGATCGAGTGTCCGTTTTGCCTTGCAGAGCTCGACAAGTGTACATGTTGCTTATCATTAGAAAAGTAAACATTTGCAACAAATTCAGTCTTCGTCTT
>LD347110.1:114443-130029 GCA_001465055.1 Ptychodera flava | reverse complement strand
AGCTCACGTTGTGTTAAACGCTTTAGATCTTAGCAATAATTCGCAATCACGACTCTCTTCAACAATGAGAACACCTTTATTTAATGTAAAGGTCCCAACTTTTCACCATGATAACTATTCGCTCCCTGGAATCAATGATGCTAGTCGATAACCGATGTTCAACTTAATTTAACTCAGCAAACTTCCGCATCACTTGAAATGATTACATAATCCCTCTATTTGGGTTCTTTCTATTTTTACATTGGGCCTAGTTTGTTGTTCTTGCATCATTGTATCGTCAGGCGAGTGATGGGGCGACGATGGACCTCTGCTAGTGATATTGATTTTTAACCTATTTAAAAAAATACCTATTAGGCCTAGGTCTAATATTTAAATACGTCAACTTTTCAATATGAATACATATCACATTATTGGCTCGTGGATATTGTAGTAAACAGTTAAGGGACTTATAAGAGTAAATATCTTCATTTGATGAATATTTAGTATATGTAGTAATTTTTATCCTAAACGAGGCCAAACACACTAATCTAGGCTCAGTTTTTGTGACTTAATACGTTAAAAATGCTAAATACGCATAAAATACCCACTTCTGCAAAATTCAGAGCACAAATAATCTAAACTTTAGTTACAAAGAAACGAATGCATTGATTTCGTGATATAAATCAATAGAAAATCGGGTTTTTCGAGGGGGCGGCTGTTTCATACCGGCCGGCATATTGGTCAACTTGGTGCTTGTGGCTCAGCAACGGACTAGGCTGAGGTCATAGCAGAGGTCATAGCCTCATTGTGATGAAAAAAAAATTGCCATTATATAGTAAATATTCTAATTTACGATATTTGGTAAGTTCCCGAGCAGGTAAGTCTCCGTAGAAGATACCAAATTGTTGTCTACTCTGCGACATTTGCTTGGGATTTTCAAATACTCATAAAAAATCATGTCTCAAATCACATATCTACGACAATGCGGCACATATCAAATGATCGAGCCTTCTATACACGCGGGATGGGATACGTTAACTAAGATACAGGCGAGTTTGGAAAGCATGAAATTTCTGTATGATTTTCACTTTCACTTTTCGATTATATTGTGATTTCGAAACTTGTATTCGTATGTAATCACTGTAAGAAAATTTTCTCAACAACGAGATCGCTGAACAGATTACTGAAAAGGAATCAACCAACCACGGCCACGCCACAAACCAACCAATGTTGGTTCTATTGTTCTATTGTATTACAACCACTTGTAATATTGAGCTGTTATTATCATTTTAATTAATTTATGGGGTGGGTTTGAAAGAAAGGCATGATATATAATTCTTTGATTTCTTCTTACAAAAGTCCGATAGCTATTTTTGCAAAGATTTTTGGAACATCAATGCTTTGCCTCTACTTCCGTAATACGCTAAGCCACCATAGTTTACTTGTTTTTAAGAACACGATTGGAACTAATTTGGGATATTTGGATGGTGAAGTAATGTCGGTTTAATTTACAAATGTAAGCTAATTTGCTTTTATTTTTCAGTTATACACTTGTTTTTAAAAGTAATTTGTAATATTGCAACATTAAGCTATAAGGCACCTAACACTTTCAAGAAATTTAAAAAAATATGAAGACCCAATTATCCCAAATTTGTTCCAATCGTGTTTAAGAATAACGAACAGGTTCTACTTTATATATTATAAGCTGACGGCAAACCAAGAGGGGGTCACAAAAAGACGAACAAAGTTCGCTATCCGTGCCTACACGCTCTTTAGTATTATTTTTCGAGGCCAAACGAGCCCAATTATTACACGCCAAAGACACAAGGATTATTTTAGGTTAATAGCGATCGTGCATTTTATGATTTTTGAATCACACATGTTTCAACTTTCTTTTAAAGCTATGTGCTTTGTCATATCCTCAACTCCGATGGAACGAACATATTATTTAAAAATGAGGGTATTTTCTATTTTGAAATTGGCTTATGTCATAATCTTCCAAATTGGTGAAAGGGAAATTAATATTTCATGCTCGCGATACATTAGCGTCCTTGGACATGTTAATCAAGCTGCAATTCCTCTCGATTTGGACCCTAACAATACTGGCGCCACGAAATGGCAAGTGATAATTTTCACCTTTGTACCTTTTCTAATGACGATCGAAATCAAAGTATTATATATCATGTTATTGTTCTTTATGGCATCGGTATCCGACAACCACACGATACTGTATGAATGGAAATTCAAAAAAAAAGGCATAGGGGAGACACAGGACTGACACAAACACACCGACTCACGCAGCCACATACTCACAGACTGATGTATCAGTGGCGTGAGGCCTAGCCATTGTTCCGTATTAAATAAACAAGTTGAAGTTCTACATGATCACTCGTAGTCAGCTCCAGACATGTTGTTCGTTGTTTTTCCTCGTTTCGTTGCATGATTTCATGCCTTAAACTGTACCTTTCTTTTATCAATAGTGAAGGGTAAAGCTTGGACATTATTGTGGTCTGGTTCAGAAAACGAATATGTCAGCGCCGTAAGTTGATTTTAATTTTTTTCCGGTGCCTCATATCACACAAAAGGCTGGCTATCCCGTTGGCATGTTTTGCTATCTAAAAATACTAGACGTATTCGGGAGACAACAATCTCTTGTTGATATTGAAACTGATAAGGTTTGAGACAATGTGACGTGAATTACCTGATGCGTTTTGTATAAACATGAGCAGGTTTTCCAAGGGCGTTTAAATTTTTCAACAGAACAACAACTTCATGTCTGTGAAAAGGAAGATAAGTGAGCCACGTATGTACCCATACCCATAAATTTATTTTCTTGGTGCCAAGAATCTGGTATTTCCGTACAGTTATTCGGCGAAGCTAGTGTGAATCAGTTCTACCTGTATGTAATAGCCAGCCAAGCCCAATGACACTCATCATATTTAGGTAAATTCTTGAGGGCGCTCAAATTGCCATGCTGAGCACAATATATGAGACAATGCATAGTAATCGGATATAGCATTTGGATCAATACCACTTCTGACAGAATGGCGGATGACAAGTTAACCGTCGGTTATGTTGTTGCATATTTCGATTCCAGGGTCCGGCCTTTGGTGAACCTGAGCGAGAGCGTCCGAAACTACTTGGGAGAGCAGAACAGAGCCAGGCAAGGTGTAAACAAGGTGGCGGAAAATTTCCTCACTGCTGTCGAACGAGGCAACCATGAAGAAGTCAAACGGTTGTTAGAATCACAGGTAAGTGTAGATGAAATGTCAAATCGCCCTTTTAGGGACCAGGTACTAGTAATTTTACATACGCATGCGCCGATTCACATTCGTGATGTTAAGTGTTCAGGTTCTTACTTAAAAGGTTAATATGTGCATGTGAAAAAGTTAAAATGCCTGATAGTCGCCTATTCTGATGTTTCAGGAAGTCGATGTAAATTACAAAGGGAAACGGAGAGATATTGAGACGACAGCACTGCAGATAGCTGCAGAACGAAATGATTTTTACATGGTTAAGTTGCTGTTCAGCAAGGATACAACAGAACTGGATAAAGAAAGAATCCTAGGCAAGTTCATTATTTCCTTTTTAAATAACACAAAAAAGCAAAGAAAGGGATCAATTTAGAATGAATGAAAACCACAAAATGTCAAGCGGTGTCGATTTATATTTTATTCATCTCCGAATCGCTGTCTGGGGTAGGTATCTGGCCATTTGCAGTATCCATTGAGACGGCGCAGAGTGCAGTTGGAGCGCCTTCGGTAGCGCAGTGACCGTAACCTCTGGCTCTCGAACACTTCAACAACTAGAAAACGTTTTAATCTTCACGATTACGTTTTACGTTGCCTGCCCAACATTCCGGGACACTGCAGCTTGTATTAACTTTTTACGTACCAAAAGTCGCACGTATAACATCGAACAGTAATCTTTTGTCGCTACTTGTAATTCAATAAAGTACTAGAAACAATTACTTGTATCAAGTTTAGTCAGGTTAGGTGGTATCTTATCGTTTTACCACACTGTGAAATTTTATTTTTTAGTCATTTAACCCTTTGAGTGCTGTAATTTTGCCCACCAAAATTTCAGTTTAACATTTTACTAATTTTTATGAATTTGCTTTATTTTATTTTGGCAGTTTTGGACCAATTGGCCATAACTTCTCTTTTGCTACAATTTTTGACCAAAAGTTTTGGAAAAATCTGAAAAAAATTGTCTACATCTGAATAAAGTTGTTCGCGATTTATTCCATAAAGGCAACGGAAGTTGACTTTGGCACTCAAAGGGTTAATGTCGATTGTATACACTACCAGGTCCAAACAAAACCATTGAAGAGAAGATATATGCATACGGAGCGATATCAAGTCCGGCGTATATTTCCATACACTACTTGTGTACTGTTGAAAATGATGATTTGTGCTGCAGTTGTAGTGGAACATCTGTGAAGGACTGTGTTCAAGAAGCATTTGAATTGGTAGAGAACATGAAAGAATTTGTTCGTCGCGAAAAGTTAAAAGTGTGGGAGGTAATTGTAACATTAAGAATCTACATGCAATGACCTAGTGCCAGAAGGATGTCAATCATTTATGCAAACAAGCAACCAATCAATTACTCAATTAATCGATCACCGATTACCACTATTTGAAATCCAAAATGTGTGCTAACTCTAGAGTGTAAAATGTAATTTTTGATTTTCGAAAATCTTAGATGGTGAAAATTTGTCTTATTCCAAGAGCATTAGGCCTAAAGGTAAACAGTCACCTGTAATCTAAATATGCCCATATATGGTCAAAGGGGCGTTCCTGGGTATTCAAAATGTCCATGTGAGGGCGCTGTTTTTAAAAAGCGGCCACCTGTTTAAAATCTGTGATTTGTTAGATTTTCTCTTTCCATGGTAACTGTGGCAAAATTGGAACAGGTGACAGTATACCTTTAAAATGAGCCCAAACAAGAGGTGAGCACGCAAAGTATTGACCAAATTTTAGAGTCAAAATATCTCACGCTGTCCCCGAGGTGCATTCTACCTCAGGCGTCGTATACCGGCGGTTCTGTGATTGGTAGATCTGATAGGGATATAATGAATTTTTCTTCTTTTTCATGTGTGATATTCCACGAAAGGGCCTATTCGAACGTTTTAATGGTTACCTTCAGCGACTCGAGGACTTTACCATTGAACTGTTGAATTGCTGCCGAACACGCGATGAAGTACGATGGTTCCTGGGAGGTGGTTTTTACAACAATACTTGCAACTGTATCGACTTCGAAACCTGCAGGAAGGTGATGTCGTGCACCTATGACAGGAATCCTAAGCACCTAATTACCGTAGAAAAAGCTATTGAAACACGGCAGAAGAAGGTACGTGCTTTTATCGTAACTGATATCGGATGTGACCCAAGCAGAGGTAGGACACTTCCGTTGCTCACTTTTTCAATGGAATTTTCTAGACTGCTATAGCGCATGCGCAAGTGGGCATGCGTCTACCAGCCTGTAAACATATTTTTTCGACCTACTGTCATTAATATAGCGAAATTTTTCTGACAAAAAAGTCATGGTTCACCAAAACATTTCAGAAGGACCGGTGTTGTATCAAAACGTGAAGTTTTATCTAACAGGAATCAATTTTGAAGAGTCTACAAAAGTTTATATGCACCGTCGGCTACATTTGTAGAAAACCAGCGAGCAAAACGGATGCAAGCAGATGGTGTGAGAGTAGTAAGCGACAAATGGTTAAGGACATGATCGTTTGGCACTGTATGATCTACATAGAGATATTATTCTGACTTCAATATTTTAGCGCCAGTTGTGTATGTTGAGTTCATTGCAGTAGTAAATATTTAAGGATAAATTCAAACAGAATGGTCAGTTCCACAAACGGTTTAAACTAGCGAGGATTAAGTGAGCGTCTTTCTTCCAGGTGTGTCTTTCTCAAGTACATTTTACGTTTTTTTTCCTAGTTCATTTCCAAAGATCAAATTCAACGTTTCCTGAAAACAGAGTGGTTACGTGGTCAACCGAAATGGTCCAGAAACAAGGGCGTTGTGTGGCGATTACTGTACGCCATCTTTGCTTTCTTCGTTTACGGCATTTTCAACCAGTTTGTGCCTGTTCACATTTGTTTCTGCGGAACCAGCCGACTACATCGTCTTTTCTACAGCCCGAAATCAGCATTCTTAAGTCACTATTTCCACTACGCGTTTTTCCTACTCTTTATCTTCTGGTACCAAGTCTTTGTTTCCTACAAAGTCGAAGGGTCCAAGGCTATCATAGTGTCGGACATCAACTACGTGCCTATCCTCGTCTTGTGCATAATATGGTTTGTGACCCTATGCATTGCTGACATCGGACAACTAATGTTCCAGGGTCCGTCTCGCTATTTCAAAAACCACTGGAATATACTGGATGTGACTATTTTGGTGTCCTTTTTCCTTGGTGTGATCATCGGTAACCCCGACATTGTTGGGGACATATACGATGACCCCTACACTTTTATCTATCTGAGTAAATTCACTTCCCTGACTTTTGTCTGTGCCCTGTTGCGCTTCATGGAACCCTTTTACCTTTCGTACTTCGTCGGTCCAATATTGCTGATTTTCACTGAGATGAGGCATGACATTTTCCGCTTTCTCGTCGTCTTTGGCTACGTTGTCGTGTCATACGCCCTGGCTATGTACTACTTCTACGTCGATGTTGGAGAAAATCAGTCTAAATTTGCCCGGTAAGTACAGAGTAAGTGCAACCCATCGAACAAAACGACCAAGGCATTTACCGCCATTAGAACAGGCTTCAAGACCTTTACAGCTCTCAAAGTCTGATTTGTATTATAGCTGTTGTAATCAACACTTCTACTTTCCAGGAAACAAATTCAGAATAGACCTGAAAAATGCGCAGTACGGCATGGAACACGGTCACTGTAACAAGGATAAATATGGGTGCTGTACTGTGTAGCGAAAGCCGTATGTCATGGAGTACAAAAGGGAGAGTGATCATTTATTTTTATTACATGCCTTGATGACGCCGCGGGCCGCATAGTCATCATTGGACTGAAAGTGAGCTGGAACTATTTTCAACTTGACAACCTTTTGATATAAAAATGTTGAAATTTCATGTTTTGCATTGGAAATCCGGCTTTTGGAAAATTTTGCAGAAAAAAAATGACAAACCGCATATCAATGCTCCATTCGATGATGAAAACCGTTCCATTTTTAACGGATTTTTGTCTAAGATGAAAATAAAGCATTCGATTATCATTTGCCAATAAACCTAAATATTTTGAGTGAAAATTGTGTAAGAGAAGCATGTAATAAAAACATTATAGCCCAAACAAGGGAATATGTACCCTCAGGGCAGGGGACAATTTGCCCTCCTTACGTCGGGCAAATGGTCACCTACCCTCGGGCACATAGTCCCATCTTTGGGTTATAATATATAATATTCACTATACCCAGCGTACACTTGTATGTGAAAATTATGAAAAATCTAATTAATTTTTGAAACGGATACAGGAATGATGGAAGCAGTCAGATGGATAGGTGATATGTTGTATATAATCCTCATGTTACTTTTCGTGCTCTTAAAGTTGAATTTCAATTCTTTATTTAGCTTTCCATCGTCTCTGTCGTCGCTTGTTTTCACCATTTTCGGAGGAGACGCGACAGAATCACTGACGATCGAGGAACGAATCGAGTTAATGGTATCCAACGGAACAGCTGCCTTGAGTTCACCAAGGACATTGACGTCTTATTTCATAGCTGTTGGTTACATACTTTACATTCTGTTCGGTATAATTGTACTGATTATGTTGCTGAACCTGTGTATCGCCATGATGTCTGACCGGTACTCGCAGCTGCACGTGAGTAGACTCTGCTGACACTTTATGCTTGCGCTCAAACCCATATTGCTAAATGAGTTCATGGACCTGTTGGGTTTTGCATTGCAAAGTCTGTAAATTAAAATATGTGAACCTGTTGTTATAAAATGAAAGAGAGTGATACAACTTCTGAGAGAAAATAAAATATATGCTTATCTATCCATCATACTTTGAGGCTTGGCTATAATTAACAAACGCTAATTATTCCATATTTGCGCCCCAAAGTTGGAATATGATAAATACGTACATCAGATGTAGCGTAGGTTAAGTGTATATATATATATATATATATATATATATATATATATATATATATATATATATATATATAACCACGATTATAGAAAGATAATCGGATTTATATACATGCAATTGTAGTTTTCATATTTTCAAGGGTAGACTGCCCTCTACGGCAAATAGAGTTCCATTCATTAGTGCCATCGAAGGGGGGGGGGTCACAACATGATTATTTATCTCCCACAAACAGAGCAAAATGACAAGATGTGGTTTAGTTTAAATGCAGGGATATAAATATATATATACACTAAGCACAAACTATAAGATCATTAACCCTTTGAGTGAGTGACAAAGTCAATTTTTGTCACCTTTATGGAATGTAACAAGACAATTTTTCAGGTCGGTCCAAACACTTTTTTTAGATTTTTCCCAAAAAGTTTGACCCAAACCTGGCGTCTATGAAAAGTGATGTCCACTTGGTCTTAAATTTGCAAAGAATTACAGACGAATTCAAAAAATTGGACAAATATCGCACTAAATTTGAGTTGGGAAAAAATTCAACATTCAAAGGGTTATTATATTACCGGTATACCATGCCCTGTGCGTCGTATTTTAAGGTCCAGCTGAACCATGTGACTGACCACAAATAGGCAATAATGGTTTGTTTATGTGCCCGTGAATATGAGTAATATCGTAAACATTGTAATTTATCAGCTTCAACGTAAATTGTAATTTGTACAAAGATAAGAATCAATCACAAAATAAAATGGAACACTTGTGGGCCAAGCTTAGACACTTTTTTGAAAAAACTCTCCGGATTTGCTACAATTTTTACAATGCGCGCTACTCACTGAAAAATTCTGTGGCCCCGTTGTCGTTCGCTTGGGAATTTTTTGTAATTTTTGACGGTTTTGGGGGTTCGTTGATAATATAATTGAAATAACAGACTCCGCGCCGACCATTAACGTTCATTTATGGGCGCGGGCTCGAGGAAAGCCAAAATTAACGGGCTCGCCAAGCCTCACGCGTTAATTTTGGATTCCTCTCGCCCTTGCCCATAAAACGTTAATGGTCATCGCGTCGCCCGTTATAACTTTCAAGCAAACTCGTTCCGACAGAAATTTCAATAACATTTAGTATGCCTTTTTATCAACAGGGTGAGATAAATCTTGAGTGGAAATTTGAAAGGTCTAGAATATGGATGGAGTACATTGGTGACCGTGGATCGAATTCAAATGTTTTGTCTTTCATAGTCTATCTGTTGTTCAGCTTTTGTTGCGTTCCATTCCTCTGTATTCGGAGTATGTGCTCCAACTACAGGAAAGAAAAGACACATGAGGTAAACGATTTCACTTACTGATAAAGTTACTTCCTGTGCATGCTAATTTTAATGATGAAAATTCATTTTAAGGCCTGTTTTCCTAGCAGAACACTTTGTCTTTATCATTTGACGAATTCAATCAGTGAATTTGATGATACAAACGTGCGTTATGCTTTGTAACTGTTTCAGAGCTATACAATCGATTGATCTTTCTTCAAAGATTCATGATTCTTTTTACCTGATTTTGTATTTGATTTTTGTTAAAGCAGGAAGAACTAAGGGTTGTTAAAACATCTGACACAGTGGTTGATGCAGGGAATGAAAATGAGGTATGTGTGGTATTATCTGTGGTTAGAGGAAACAGTCTATTTGTTTACATTTTACTGTTATTCAATTTAAAAAAATAAGCCCCAAAGGTGAGTAAAATGTTAGCCACATGAACGAGTTCCTGAAAACTTTAGAAAAACTTCCATGGGCCAATACCAAGGCAAGAAAAGAGAACGATGAATGCTGAAATACTCTCACTCATTAGACCAAGCCCGTTAACACCAACATACTTTGCCACCGCCTTCTGTTCAGTCATTAGTTTAAGCTGCCTGGCACCCTTCGATATGAATGCATAAGGAATTTGGAATTCACATGTTTGTTGAAATACGGCCGTTTCTTCCTATGAATAAGTGACAGTGCAGTTTGCTTTGGTTGATAAATATGTCTTCAATACGAATATAGTAAAACACATTATCATTACTGTTATGAAGTGAGATACGAAGCTTTGTCTTCAGTATCATGATTATTCTTGACGTTTCGTATTTTGTTTGACCTCATATTCGTCTTTTTCACATAACGTGTTTGAATCAGTCTTTCGCTTTGCAACTAAAACAGTAGCATCTTCCCTTCAACAGCGCAATATCCGACTTGCCGGCCATAACACGACACCAGTAATTCGATAATACAATATTAAATCTGATCATAAGTGTAAGATTCCACTTATTGTTAATAAACGTTGGGCAATCACAAATTATTTAGCGCCCTCAGAATCGAAATATAGTCTTTTTCTTTATGCCCGTAACATTAAAATAAATAAATAAATAAATAAATAAATAAATAAATAAATAAATAAATAAATAAATAAAATAAGTCCTTTTACCAGGATTTGTCATGATAGGTTCCATGAAGGTTTTTTTCTTTTAAATGTATAGACATAAGTCGGCGTCGGCCCATGTCATCATGATCTGCCATCAATCTAAGCTACGAAATAGCAATTTTACACTTCTGATTTCTAGAATTTGTAATACCGGCGACAAATTCTGGTGAAAGGACTTATTTATTTATTTATTTTATTTATATATTTATTTTTTTTCATGTAAAGGGCATAATAAAAATATATTTCCATTCTGAAGGCGCTAAATATATATTTGTTATTGTCCGTATAATACTTCGTATTGCTAAATACATGTATTCAAAAGTCACCGATTGGTAGTCTCTTTCCTGTACAAGATGATTAAGTTTTCAAGCAATGATAACATTACGTGCTCTCTGTTTTTCTCTAGATTTCAGAGCAAACAGATGACAGAACGGTAAATGCAGAAGTTAAAGAACCTGCTGGAGTACAGGTTTGTTTATTAGTGGTGGTTTTTCTCTCTGAAGTACTCACGAAGTAGATTGTATTCAGTTTCGTTGTACTTCTCCTTATCGTAAAACCTGAAGCAAAGCTTCCAATAGCATGTGGATACTGTGTGCCTCTCTAGACAGTTGCAGCTAAAGGAAAACGAACGATAATGTTAGTTGATACCACTCAGTAAAATCAAAACCTGTAGGTATATTTTCTTTAAAATCATAGGTGACATACTTTTTACCCTATGTATGTTCTTACATGTAAGTGCCTTGCAAACATGTGAAGGGCAAGTAGCAGTCGCAGCTGTTTATCTGTGTAATGTCCGTATGTCGCATATCAAGTTCGCGTGCCAATGCTATCGTACAATTACACGGATACTGCCATAAAATCAAAGCGTTCGTCCGAGACATACTCTCAGGCATGCAGATTGCTTGAGGGTCAGCATATCAGCACAGACGTATGGTGAGGAGTATTAGTTTTAACCCTTTGAGGGCTGTAATTATTCCCACAAAAATTTGAGCACAACATTTTACCAATTTTTATGAATTTTTCTGTAATTTTTTGATAATTTTGGATCAAATGCATATCATATTTCATTGTTACAGTTTTTCACTAGATTTTGGCAAAAATCTGGAAAAATTCGACTGGGGCACGTTTTATAAAAACATGAGAGCCAACGGACAAAAATTGACTTTGGCGCCCAAAGGGTGTCGTTTGTATCATCAGAAGCTGGCCGACTGTACTGACAAAATGTCTCATTATCACATTTGTGTTTTCTCACTTATATCCCGTTTCGTATTTAGGAGGAAGAGAAACCATGCCCGTTCCCCTTCGTTGAGGTGAGTCAAAGAGAAGTTACTGTACCTCGATCTCTAAATCATCTGCGATATCTCAATAGCTGTTCATTCACAAATGTAGCAAAAGTATGTAAATGACGTTGACAGGAACGCGAAAGCGCTTCTCGCACTGTAGTGAAACTAATAATAATTTAGCCATGATTTGAATGGAGTATTTTGTGATGAGTTTTCGATCAACGGGAGCCAATTCTGAAATAAGCATCTCTTGATATTTCTTCGAGTAGAGCGATACAAATACCAGGTGCCGCCAATTGAGCTGTTCCTGCAAAAAAGTGTTCGTGCGCAGTTTTACAGTTGGCGGACAAATTGCAAACTATTAGCGGGTAGAAAAAATCGATATCTACTGTGGGTAGGGAAGGAATTTCATTATTTTCAGGGGGGAATTTTTGACAGTGGGTATCGGAAAATACGTAGAGGGAGGGGGATGCCGTGGTTGATAGAACCTGAGGGTATTTAGTAAGCGCCTAACTTCGAGCAGTGTTCCAGGGTATACTGCTAGCTTGTCGTACGGTCTTACGTTGATCTGGGTTGCCTAGCTGGCATCTAGTGCATGGGCAATGGGGAATTCCAGTAGTGGGGAGAGGGCAGTGGAGAGCATGCATTGTTGTGGGTAGTGGGGAGCGGGCAACCATAGATACTGGAGAGCAGTAGGCATCAACATTCAGCAGGAGGGCACATTTTCGTGTATGCCAGTGGGAGGGCAGTTACGAACAGCTCTACTTTCCCCTCCAAATTTTAGTTCAAGTTCCAAAATAAGTAAAATAGGCATATTAGCCTTCAAAACATGTTTTGTGATGATTTTTCGAAATTGATGAAATTTACCAGTTGGCGGCACCTGAAATACTTAACGATCATTTGAGTAGGCGTATGACGCAGATCATAGGCATGGAAAACCAATGAAAACTCAAGAACTGTCACCCTGAGTGGATAAGGACATATAATGTCACAGGATCAGTCGGCACTTATCGACAAATCTCAATTTGAGATCCTAGGAATGAAAGGCCTGTGACGTAAATATAGCGATATGGTCTCAAGGGATCTCCACATGATATGGCTCTGGTCTTTGAACGGTACTGGGTTTCACCTCTAAACAGGGTATCCTTACCAATCTTTGACACCCAGTACCCTCATCTCCCTTGAATTGAAAGTATTACTTTCCAGAACCGTACAGAACAATTACCTTCATTTGTTCATCAATTCGGTTCAAAGCTTTTTAAGTACCGCGAAACCTTATAATTACCGGAGAAAAGAAACAATCACGCTACATTACATAACAGACAAGGAGAAATTCTTATCTCATGTTATTGCATGTACTAGAGAGATACGGGGCTGGACAAGATAGAAGCATTTCTTTCCTTAGGGTTTTCCAAGCACTGAACTTACAATGCGAGCGATTTGTTTCACCATCATAACATGTTTTCTTTCAATTTTTCAGTTGCTCGCACTACTACTAGACAGATACTTCGAAAAATATGCCAAACCACATGGAGAAGACAGTGCTGTTTTTGATGATCAATAAGTCACTATCTGGGACGATCGCACGATGCCCTGCTTAGCCTAGAATGTATATTAGTTCTTCAGGAAAAATACATATATTTTATGGTTACTCTGCATAGAACATGACTGTTTGTACAATGTATGTGACAGAAACCACCAACTGCTTGTGCAGTATTGTAGATTGTTAAATCAACAGTTAACAAGAATAAAATTTCATTTGATTGTTAGCAAGCGTGGTCAATCGGAATTCTAACAATACTGTTTTTACATATTAAACAATTATGTTCGATCATTTTAATGAATTACTGTTAATTACATGTCAAAATTGTATTATAAAGTGGGAACGTATTAACCTTTCAAATTCTCGAAAAGTATAGATATTAGAATCAAAAACTGTCATATTTCTATTTACCTGATGCGTTGATAAACAGTCACTAATGATGAATTCTTCAGGCGCTTGCCGTAAGTGATGATCATTCTTAAAGCAATGCCATCTCTTCGCAACCATGGCGTCACGTCACAGTGAATTGCATGGCAGCAAGTTAACTGCCAAGATTTTGTTTCATAGTAAGTTATAACTCTTGATGAATAGAAGATTGGTTAAAAGTTTTGCTGCTTTGCGATACAAAAGAATATCTACTGTGTAAAATAGCTTTGCAGACACTTTTGAGATTTCGAGAAGGAAAGATGTTTTATCCCATGAATATGAAATTTTATGATTTTTGAATATCGTCCCAGAATTGCATGCCGGGTAACCCATAGCCATGGCTAAAAATTGACTCGCCTAGCGATTTTAGCAGACTTAATATCATCAGAACCCTGATAGTGTACCCTCAAGACTCAAAACGAGGGCACTAACTAGTTTCCAGGGATACGTGATCAGCTAGAAATTGTTCAATGGCACCACATTATGGATAATATATAGGGGTCTTCGCCAGAATGGATGTAGAAGTTAGAAGTGTTGCAGTATTTTTCATGACGTTCATATGCGTAAAATATTATATGTATAAATGACAAGATGTGGATAATGAAGAAAACGAAATTCGGTAGAACACTGCAAAATAATATTACTGACCTTATGAATAAATAACATTGAGAATTATGTTTAAGATAATGTTAATATTTTTTTGTTTATCTTTGTATTGAATTACATTTACATGCTTTGGTATACTAGTTAGAACTGCCTATCGGCCATGATGTACCAAGGAATAATTGGCTAGAAACATTATAATGACATCTCATGTAAGGGTATAAGTGGGATATTTAGTTGTGTGGATGTAAAAATTGAAATAGTCGTACTATATATTTGTTTCTATGTCAATATATGTAGGAAATGCCATATGCTAATCTCACGTAACACTGGAATTTAATAAATCGATATAGCGCTTTGAGAGTTGCAGCAATGTTTCTGATTTGGTGAATACTGCAAAATAATATGGCCGACTTATGAATAAATTACATTACGAATGACTTGTGTAAGATAGTTTTCATATTTAGTTTTTGTTATTTGCATTGAATTACATTGTTTAGTCTATCAGTCGGGGTCAGTTTTTGGCACCACAGTTCACCTTTTAGCATAACAAATTAAACAGTCGTAATTTCGGTTCGAAAGAAGTGTAAATTTATTGAAATTTCAGCTTCTTTGTTCTCCCGTTTTCAACATCTCAAAAAAAGTAACTCCACTTTTGCGAGCTCAAAGTTTGTGAATTTTCATATTATGTTCTTTTAAATAATACTATTTGCCATCAATATCCTTACACTTTGATTTTTAATAAAACTGTCAATAACGCGGAACACATCAAAAAAGTGACTGTCCGTCGGCCTCAATCGTCCGTCCATTTGTAGTATGAGAAACTTCTTACAACAGATTGCACTTCTCAAATTTGCTTGAATTTCATTACAATTCTAGTCACGTATTACTTTATATTTCTTCAAATTAAAATAGGAGTTTTTCAGTAATTTGGGTTTTTTTCACCTGTTTGCTATCCTAGTTGACACATATGATGCCCTCATTTCAAACTGTGCCAATCGGATCACTAAGTAGCTCACATGCTCTTACAGGTGAGCTTATTACCGATGTCTGCCTGCCTGTGTGTGTGAGTGTCTGTTAGTCTGTCTGTTTACACGATAACTCTGAAATTAGGCTGCGTTCACAAATAATGATTGGGGGGCTGGAGGAATCCGGATTGAAATCTTATTATTTTTTCAGATCCCCC
>LD347110.1:63067-107559 GCA_001465055.1 Ptychodera flava | reverse complement strand
ATAACACTTTCACGTGGCAAACATGTGGCAAAAGTTTAACTTTACAGAACACTGCAACATATACTGTAACAAGTGAGCATTTTCAGGTCATTTCTGGTTTTTACGTACAGTGTCTGTCGTCAAGCGTTATTCCAACTTTAAATCGTAATAAAACCAACCTGTTTTCAGAATTATTGTCGCTAATTCCTACTGAACTAAAAAAATCTTTGTATTGGAATTTTTTCCAGTTTTGAGTTAGAATGCTGAGCAGAGAATGGTGCCTGATGTAGCAGGTTCTCACTGAAGTCTTTCCCCTTGTTTGGATAGTGAATGAAAGAGCGGGTATTAGTTTCGTCACCATATTTCCTGTCGATGTCACTATCATCTTCATATGCGCACCCCCTGAAACCGTCATGCCCTCATCAGACTCACAGACATGAAAGAGGAATCGTCACAATAGGAATTTGTCCAATACAACTGACTGATTTGGATCAAATCTATACAGTTTTACACAGAAACGTGCACGGCGAACCGGTCGCTACAATAAGTTTGCACCAATGAGAAAAATCCACCATTGACAGCGCTCTCAAAGGTCAAGTGGTTGAAATGTCCCATTCACTGGTGATCATATAGGCACTGTGTACAATTTCATAAAAGTATCAGGCGTGTAGGATATAAGCCTATTGCTCTTCACGTAAAACTGATTCACATCACTTCTGTAAGATATTTCTTCTATAATCATTCGAAGTACAGACACTGACACTAAAAGTAAGTACCTGATGTTGTTGAAATGTAAGAAAACTGGAAAGGGCCATGATACATGTTGAGTGTCAGTTGGCCTTTGCTTATTCTGAGTTCGTAACATTTCCTAGGGTTGCTTATAATTTTGCATGTTCGAGTTTTATGCCATGGTCTTTTTGTAAGCTTCAAGAGACTTTATATTAATGTAACCAGACATTTCAACTGATTGTTATGCCGTTAGTCGGCTAGAATACCCAACACACTCCTACAAAATTAGAAACTTTGATATTTTGTACCGAGACTAGACCACGCCTTCATCGTACAACATATACAAGAGGGATTCGTAAATATGAATGCAACTGTTTAGAGACTTCTGGCTTTTAAACAAAACTTCGCTAACAAATTGACCGCCGAGGTAAAGGGTCATTCGAAATTGATTCATAAGACGTTAAGTTGGCCCTTGCCTTAACCTGTCGTTTAGCGTAGACTTTAAGACTATACACAGTGGCCATCGCCTGACCTGTCATTGATCAAGGATCCATGAGCTCATAAACAGTGGCCCTGGAATAACCCCGTCATTGATCACAGCATATCGAGGCGTAGGATGGGGAGCCCGCCAACAAGGCAGCTGGCACGATTGGTATTTATTTTTTTGGTAGGAGGAGACTTTCTCTAGATATTTTAACTAGCTTCTTATGTAACTTTGGATATATTTATTTATTTTGCATTGTGTCGATTTTGCCGTCGTTTTGGCCGACCCAGACACATTTCTTTTATGTATCCCTACTTTTCAATGTAGTAAATGAATCAATAAAAGTTCTAGTATAATGCTAACGGCGGTTTAATCTTGCCGAAATCGGTTTTACAAAGCAGTATTCTTGGGCAAGTGACTGTCACGTTGACTATCAATTCTACCTACCATACCTTTTTATTGCGCCAAACTGCATGATTCGAAATGCATCGTTGGTAAAAAGTCCACTTCTCACCACAACAGAAGTTAGATATAGTTATCTGATAAATACATATGGTGACAATGCAATTGTTTCCATGGCAAAACGTTTTGTTTGTGAAACCAGCTAAACTTATACATCTGTTCATCTTTTAAGCATTTCTAGCATGAAATTCCTGTATAACCTGAAACTTATCTTGACTTCTCTAATGTTATGTGTTTTACCTGTAGAAATCCGCTACGTTGAAAACATGCGCCGCCGCCCGGAACTTTTATGGTTCACGTAAAACTCTTTCTTTAGAACTTATACAGCACATTTTAAAGATGTCAGACTAGATATCAAGGGAAACAGAGATTTCTACCTAAGTAACAATTGACCTCCGAAATAAGTCTCTCTGTATTTGTTTACTAAAATGCAACAAAACGGGAGAGTTGTTTTTTAGAAGTTCACAAGGAAGACAATGACCAGTTGACAGCAGACACAATGAAGGGAGCGCGCGCTCAGAGCATCGGGCACTATATCTGTGTTCTGTGTTTTTGAGCTTTGGAGTTGGCCTCCTTTCGAATTTGGCTTCTTGACACTTCAATGTAGTAAAACGTAATATTTGTCACCATACAGCCCCGGACATACAGCACAGGTTTACTCGCCAAACCCTTCAAATGTTAGATGATTAGAGCTGTTACTCAGACACAATTGAAGCAATATCACTCAAACTGCGGAAATATGCCATACTACCATTTTCATGTATGTGTCCATTACGTATGGTATAGCCAAAGAGGCTTAATGAATTAAAAGAGAGAATATCTCTGAAAACTACATCGTCCCTCCAGAAAAAGTCTCCAATGCACCCTTGAAATGATTTGGTTTCGCCCAGCGTGCATGAGAAAAAACTACTGACTTCATAACAACTCACCCTACTGTAAAGTGGTATGTTCTGGCCAAAAAGAGAAGTAGGTGTCAGATAATTAGTAATTTTCATATTTAATGAACTTCCTAATTAGTGATATTTGTCTGGAAGGAGTTGACCAACGTTGATGATAGTTCTGTCATATGCATGTCTAGGTGATACCATGGACTTTCAGGCTCACGTACACAACAAAACCAATCTTCATCGTCTACATCACAGTTCTTCCCTATCACCTCACCTCCTTAATATCCAATCAAGGAATCGCAAACAGGTGGGAATGTATCATCTCATTAAAGACAAGTTCAAGTTGTATTTTGTACATCGTATAGTGTACTTTGTGTCGACGATGGGCGAATCAAATATAGAGCTAAGATTCACAGTAACTTTCACTAGGCTTTAGGGTCTCCCGATTCCATGTTTTCACAGGACCTGGAGAGGTGACGAACGTCAAATGTAAAGCCGCCATCAATTTAGACACCTTTAAGATCTTGTATGTGGGTTGACAAGAGGGGTAAACGAGCTCGTGTATGTATGTTTTCTTCACATGATTTTATGGTGTACGTGTGTCAACAAAGTGTGTCTGCTAACCACAGACAAAGGGCGAAGTGACTGTGCGTGGGAAGATGTCTGAAGAATTCTAAACGAATGAAAAGTTTTGACCCCGTTTTTTCATCTTTGGTTGGCCTCCGGTAGTTTTCTTATATATTCTGTTATTCAAATTCCAAACACAAAGTATGCAGGTCATCTCTTACTGTTGCCTTGCCATAAAGTGAGTGAAACAGGCTTTTGTGTATCAGTGTTGTTGATCTGTTTTCGCTGAAATTGGTTCCTTTTTTGCGCATATTATATCACTAAAGATCGAGAACCATTTGTCCTCGTCCAATGGTTAATACACCTTGACAACACAACGTTTTCCTGAGACCTACCAAGTTATTATATTGCACCAAAATGCCTCCATTTGAGCATGTGTAGTCCTTTTAATGTGATCTAACAGGTGAAGAGGATCGAATTACGTCAACATTCAGAAATAACAGAGATTCAAAGGTAGGCACCAGCTGAAGCTTACGTTAAACATCAACTTCAAGATTATTGTAACACAAGTCAAAATGTTAATCATATATTGCACTGACTACCTATTCAAATGCACTGAAAATTCTGTTTTGGGGCTGTTGGAAGCTGGACTGATAACAATGGAGGCAGTATAAATGTTAGAAGTCTTGCTTGGGGAAACCCTCGAAAGTCAGTGAAGAAAGTTTTCGATGTTATGCTGTTCTATAAAATGAGGAATCTCTATCATTCATCTTATTTTAGTGCAAGATTATTGGGATGAAATAGATGTCAGGCATGCCGAATCACCATGGGATTGAGATTATCCTGCATAGATCAGCATAGCATTGTATCTTCTCAGATTGACAGGTTAATAATGGGGTCATGACATTAGTGACACCAGTAGACATCAGTGAGTAAATTACAAATCCGGTCGTCGAGCAAACAACAATGAAGATTTACGGCTTTAGAAAATAGTCTGTACATGCCTGATACTGTTTGCGCCAGATTCGGTTGAACGAACTCACGCCCACGCAAATGTAAAGATAAAGCAAATTTGCACCAGTCATCAAAACAATTTGAAGTATTGATTATTTATGTTCAAGCTCGAAGGCTCTATCGATAGCAGCCCCCACAATCGTGGCATTGCGTTATCGAAGCATGTCCTGCTCCACAATGCCCAGTATCCGACATTGTTGTGCCGATTCGTAGATAGAATACCAAGATTTCGATAAAGTCTAGTAAAATGCGGAGTTATATTTCACTGTGGTGGTGTATTCAAATCCTTTGCAAAACACCTACTGGGAAACATTAATCTGTCTTCTAAATCACAGTGAATAATATCCACACTGGCTTATCATGATTAATTTTGGCAACTTCATCGGACCCACGTAACTCTTCACATGACAGAAGCCTTCTATGAACTTTGAACACACTGAACTCTTCATGGTTATAAGGGCACTAATCTCACACCTCAACATTTGCAAATAGATTATATTGCAGTGTACACAACACTGGCACTGCAGGAACTACCTTTAGGTTCGTTATTTGACAGTAAAATGTTTGCCTAGAAACACCTTTTTGTTCTTTTTGACATGCTCAACTCAACTGTTTGTGATTGCAAGGAAACACAGCACCCGAGCAGGTTCCCTTGAGTTTTTGTCCTAACATGTTCCCCATTTTTAGCTCATGTGTGTAAACACGTGGGCTAATGTCATAGCGATGCCTGTCTGTCTGTCCGTGTGTGTGTGTGTGTTAGTATGTGTGTGTGTGTGTGTCTGTCTGTCTGTCTGTTTACACGATAACTCGAAAACGCCTGAACGGATTCCAGTCAGATTTGGTACACAGGTACCATATGCTACTTACAAGAACTGATTAGATTTTAGTTAGTGTGGCTTGCATATTATTGAAGTCATGCAATATCGTTTTTTTTCCGTACAATGGTTTCCCTATGGAGACATGGTAATGACAGTGTAGACATATATCAAGAAATACTGCACAAAATTTCATGAAACTTTTCACAGATGACAATCTAAGAACATTATGATGATACTGTGAGTGTCATTTCAATTATCTTCTCATTTGCATATTTAATGAACTTTTGTTATTAGTGAGATAACTCTGAAATTCATGCACCAAACTTGATGATACTTGCAACGAATATTGATCTGATATATATCTAATTATACTTAGAAGCATAAGGCAGTGTCAAGTTAACAAATAGCTCATTTGCATATTTTATGAAGGTTTGTAATTAGTCATATAACTCTGATATAACTTCACCAAATGTGATGAAATCTGCTGCAGATACTGATCCGACTGATATCTAACTGTAGTGTAAAGCATTTAGTAATGTGAAATTAATTAAGGGTTCATTTGCATATTTAATGAACTTTGTAACTAGGTATATAACTCTGAAATTAAGGCACCCAAGTCAGTGAAATTGGGTATAGATATTGTCTTGATAAATATCTAATTGTACTGAGAAGCATTTGGCAGTGTCAAGTTAACATATAGGTCATTTGCATATTTTATGAAGTTTTGTAATTAGTGATATAACTCCAAAATAACTGCACCAAATGTGATGAAATCTACTGCAGATACTGATCCGACAGATATCTAATTGTGGTGTAGAGCATTTAGTTGTGTGAGTTTAATTAAGGGTTCATTTGCATATTTAATGAACTTTTTAATTAGTGATATTACTCCAAAATAACAGCGTTAAATTTGATTAAACTTGCTACAGATGTTGATCTGATAAATATCCAATTGTACTGAGAAGAATTGAGCAGTGTCAAGTTAATAATTAGCTCATTTGCATATTTCATGAAGTCTTATAATTAATCATGTAACTCCGAAATGACTGCATCAAATGTGATGAAAACTGCTGCACATACTGATACGACAGATATCTAATTGTGTTGTAAAGCATTTAGTAGTGTAAAGTTAATTAAGGGTTCATTTACATATTTAATAAACTTTATAATTAGGTATATAACTCTGAAATTTCGGCACCAAAATTTTGTGAAATGTGCTTCAGATATTGATTTGATAAATATTTAATTGTGCTATGAATCATTGAACAGTGTCAAATTATTTTTAAGGGTTTATTTGCATATTTAATGAACTTTGTTATTGGTGGCATTACTATGAAATTACAGCATTAAATTAAACGTGCTACAAATCTTGATCTGATGGATATCTAATTGTCCCATAAAGCATTGAGCAGTGTCAAGCTAATTTACAGCTCATTTGCATATTAAACAAAGTTTTGTAATTAGTGATTAAACTCTGAGAGTACTGTGCGAAGTTGAAGAAAAACCTGCTACATATAGTGATAACATATATCTCATTGCTCTATGAAGCGTACTACTATTAATGAACTTGTTATAAAACACGTGAGCATATTCAGTTCATATCTGGTTTCTTTAGGTGTGAGTACGTTACTTCAGGGCATTTGGGCATGTGGCAAGTGAGCTGAATATCCATCACCTAGGTTAATTGTGCGCGAGTGGTAGGAGAGTGACTTAACAGCTCACCTGAAACAGTAGGAGAGTGAATGAATAAAATGTATTTTGAAAACATAAATCAAATAAGCATAAAAAGGAAAACGAAATTTAGCGAATCGACATTGAACTCACTATAAACCTGGCTTGGTTTGAACAACTGTAAACTACAGTAAACATACTCTTTAATTATGAGTCCTAATCAATTTCTCATTTCTCAAAATCTCCAAAAACGGAGAATTTTGAATGGTCTTTCAAAATCTCGAAACCGATTCAAGTGAGATATGTTTTCCTTAGATGCTGTTGGGAAGCAATTTCATATTAATGTAACCTATATGGGAAGCAATTTCATATTAATGTAACCTATATGAAAGACTTACTGACTGATGATATCAAATTGAACGTAGCTGAAATCAACAATCACCTTTTATATCACAATTTTTAATATGTGTGTAATTGTACACAAACAAACATACGAAAAAACACACAATGGAGACTGAGTTCCCTTTATCTATGAATCCAGTCTGACCGCCATTACTGTCATGGTAAGTTGACATCGCTTTTAAGAAAGCCGTCATTCTTTACAGCCTGGGGATTCGGAGGAATGTGAGGGGGTGGGGGTCACTAAAAAAAATGAGAACTTAAAGGGGGTTGCTCAAAATGTGGAGAGGAAGAAGGGGGTACTCAATTTTTTATACGAAATAAATTGAAACACCTCTCAGATTGCAACTTTACATCAATTTCTCAAAATTTTCCATATGAGAGGGGGACCCTCTCGTGCTCTCCCCCTGGGGTGTTCAAACGGTTTTACTCACTAAAAAAATATAAATTAAAAACACCTCCCAGATAACACCAGACTGCACCATTACACACATCAGTTTCTCAAATTCTCCACGCAAGATAGGGGACAGCCCCTCTGACACTTTCCCCTAAGCCTCTCGTGTGTTCTCCCGTGTACTTTCAAATTCTGCCCAGTCAGATATCCTAGTGAAACCCTGTCATGATACCAATCCCAGTTAAACATTATTTTATTGTTGGATACTGGTTGTAGCGTTAGCTTTTATATCCGCATTTTGTTGTCACTTTGAATTTCATTTTGTTGGTTTCACCTTTTTCATCCGTCATGAGATAACCGATGATACTCAAGCAGGGTACACCAGGATTTGAACGGTCTTTGCTATTGCTGTATTTATCAAAATTTTACAAATGCATGTATCGGTATTAACTTTTCTAAATGGGAGGGTCAGTCAAAATTTCTGATTTAGAGAGGGGGTTACTCAAATTCATCATGGTTTTCCGATGAAATTCCCCCGACCCCCCCCCCCCAGGCCATAAATAATGAAAGCTCCCTAAAGTTAAGAACAGTGTGATTCAGCCATTCTGGGTGATGAATTTGCAGAAACCATTGAACTCTGTGTACGTCCTGGGTGATTATACATTGAACTCCACCAGGATAACATTGTCGGTCGTACACAATCAGTCAATACCGTAAGCTCCGGCAGCTTTGGTTGTAGTTAGCTGGTTGAAAATTTGATCTTTTGCTGTATTGAGCTTGTTCAAAATATTACCTCTAACGGCTGAATCACACTGTTCTTCAGATATATCTTTTGTGTCTGAAATCAATCAACAAGATGTTTTCAACATGATGGCAAACTTACAAGTGATGACGTGGGTTATATACTGATGTTTTTAGTATATTACAACTCTTGCAGGAAGTTTGACAAATTTAGCATGCTATGTATGTGATCAGTTTGTTAATTGGGTTCATGCGAGAACGATGACATGAAGGT
This sequence comes from Ptychodera flava, assembly GCA_001465055.1. Lineage (NCBI taxonomy): Eukaryota > Metazoa > Hemichordata > Enteropneusta > Ptychoderidae > Ptychodera > Ptychodera flava. Next base: position 99,140 of record LD347110.1, on the reverse strand, counting down.
GCTGTTTGCTGTGGGAACGCACACTTAAGAAGTGTTTTTATTGATTTTTGGTTGACTTTGGTACTATCTCAGAAACCAAATCCCTCTACTAGTTCATTCGCATCTCGATCAGTTGAAGGGATAACCTTAACCCTTTGAGCGCCTAAGTCAGTTTTTGTCACCCTTATGTCCATTTTTTTCAGATTTTTTCCAAAATTTCGTTAAAAAAACTGTGGCCAATGAAATGTTGTGTTCATTTGATCCAAAATTATCAGAAAAATTACAGAAAAAATCATAATAATTAATAAAAAGTTGCACTGAAATTTGGTGGGAAAAAAATAAAGCACTCAAAAGGTTAATACAGAATTTGCCTAAATCTCATATGCGCTTTCAACGGGCTAGAGTTAACTTGACAGACGACTTACTAGTGACAAACAATGGATGACAACGTTAGTATGCAAAGGGTGTTCTCCTGTTGAATTGTGAGTTTCCCTTGACCGCTCTTGCGAGTTAACATGTCTCGTCATCCTAAGTGAGACAAGGTGGATAGAAATGATGTCAGCATTAGTTTGCAGCTGCGGAGTCTAGACAAGTGCAAATATGACAAGATTGCTACAGAACCGTGAGAGAAAATAATTTAATGTTGCCGTTTAACTTGTTGAAATGCGCAAGGGGCGAATGTAAGCATGTTTTTAACCAAAGAACTTATGGTTCCAGAATTATATCACTTAAAGGGCTCGAAGTGAATACAGTGTGAACATAGGACTTCAAATAATAGGATAGACGTAATGTCTCAAGCGACAAAAATGTGAAATTTACAGCTTTAGCGGTAAACGTGTCGATATCATCCCGTACTGTTGGAAAAAAGCATAAACTAAGGTTACGTTTCAGGTAACACAGTATTTTTCTCAAAATAGCTTTTATGCAAAGATAAGTTCAACTTCCATGACTATGATAACACAAGGTTAAAAATGTAGGTTAGTGTTCACATTTTAGTATAACAAGCACATGTAATTCGGGTTGGAAAGGAGTGTATATTATGCAAATCACCCGATTTCTAGCCTTCTTTCTCCCGTTTTCAACATTTCAAAAAAATTATCTTCAATATTGCTGGCTCAAAATTTGTGAAATTTCATATTATGTTCTTTACACAATACTGTTTGGCAACAGTGTCCTTACATTTTTCGTTAAATTTGTGATTCAACTGTCAATCATGCGGAACATAAAAGAAGTGACTGTCCGCCGGCTTCAATCGTCTGTCCATTTGTAGTATGAGAACCCTCTTACCACTGATAACACTTCTCAAATTGCATTAATGTGATTACAATCCTCGTCGCGTATTTATATTTCTTACTTTGGTCAAGCATCATATTCTGCGAAAACGCTCACCTGTTTGCTATTTTAGTTGACATACAAAAATTATTCTTGTATATTACGTCATTTTAAAATTCCGCCTTCGATCACTTAATTTACATACAATATCAGTCGCCAAGTGCTATTCAAGCTTTAAATCGTAATAGAACCAACCTGTTTCCAGAATTATTGTCGCCAACTCTTACTGACGAAAAAAGCAAAATCTTTATATCTGAATTTTGTCGAGTTTTGAGTAAGAATGTTGAACACAGAATGATGCCTGATGTATAGGGGTCGCACTGGAGACGATACGCAGGTTTGGATTGTACATAACAGAGTGCGTATTAGTGTCGTAACCTTACTTCCTGAAAAATGCACTGCAAGCCAGTCGCGTCATTAATTTTGCACCAATGAGAAAATCCCATCATCCCAGACCTGGAGAGGTGACGAACGTCAAATATGAGGCCGTCATTAGATTAGACATCTTCAAGATTTTGTATGTGGGTTGACAAGAGGAGTAAACGAGCCGGTCGTTTGATTATTCACATGGTAGTATGTTTCGACGAAGCGCTCTTCTAAGCAGAGATAAAGGGCAAAGTGGCAGTGCGTGGGAAGATCTCAGAAGAAATCCACAAATGAAGACTTTTGACCAGTTGTCTAGCCTTTGTTTGGCGTCTTTCAGTTTTTCTTATACATTGTATCATTGTAATTCCAATCACATTGTATTTGCAAGTCATCACTGATCGTTGCCTTGCCATAATGTGAAATAGGCCAAGCTTTGTGTGCCAGATGGGTTGATTTGTTTTATTTTGCTAAAATCGGTGACTTTAATTTTTCTTCAATTTCAACAATACAGATAAAACACAATTCGTGCTCTTTCAATGGATAATACATCTTGACAAAATGACCTCCTCCCAAGATCTCCTAATTTCTCATGTAACACCAAAACTACCTCCATCTGTGCCTTTGCAGTCCTTTTAAAGTGATCACACAGATGAAGTTGATCATATTACGTCAGCATTAAGAAATAACAGAGATTCAAAGGTTGGCAACTTGTGAAGCTGACATGACACGTCAACGTCTTGATTAAGTGAATACAAGTCAAAACGTTAAGCATGTATGATACTGTTAACTATTCAGATTCACTGAAAATGTTGTTATCGGGGCTGTTGGAATATAAATTTTTACTATAACCCAAATGGGATTCGAACCCCCACACACTCACGGCAACATCGCCTAGCTGCTAAGCCTCACACAAAACCAGTCGGCCACCGCTGCCAAACCCTAAAAGAGTTGGTCACAGTAACCGACTTAGATGTTACAATTAGATGTTGGAAATTAGACTGATAACGATGGAGCAGTATATATGTTAGAAGCTGGCTTATGTTAACCTTCAACAGTCAGTGAAGAATGTTTTCGATGCTATGCTGTTCAACAAAATTAGGGATGCCTATCATTAACCGAATGTTAGAGCAAAACTATTTGGACGAAATAGTTTTTCAGGCACTCCAAATCGCCATGGGATTGAGATTCTTCTCCTTAGATTAGCAAGACACTATATCTTCCCAGATTGACGGTGGATAACGGGGTCATAACTGTGGATCAGTAAGTAAATTACAAATTCGTCCATCGAATAAACAGAACAATGAAGATTTAGGGCCACTACTCATTGCATCAGATTTGGTCGAACGAACTCGCGCCCACACAAAAATATAAAGCAAACTTGTCATCAATCAACAAAGCAATAGGAAGCACTCCTGATTATTTATGTACTAAGTAGTATAGAGACTACCGGTTCTGGCACAGAAACCACTGTCACACTTATTTTTTTACTTTTTTAAAGATCCTACCAGCATTTCACTTTTACTGAAGCTGTCAGTTTTCTGTTTTGAGCCACTCAGCACCATTCAGCTTCCCCCTCCCCAAGTAGGGAGCATAGCGAGGGATAGTAAGTATATAGGCACTGTGCTCTTGCTGTGTCCCACGTAATTCCCTCCCCTCCTCCTGGGAGGAAGCAAGGTTGGGGAAATGGAGAAATCGTTGCCCTTTAGCCCGTATCATACATAAACATTTCAAGACCTTAAGGTTCTTGCACAGAAACCACTCTCATAACTTTAGAATTACTTTTTAAAATCTATACCGCCATTTTAGCTCCCTTTGGCCCTAATCCCTTGACCTTTACCACTGGAAGGGAGCAATGGTTGGGGGATGGTGGGAAGGGATTGAGTCACTCTCCCTGGGGTCCTATCATTTGATCTCTTCCCTTGGGTGGGAAGGGTTGAGTGGCCAGGACCACTCTTTGTTCATTCCTATTTAACATTTTGCGATAATGGTTTACCCAAAGAGCAACAAGGAAGGGAAAGCAAAATGGTGGCTTACAGAGCATTTCACTTTGCTGCCACAAATCAGTTTATAAGAGGGACACATTGGATGCACAAAACAAACTTTAGCTTTGGTATCACAACACATTTCAAGGTCACCGACTCATTGATTAATTACAGTAAATCAGCACAGAGCAGCCACTCTGTCTGGACTGAGATGAACAGTTGATTACTCTTTATATACAATGTAGTTGTTTTCACAGTTTCAGCTGAAAGCTAAAACAAGAAAATGGGTGATTTTGTATAAATTTCCAGCTGAAAAAACCTCAATAAGCTCTTAAACTCTCAGGTGACACTGTAAAAACAGTTACATTGTAGGTCAAATTTAGTCAGCTCTTTATCTCTCAGTCCAGATGGAGAGTCTGCCCTATGCTGGTTAACTGTAATTGATCAATGAGTCACTGGCTCTGAAATGTGTTGTGATACACAAGCCAATCGTTTGTTTTGTACATGCAATGTGTCCGTCTCATACACTGAGTTGAGGCACTGGAGTGAAATTCACTTTAAAGTTAGCTCTACAAAGCTCTGCGGTAAAAGATACATGGCATAGTTATGTAAATCAGCGGATACAAGATCAGGAAAGGATTGTGTAGAAACCGTTGCTATGTGTGTGGTAAGGGGTAACAAACCAATTATCTCTTTGTTGGGACAATGGGTACAGAAATGAGTTGTCAAAACTATGGCATCGAAAGCATAGACAAAGAAAGGAAAGGGTATTTGAAAGGAATCCACGGCCTTTAGAGGTGTGGTGGAAAATGGGAAATATTTAGAGATAGCAATGACCAATTTTTAATTCTTAGAGAGAACCGCCCAGCAGTTATTGAACAACCATTTAGAGAGTGATAGCGAAGAGGTTACCCATTCCTTACAGAGAACCACCAAGCTATAATTGAACAACAATTTAGAGATTGATAGCAAAGATGTTACCCACTCATCAGGATGGCCCTCCCGCAGCTAGTGCCTCCTCTTACCAATAAAGTGAAGATTAATAGAGATGACATTGCTACCAATTGCACACATCATGCGATTCAGAACTACCTGTGGAGCTGGGAGATGGATGATACAATTTTCTCGGAACAGCCCTCGAGCTTTCTTAGACATACACCCACAAGAGGTCCGGGACCTGGGGGTCCTAAAGTTCAAGTTGGCAGTGTAGGTCTACCTTAGGCTAGAAAAACTAGATGAAGCCCTAAGGTACTTAGAGACCACGTTCTGTCACAGGCAAGAGGTGCTCCTACACGCTGGAGGGATAGGCGGGGCTCTGGACAGGCTGTCCCCTCTGTCTTGAAGCAGCTAGAAATGTGGACACATAGGGGTTCAGACTGGGCGGTTGATAGGGTCAGCTCTCTCTGGCTGGACATCGCTCGGTACCACCCATTGAAAAGTGGCTCCTACATCTCTCTACAAGCAGCTCTCAAAAACAAGGTGGCATTCATTTACATCGAAAACACAGAGGATCACTGCGTGTGCTGAACTATTTGCTCTGCTCTCTTCTCTCTGAAGCACAATTCTCAAAGGCCTTCATGTACCCTATCAAAGATGGCCTTGATCGAGCTTAAATCATGTACATCCCAAACAGAGTCACTTCCCCATCTGCCAAGTCAATTAAAAGGGGTATTGAGCCAAAACCATGCGCATTTCCACCCACTTGGCTTGACACGCTATAGCAGCTTTAGTCTGTAAAAAACATTTTTACATTATTTCTGCCTGCAGAGATCTTTAAATTTTCAAGTCTTTTGTTAAAATGCTCCGTATGGGACATGTTTTGCTTCACTACTTGAACCAGCTTGACCTGATGGTGAAATTTGAACTTCACAGGGAAAGGGTTAAGAGGCGTCGATGCTCCCGCCCCTCTCTAAATTGGTAGGGTAAAGAGAGACAGGAAAGCCTGGCTATGAATGTCTTTGGCTGGGACAAAGGCTTCATTGTCCTGCACATCAGTGAGCAGCTTGCAGGAATCAAACGGACAAACGTTGATCGAGGCAGCTGGGAATTCCACTATACCAGGGTGAAAGACCTCAAACAGCTTTTACATCATGAGTCGAAGGAAAGGTGCCTCAAATACTTCTGTGTACGCTGCCTCCATGCCTACACCAGGCAAGACTTGCATGAGCCGAATCGCTGGAGTATCATGTAGACAGCCTCGAGGGTCAAGATGCTGAAAGAGGCCCAAAACAAGCATGCCTTCCAAAGCCAGCAAAAGCAGCTCCCACACCCTTGGTGATCTACACCGACATTGAGGCCCTCATCACCAAGGATTGAGGGGCATGAGAATGATCCAACAAAAAGCAACAATTGGATGACTCAGCCTTGCATCCATTGATACATGGTGGTGCGACGTGATGGCCAAATAAACCGACCTGTAGCATACAGGGGAGGGGGGGCTCAACCCAGCACAACATTTCATAGAAGAGGTACCCGAGTTCAAGGCATTTCTGGCCAACCCTCAAGCTTTGCATATGGCCCAAAAGGGCGGGCAGGCTCCACCACTCTGCCCCAATCTGCTACGTATGCCAGAAACCACTCGACGGGGACTCTTTCTGTGACCACTGCCATATCAAAGGCTGTACCGCAGCGTGGCCTCCAATGCTTGCAACCTCATCCTGTAGTCGAGCCCAAAAACCATGGTAATACCAGTCGTCTTCCACAACCAGCAGGGCTATGACTCTCTTTTTCTGTTGCAGCAATCTCTAGGATGGAGTGAGAGATCTCCTGCATCCCTAATAACACAGGAAAATACATTTCCTTCTCCCTCCCTCGGGCAGCTCTGGTTCATTGACAGCACCTTGTTCTTGCTGGCCTCCCTCGAGCAGCCAAAAAGTCCAAGGCCTTCCATATAAAAGTACGACCAAAGCAGAAAATGGTACACCATCATGCCCCACAAAGACCTCTACCCTTACAAATACATGGATGCCTGGGAGCGCATCTCAGTGACCTAGCTCCCACTGAATGAAGCCTTCTACAGTAATCTCTGTAGTACACACATCAGCGAGGGTAACTACACCCATGCTTGCTGTTTGGGGGTCTTTAGCTGCTACACAGGGGGACTCTCATGATCTCTTTAACTGCACAGATGCCGTCGAGAGCTTCAGGAAGACGTGCTTACTGCAGTTCGGACTAGATCGGCCAACTACTACACCAGCCCTGGCCTCTCTTTTGATGTGCTGATCAAGCAAATGACAGTAGAACTCAACCTACTCACCGTTTATGACAGCATCTCTTTATTGAAAAATTGGTTGTTTATAGGCATCTCCATGGTTTCAAACCAATATTCAATGACCAGCAACCTCGTGTTGGAGAGTCATGACCCATCAAAACCCAACAGCTACATCCTCTCCCAGGACGCAAATAACCTCTATAGCTCTGTAATGAGCCAGGCTCTGCCCACAGGGGGTTTCCAGTGGGTTGAGGACTGTGATCAGCTCATGACCGCCATTGCCAGCTATCTGGTGGGCAGCCTTGAAGGCTATATCCTGGAGGCGGACCTCGAGTACCCTGGACAGCTAAATGGGGCTCATAGCACTTATCCTCTGGCCTTGAAGTGCATGGTGGTTCAGTAGGAGTCTCTGTTGGTATACCAGTGAGGGCTCTTGGGTCGGGACTCAGAACGGCAAAATAAAACAAAGTGCGTGTAATTCAATGGAATGACCTTTACGTGCCTGAACTCTGATTATTGCTCATTCCCTAACTCCTTTATGAACAAAATGTCTGATTCTTTTACATAATTCGGCTGATTTTCCAAGGTGTACTAAAGATTTTCACTCTGACCGGTCGTCATGCTATTCATGTTCGAACGCGCGAACTAAAGATTTTCACTCTGACCGGTCGTCATGCTATTCACGTTCGAACGCGCGATGTCCTTATTAGCATATAAACAGAAGTCAAAGTACGACTGCTGGAGTGAAAATCTTGAGTACTCTTTGGAAAATCAGCCAAATTACGTAAACGAACTGGAAATTTTGTTCACAAAACGAGTTAGGGAATGAGCAATAATCAGAGTTTGGGCAAGTATAGGTCATTTTATTGAATTACACTCACTTTGGTTTATTTGCTGTTCAAAGTCCCGACACAGTTTGGGTCATCGTAATAGACCCATTTTCACTGCCAGTTGGCCCGCAACTATCCATGCTGGGGTTGACCTTTTGATGACCCACATAACGACGCATGGTACCCTACCAACTGACAGCTACGTTTCCACAGCTACCTCTAATGTTGAAAAGCTGGTTTCCTACCTCCAGGAAAAGGAAAGTTATGTGCTTGATTACCACAACCTCCAACTGTATCTCTCACTAGCCCTGCACCTGAAGAAGATCCACTGGGATCTGAAATTCAGTCAGAGCCCTTGGATGGAGCCCTACATATGAACACCAAGTTCTGGGAGAGGGCAACCAGCGCCTTTTGGAAGAACCTTTACAAACTGCACTCCATCTTCAGGAAGACCATGGAGAACCTCAGCAAGCAGGTAGATGTGCGACTTGTGTGCACATATGAGGAGGATAAGCTTTGGCGCATGATAGCCAGGCCCGCATTTGCAGGCTGACATCTTTGACGATGATATCATGGTGGCTCAGGTCCACTAATGCCACCTTGTCCTCAACCACCCCGTGTATATTGGCATGAGCATCCTTGACATCTCGTAGCTCCTAATTTATGACTTCTTCTACAACCTGATAGAAGCCCAGTACGGGCAGCACTGCCAGCAGCTCTACACAGGCACCAACTCTTTCCTCCTAAAGATTCAGACAGGCACCAGGACCTCAAGGACACGTCTGACTATCCACAAGAGCACTTCATTTACAGCACAGAAAATAATAAGAAGCTACTGGAAAACAAGACGAACGAGTGCGCCCGATACCCTATCACTAAATATGTCAGCCTGCGTCCCAAGATGAACTTGATCCTGGATGGTAGGGGGCGAACATCAAGAAGGCAAAGGGTGTGAAAAAGAGTGTGGTGAAGAAACCAATCTACCACAATCCATACAAAGAGACCCTCTCTAGCAAGAGCATCTTCCACTGTGGCACAGTGGTGCTGTGCTCTGTGCACCACTTCACCTAAGGGCAGTACGTTAACAATGTATTTCTGTCTCCTTCAACAGCAAGTACTGAATCACAAAAAATAAATGGACACCCGGTTTACGGTCACATGGGCACTGCATAGGGTGGCTGACCACTGATCAGTAGGGGTAAAAGCTACTACCACTGTGCACGCTGCCGCAATGGTCTTGCTTTTGAAAGATATAGAGAAATACGGCAAGTGAGGTGACAAGATGGCAGGTAGTGAGCAGCAAGTGACCTAAATACAGCCTTTAGAAATATGACAAGTCATGGCAAATGTCTTTAAAGACAACCAGCACACCAGCAAGTGACTTGTGCCAGTAAAAGGAGAAACACCATGAGGCCGCCAGTCAGGCCTGTCATGACATAAATTAGTTTTTCATTAACGTAACGACAAAAACTTAATGTTTGTCATTCTTATGTGTAAATTCGATTATCATACTGTTTAAGGGGAAATGTTGCACAAATGAGACATTGTGTTTGACTTCTGAAGTTGAATTGCAAACGAATTACTTGTGAACATGTAAAGCTCATGTGTAGTTCATGTGGAGCTCATCTAGAAAGAGATTTTTGGAGGCTTTTGACAATTTGTGATGGGCCTTATTGTAATACTGCATATTTTATGACCAGTAATAACGAAATTTTGAGTGTAAAGCTACTTGAAAGTTCACATATTAAATTTCATCAGAATCTGAACAAATCTGAAAGAAACTACGAAGAAAATTTAGCTCATGACCAATCTAATACATCAGTATGTTGCATACCAAAAGTATAAAACAAACCAAAAATGTATATCAAACTGGCTTTTATTTCAAAATCTCGAGCGAATCGTTGTGTCCTGTCAAAAATAGGACGAACGAGGAAAGAAGATGAACAGTTGTCTAGTCTTGACTTCCTCTGAAGTACAGTAACTCAATCTATTCAGTACCAGTCACTTGATATTTAACGGGATGCCATACTGAACAATAAACCATTGAGGGGCGCTACAGATTGGCTAAATGACAGGGTACTGCAAGCAATATTCGTCCAGAAGTTATGAATATGATAAATAAATGTCATTTATTAAACTTTTATTCATTATACAAGCCTTACCAGTGTCTATCTCTGTATAGTTTTCAAAGAAAACAGCCCATATCTGTTAATTGCCCTCCCTAATCCCCTTCATTAATTTGTTCTGCCGATCACCAACGTAGGGGCTTATTGCCCTGACCAAATAACTCATTACCAGCTTATCCGTCTACTACCTTATGGTAAATGTGTAGTATTTCTATTTCAGTTGAGCAGACCAAACCCGATCTAAAGATTTAACACAGCCCTTTACTTAGTGGTTGTCTGACACGGTCTGTTTTGCGCAATAAAAGCCAATCGAAAACCAAATGAGGAATCAAATAATGTAAAATGATAAATCGAGTGGCCTAGTGGTTTAGTGCGCTGACTAGTAGCTAGGTGATGTTGCCGTAAATGTGTGTTTGTGTTCGAATCCCATTAGGGACGTAGTAAAAATTGAATATATCACTTCACTGTGGAAGTACATGTACTTACTTTAACTAGGGCAACCTCAGGCTATCGAAAATTCAATAGGATTGTGCTCGGTGGCTCCGTAGGGCATATCAATAAATGTTCACAGGTGTTACAAATTGGATATGCATGCCTGCTACTTTTGGCGTCCCATACTTATTGTCTATTTTTAGAGTACTTTTTGAAGGCCGCGATGAATAGGGAAGTTGCAATGTCAAGCTAGCTCTTTAGTCACTGTGACACGAGTAAAAATTTATGAGTGTTGGCAAAACATTCGGCTGCTCTCTTCCATTCAATAAGAGCCCTAGGGACCCTCTCGCTCTTAAGATTATTTACACACTCGATTCGCTTGATTTGCAGAGGTGACCGACTTCCTTATTGGGGCTACATCAGCTTTGTCTCCTTCATATGTCATCGTTTAAGAGAGATTTAGCCATCGTATCTGACTTCTCCGCAATTATATTGTGTGTTTTTTTTCTGAGGAAATTATGAGCTCTTTCCTGGAAGTCGGAGTCGGAGAGATTGTCGCGTTTTCATTGGGATTTTAAAATCATTCACGAATCGACAACACAGACCATGCAGTGGCCAATGACAAAACCAAAACCCATCTTCAAATTTCATAATGAAATATTTGGCCCCTACAATGAATAAGTTCGAGTTAACTACCCAAATGACACCAATGTTTGGCTACGTTTTGCTGACAACTATAAATCTTAGCAAATAATATGTCAGAGATGAACTTCCATTATAACGAACAAAATGGACACTTCCAATTCCCTCATTGTTCAACGATTTTCTTTCATGAATATTGATAAAAATCACAGATTGGCTGTGCAATGTTTTGTTACAGTAATATAGAAGAATCGAATTAAAAGCGAGTTACTGATATTTGAATTTCGAAGTGTACTTTTTGTAAGTGTTGATCGATAGCGAAATATTTAAGTTGAAATTTTGTAAAAAAAATGGTAAGCTAAAATTTCATTTGCTCCACAATCATAAAAATACGTACAATTCGCATCAGTTTACCTTATTCAGAGACTTTAGGGAGAAAAAAGCTCGGCGGAGTTGCAGTAGGAGAACTCTGAAGGATACTGAAAAAAACTAAAACTCTCTCCATATCTTCATTATTTACACATATATTGATAATTCACTCGAACACACGCTATAAATTAATTATACCAAGTATCGCCGTAACCAGTTTGACCAAGACCACGTTTTCCTTCCATACATTAGAGAGTGAAATTTGTGCTATTCAAAAGATTGAGTAGATAGACCATTGCATTGGTTTCCTAGGTATACCCACATATTATCCAGCCACCTCTGTCAGAAGATCTTCCATCTATACTTACATGCACTCATTTCTTTTCGAAATAAATAATTTCTGTAACTTCTCCTCTGATAATTGTAGATATATAGGACAGAGTTTGCTCAAGTCATTTCAATTGAAGTTATGGTATATGCTTATGTCACTTTTTATGGCTTTTTCAATTTAGTTTAAAAACTTGCTATTAACTTATTTCAGATGCCTCAAATTTAGCATAATAAACTCTTTGAGAAGACTAATTTCTAGTCCTCATGATAATTTTTCGGGAAGATGACTAAATGATGATTAAATTCAACTTGTGTTGGCTTCTGTTTATCTTGGGTTTGCATTTTATCACTGAATGCCAAAGCAACTAGATAGCAAGTCACTCGTAGCCGTTGCCTAGTCAACATTGTGACACGGTGTCACTTCTGCTTATAGTGTCACTTCTGGTGTCACTTTGGGTGCTGTGTTTTCTTCGCTAAAGTTCGCTACTTTTGTGCGACTTTCTACACTATATCGTCCTTTGACCTATTGCACTGAAAAATCATCTTACCGACACAACTTTCACTCAAGATCGTATAAGTTCCCATGAAACACTTGAAATGTCTGTGATTGAGCCTTGTTGTCCTTGAAAAGCGATCACGCATTGGCATGCTGTTGTTCTTAATTAATGTATAAACATATATGATTTAAATACAGTTGAAATACACACAGCTTTGTATTTTTGTTTCTGTTGCATATGATTTAATGAGATAATAATAATAACCTCACAAGAAACGGAATGTCATTACCACAGAAGGGAATAGATATGAAAATAAAGCGGAAGTGGCTGCACACATCAACTACTCAATGGTGTTTAGTTTTTAGTGTGTTTTGTTTGTTGCTGAGTGTTTTGGCATGTATCGTTTTCTGTGCCGTTTTCTGTGTTGTTTGTTCGTTTGTGTTTTATTGTATACAATGTTTTGGCAAGTGATGTTAGGAGTGTGCCATGGCGAGATGAAGCCGGATCGATTATGTCTGAGACAATGTGATCCTTAAAACACCGTTAGATGAGCAAAGCAATCAAACATAGACCAAAACCCATATAGAATCAAACGACTGTTTTCGAAAATTGGAGTAGGGCGGTCACCCTGCTTTCGAAAGTTAGAGTAGGCAAAAACCAATCCACCACCCACGGCCGAAGAAACCAACCAGTCCCATATCGTACTTTAAGCATTTGGTCGTGCCATAATACACTAGTATAACATCACGGGTACCATGTGGCCATCAAACTGCAGACACAATGCAGATCACACGATCGACCACTTCGATTTCATCAGAAATTAGAAACATTTTTTGCGAGCTTTACCACAGAAACTTTACAAAATGAGTTTGGTGACTTTCACGCTTAGGCTATTTTTCCAAGAAACGACAAAAATCGCCCGGAAATACAGAAACAGAATTTGCACACACTAGCCCTACATAGAGAGTCGACGAACGTAACTGACGTTTGACTTGACTGCGGCGGAACTAGGTCCGGTCAAAACCGGTGACTCGCATATAATTACGCATGGGCAAGCAAACTTTCCGAGACATTGAGGAAAGAGTCTATTCTCTCGCTCCCATCCAGGGTTGTTTGTGAATGCAGCCTAAATGTCTAATCAGAGTTGCATTCAAACATTCTAGTTGGCATTTAGTGAAACGGACTCTTACCTTCTGCAATATCTAAGTCACATATTTTGTCGTGCCGTCTCTGTTTACGGTGTGACATACACCAATTTGAAGACTTCATAGTCATGGCGTCTTCAAGAGACCACCTGGCTTTTAGACGCATTCACATGATAAATACGCTCCATGTAAAGGCCAATTACAGTTTCATTCATTCCTCCATGGTTCAGAGATTGACCGTACAAAGTTTTCACGAGAGAAACAAACTATTTAGATTATAAAAGTGTTCGCTATCTCTTGGTTTAGTCTATAGGAAATGTTAATTTTTTAACTTTGTAAAAACAAGATTGTGAGTACTCAAGTTGCTCTATGATGTTCACATGAGTTTGTACAAGCAGCAGAAGAGCAAACTTTTGTAAAAGTCCGTATATTGTCCCTTAGGCGCATTCTGTTACTCCTTCTTAAATTTTTACGCAAAAGAAAAGAAGAGAAAGTAAAGGAAAGACAACAATACGCCCCAAACAGTTTTAATTTATAACCTAATATTCTCTTCTGCGTTTTCATTCTATGGAAACTCCGCGTTGGTGGTTTAAAGATGAATTTACGATTTACATAGTTTTTGTTAGCTGACCATGCTCAATAGTTGCACTGTTTCGCTCCGATGACATCTAACACATTATTATAAAAGATTTGCGTTGGCCCATTCAAAGCCATCTCTTTGATTTATAGCTTAGATTTGGCCAAAACCATTTTATTTACAGGGAGGAGGGAGGAAAGGAGTGTAGTCCAGTAGACGTTCTCACTCACTAACCGTGAAATGACCATCCCTTGCAGCGATGAATGTAATTTCAAACAAACGGTTGGGTATTTTTCGGACATTTGTATCATACTCTACACCCGAATCTGTCATTTGGAGGAAGTATTACATCTAAATAATTTCACGCGGAATGATTGTGTCATTAGAGCCAGAAGTGTGTTGATATGAAAATAGGCATCCTTAGACAAATGAATATTGTCCTCAATAACTAGGCAAGATCATAAATGGAAGAGTTAAATGGGTGTGATAAGACGGCCTCTTTTGCAAAGAGAAATTTTGCAACAGAGATAATTTCAACCTGAATAGAGTATTGGCAAAGACGATGAAGAAATACATTCTGGACGTATTCTTCAGTAGAAAGGATTTGAACAAAACATTGTTTTTGAATGTTATTTACGCCGCCATCAGCAGTAGTAAAATTCCTACAACAAAAATTGTCATGAAATAAAAAATTCATCACTTCATGATATCTAGCATCTTTAATATGAAAAAAATAATGATTTTATCACTCCCGTGTGGGTGGTGATAAGCGTTCCTCAATGATATAGTAATATCGCAATTATATTCCCCCTCTGTAAAATGATCGCCCCTTATCTCATTGCAAAGTTAGTAACGCATGAACAACAAGCATTGTGTCTATGTCGTTAGTTCCCGTCTTACAGGGCTATATAAACTCTAAAGCGATGCATTCATTTTCACTCCACCGAGAAACAGTATTACCTGAAGAGAGAGTTGTCCGTACAGATTAGACCATCAATATATCACCCTGCCCCGTTTACTCAGCTGAAAGCGTGGGTAAGTTAAAGTTTACGATTTTAAGCTTGTAGGAGAACATATGCATGATGTGGCATTTTTTAACGTGAAGATGTGTTATATCATGTTATATCTACTGTCTTGTTATATGAAGTTTACAGACATGGTGATCAGACGGTCAAAAATGTCATACAATGCACAACTCAAGGCTCACTTTGTTTGCAGACAGTCATTGCTATCTAGCTACAGGTTGCGGATATGGGTATAAAGTCCTGAGATCATTAGACGAGATCTTTTTTCAGTTGGAAGTCGATAGGCTTTATAGCATTTGCTGCACTGCATGCAACTACGATAAGCGGTTCATAATGTGGTATGAAAGCGCGCTTCAGTTATGATAATCGACAACTTCCCTTTGCTTTCAGTATGTTACAATGTGTAAACACTGCAAAATTCAACTTACATGAACGACGTACATTTCATTTATACAGTTATAAGTTAGTAATGTTACTTAAAAAGTTTATCTATTCAAGAGACCAGTAGTGCATATCAATATGGCTAAGGAACCTTATTGAAAATAAATGATTTTTCTTCTCGAAATAATTCTTTAAAATACAAGGCGCATTCTTGCTCAAAATTCACCGCAAAAGGGAAGCACATAAAAGAAAAGATAGCGAAAGGGTAGCGGAATTTATTTGGATTTTTTCGTTAAAAAAAGCTTTACTGTAAAAAGTATCGCATGGAAAACGAGGCAGCGAAGCCTGGCGGAATGAATCTGATATTTTTTTCTCAAAAACTTGACTGCTAAATAGAAGCGAATATAAAATAAGGTAGAATAGCGAATAGAAAATAAGGTTACGTCGGGATGTAGCGGACAATTTTTTTCGCAAAAATTTGACTCTTAAATGTTAGTGCATAAATGTGGCGAAGGGTAGTGGGGTGTAGCGGATAATTTTTTCCTGGAAAAATGACTGCAAAATGGAAGCGCATAAAATCAAATTAGCGAAGAGTAGTGGAAATTTCTTTCTCAAAAATTGATTGAAAAATGACCGAAAATGGTAGCGCATAAGACAAGAAGGTAAGAAAGGGTAGCGGTCAATTTTTTCTCAAAAATTTGATTGGAAAATGGTAGCGCGTAAGAAAACAAATGTAGTGTAGGTTAATTCATGGTTGTGAACAATTTTTCTTTTCAAAAATGACTGTGAAATGGTCGGGCAAAGAAAACAAGTAGCTTACAATTGATTATGAAAATTGACTGAAAAAGCGTGCATCAAAAACAGGTAGCGAAGGGTGGCACATGGTAGCGGGAATTTTTTTTTTGTAAACATTGACTGCAAAATGGTATTGCATGGAAAACGTAGTAGCGAAGGGTAGCACGATGTAGCACAGACAATATACAAATAAATTGATAGCAAAACCGTAGCGCACAGAAAACAAAGTAGTGCAGGGAAGCACAAGGTAACGGACATATTTTTAATTTTCTTAAATAATTGACTGCAAAATGGTAGTGCATAAGAAAACAAGGTAGCGAAGGGTGGTGGAGGGTATCCGACATTTTTTTCTCTCAAAATGTGCCTACAAAATGTTAGTGCATAGGAAACAAGATAGCGAAAGGAAGAGGACTATGTTTTCTCCAACACTTGACTGCAAAGTGTTAGCGCATTGGTAACAAGGCAGCAAAGGGTAGTGCAAGGTAGCGGATTATGTTTTTCTCAAAAATGTTCTCTATCGTAGTAGATCACTCCCCTAAATGGAGACTTTGTCTGATAGAATTCATACTCTGCATCAACCTATATATAAGAATTCCGATGGCTTTGCTATAAATGTATCTCAATTTGGGATATTGGGAACAAGGAATTATAAAAGACTGTAAAATCCAACGTCGAATGAGCAGGTCGAACAGCCTTTAAAGCCCCCTATGAAAGGAGAGTATTGAAAATTGAGGGTATGAAATTCTGTTCTGAAAATAAAATAGGCCAAGCGGTGGCCGATTGTCGCAAGAACAAACAAACTCAGCAGGACATAAAATTCAGAAGCACTTGGTCATAGGTAATTTTAGTCCACTGATTGAAAAATACCAACCGAGACACCTCCCCCCTCCTTCTCATATTAAGGCAGGAGAACACTCGACTCGAGTGACTTCCCATTCTTGTGCCACGTGCAGTCGTCTCCTCTATCTACTTAGGGAGCGAGCATTATCAACAGCTGGCAGGCGGTAAAGAAAAGAAAACATTTCACCGACTTTTTGCCCCCCCCCCCCCTTACGACGTTAGCCATGATTTTCAGAGCCTCCCTCTGTTAGGAAGTACATATACGTATTTTATTTTAAATATAAATATATTTAAAAGAGTACGGTGATTTAAAGGGCATTTGTATACAAGAAATTTGATTACTGAATTTCACCTAAAGTGTCATTTCAATGCATGTGAGAGTCTATGGTACAAACAATGTTTTGCCCATACAAATCTATAAAGTGATCACAATTTTGCAAAAAGAATAAAAATAATAAATAATAATAATGGGTTCTTATATAGCGCACAAATCCACAAGCTCATGTGCTCAAGGCGCTTTACAAATTATTATTATTACTGGAACTAATTTTGATACCACTCAACTCCCTGGGGAGCAAACAACAGCTCACATGTGCAGTCAATAAGCGCAGCACAGCTAAACGCACACATTTCAACCACTGTCCCAGTAATACAGGGACAGTCTTGGTATAAATTGGTTTCGCACTTTGTTGTTTTTTCGATAATCAATAAATGAACAACTTAGAACAGTTTGATGTTTAATACGGTATTCTTCATCGTTGTGAGTTAAAGTGTAAGCTTTAAACTAGAGAGAACTTTTAACACTCCCATTTACTGTACCTGTTTTATTATATTTCAAATCATTTATATAAAGGTGATAACAGTGCAGCAATTCTGTCAACCGTATAATTGATACGAGTAAGCGCAGTATACACAAAGTTTATCAAACGTTTAACATTGTAGTCTGCTGAAGCTAACATGGCATCCATCATTGCGAGTACCTCATATGCAAAAGCATAAATAACGTAAGAACATGGCTATAGTTACTTCATTGTTTAGGGACCATATTTTGTAATGGAACCTTGTTGAATGTAGTTTTTGTGTGCAATGATGAGGGCGCTATGATCGTTGACGTAGCACATGCATGTATCACAGTTGGAATTTGGAAAAAATAAAACAAAAAGCGACACATGTATTTAAATAGGTTATACATCATCACAAAGCAGATGTAGAACCGACAATGCTTTAAGTGTTCGAGTTAGATAATCTAAAAATAGTGAGACAAATAAGTGAAAGAGAAGAAGCATTGTCAGTGCAGGTGTTAGTTTTAGAAGTGTTGAGGCATAGACCCTTTTCTCGAAGGTCTATGATTGAGGGTAATATTCCGAGTTGATCTCTATCACAATAAAAGTCATCTTTAATTTTAAATGTGCCTAAAAGTAAATGATTAAGCAATGAAGCACCTAGCGACGGTATAAAACGAGATTTTGACCAGTTAACATATATGCACGATGGATAGCAAAGTGTATATAGGATGTGGACTGGTCAAAACCGAAAGGTATACCGCCGCTGGGTGTGCTTTATTGCTATATCTCATAATAGTATATTAAAATTCTGGCATGGAAAGTCAAAAAAGGATCTTTGCTCTTGAAGAGAGCTCGAGCATGTGTCAATCTTACTTTATCGCGAATATACCACGGTTCTTTTCACATTTCGGCCATTACAGATCAATGTATTTGCACCATCAGGGAGTAAAATATAAATGCAGATAACGACATGCGTTAAACCACAGACAAACATAGACAGACTCGTCACGGGTATTGTTTAAGGCGTGAAGCGGTTACGTAACCCATCCATGTTCGCCTCGCCTCAGAATGCTCTCGCCTCTCTTTTCCGAAGAGTGCCGACCATGCATCCTTCGGTAATTTTCGGATTTTCGCCAATTGTTAAGCGAAAGTATGTTCGGCAAAGTTTGTGTTGTTGTTGTCGTGTGGTGCTGAGCGGAATTGACGTGCTGGCGAAAACGGGAGTGTTTCGAGCTTTAGGAAAGTGAGCTTTACCGTTTTGAAAATTCCTCTCATATTTTATGAATATATAATGAGTGTGTTTGAACCAATTTTAAAGTCTTTTATCTATACTGTCTGGTTTTACTCAATGGTTTACGGTCAGTCATACCGTTTTTTACACCTGCGTCAAGGAAGGACATGTTTATGAAACTGCTGGCGTGTTATGTTTTGATTGCCGTGAAGCAGTGTTTCTGGCCTGGGAGCTTACAAAGTAACTATGGTTGCTACGCGACTGGCAGTACGATGCCATCTCGTCGTATTTTTCGCATAATCTCGTGCAATTATCAACCAAAAACAAAGCCTCCAAAAAGTTTAACACCTTTGAAGCTCATTTTAATATGAAAATAGTCTACCGAGACGTCCATGGAACAAAAGGCATTATTGCGTTTCCAGTCTGTCTATATTTGTCTGTGGTTAAACAAAGTATGAGGAATCCCCCGACTTCTCGATTTCCTAGCGGCAGAACACATTAACACACTGTAATTGAGGAATAATTCTAAAACAACAAGTCATTAGTGATTAAGCAACATGGCATTCATAAATCATACAAAATAAGGAGCAGCTGATAGTAATTATCGGCATTATCTTCACATACATAAACTGAATCAGACGCATTAGAACGATTTTGTGCATTAACGTTAAGATCCCAAGGACGAAACTTGTCATCGTCTTTTCATATTTCATTCTACAACTGGTAATATGTACAATCATTGTCGCTTTTTCAAAAGTAATATAGAGTTTAAGATCCCCGGATTACATACTTTTTTTGCAGACTGATCGTTGTCCTAACGACAAATAATCCATTCGAAACTCGTACAGGTGAATCAGATACTTATAGCCGGTATAATATGGCAAAAGATCTCTACGGAGACCATACACCGATGCCATATAGGCGTGTAAGTATTCCGAATTTTCTAAATTTACCAACAGAAGCTGACCTTTTTTTGTTGTAAAACATGCATTGACACATAAGCCCTAACGTGCAAATGTTGTATTGTCGATTCCTAGTCATTCGGTTTAGTATGTCATGATCGTATTATTTAATGTTGCTACTTGTGTTAAATCCCTGCGTGTCTTCAATTCACTTTTGCGAGACGTTCACTCCTTTTCCTTAAAGAATAAACAGCAAAATCAAAAGGCAACTGAAACAGGGAAAAAATCACTATTTTGCAAAATCACTATTTGTTTTCTATAATTTAACTAAAACACTACATAAACATGTTGTCAAATATAATTGTAATGTACAACGTAACGACGTCAGATATATCTTTTGCTTTAGGTTGTACTAACTCATTCCGACAGAGAGTTGTCCATACGAGTTCATGATACTACCGCTGGTGCCGCAAAGCAAAATGCTGCCGATGATACCGCCTATAGGTAAGACACATGAATCAAAAGTGTCAAGTGTGAAATATTCAAATATAGGCCTACATGTCCGTTTAGGGCTAGAATTAACGAATCACAAAAGTTGTTTGAAAGGACAATTTTTGCGGCCCAGGACAATTTACTACATGCCTCGAATATCAACTGTCGCGCGCTCCATAAGATTCATTATAACACACCATGTGCTCATTCTGTGTCGCTATTGGCCAGAGCAAGTCACGTGAGGGCAAATAGATACGTATGGTAGAGACCTTTTATCTGATTATGAAGGCTATAGCGCCCGTTATTTACCTCGAGGGGCCGTGAGTTACCGGAAACACATCGTTATTCCCCGGGCCGTAGACCGAGGGGGTAAGCGATGTGTTTCTGGTAACGCACGACCAAGAGGCGTAAAGAACAGGTGCTATAGCCTGAATAAAGACCAGGTTATAGCAGTTTATAGCACGCCACACAGTCATGGTCTTAGCTCACGTGTTTACACACGTGAGCTAATGTCGCAGCGATGTCTGTCTCTCTTTCTGTGTGTTAAAGTGGTTTTCGGTTAAATCATTCGCAGACTTAAATATCGTTACAAATTAATTTTTTAGTGGTCATTATTGTCAATGTACATGACTAGAATGGAATTATTCTCACTTGAAAGTCTTTTACATCATATTCACAGTTTGCCTTATTCTTTGATTTCTATTTGATGGTGCAGTTTAAGATAAAATAATCACAAAGGAAATTAGCACCCTGCATTTCAAATAGCGAATTAAGCAAAGAGAGAAAGATAAGTAGTGTTTCTTTGCTCCTATCAATACAACAACCAGATATGAACTGAATATGCTCACGTGTTTCACAATAGGTTCATTAATAGTAGTACGCTTCACAGAACAATGAGATATATGTTATTTCTATATGTAGCAGGTTTTTTTAAACTTCGCACAGTACTCTCAGAGTTTAATGACTAATTACAAAACTTTATTTAATATGCAAATGAGCTGTTAATTAACTTGACACTGCTCAATGCTTTATGGGACAATCAGATATCCATCAGATCAACATTTGTAGCACGTTTTATTTAATTTAATGCTGTAATTTTAGAGTAATGTCACTAATTACAAAGTTCATTAAATATGCAAATAAACCCTAAATTAACTTGACACTGTTCAATGATTCATAGCACAATTAAATATTTATCAAATCAATATCTGTAGCACGTTTCACAAAATTTTAGTGCCGAAATTTCAGAGTTATATACCTAATTACAAAGTTTATTAAATATGCAAGTGAACCCTTAATCAACTTTATACTACTAAATGCTTTACAACACAATTAGATATCTGTCGTATCAGTATATGCAGCAGTTTTCATCACATTTGATGCAGTTATATCGGAGTTATATGACTAATTATAAGACTTCATAGAATATGCAAATGAGCGAATTTTTAACTTGACACTGCTCAATGCTTCTCAGTACAATTGGATATTTATCAGATCAACATCTGTAGCAAGTTTCATCAAATTTAACGCTTTAATTTTGGAGTAATATCACTAATTACAAAGTTCATTAAATATGCAAATGAACCCTTAATTAACTTCCCACAACTAAATGCTCTAACCACAATTAGATATCTGTCGAATCAGTATCTGCAGCAGATTTCATCACATTTGGTGCAGTTATTTTGGAGTTATATCACTAAATACTAAACTTCATAAAATATGCAAATGACCTATTTGTTAACATGACACTGCCAAATGCTTCTCAGTACAATAGAATATATATCAAAACAATATCTGTACCCAATTTCACTGACTTTGGTGCCGTAATTTCAGACCTAATTACAAAGTTCATTAAATATGCAGATGAACCCTTAATTAATTTCACACTACTAAATGCTTTACATAACAGTTAGATATCAGTCGGATCAGTATCTGCAGCAGATTTCATCACATTTGGTGAAGTTATGTAGGAGTTATATGACTAACTACAAACCTTCATAAAATATGCAAATTAGCTATTTATTAACTTGACACTGCTCAATGCTTCTAAGTATAATTAGATATATATCAGATCAATATTTGTTGCAAGTATCATCAAGTTTGGTGCAGGAATTTCAAAGTTATCTCACTAATAACGAAAGTTCATTAAATATGCAAATAAGAAGATAATTGACATGACACTCACAGTATCATCATAATGTTCTTAGATTGTCATCTGTGAAAAGTTTCATGAAATTCTGTGCAGTATTTCTTGATATATGTCTACACTGTCATTACCGTCTCCATAGGGAAACCATTGTACGGAAAAAACAATATTGCATAACTTCATTAATATGCAAGCCAAACTAACCAAAATGTAATCAGTTCTTGCAAGTAGCACACGGTACCTGTGTATCAAATCTGATTTGAATCCGTTCAGGCGTTTTTGAGTTATCGTGTAAACAGACAGACAGACACACACACACACACTAACACACACACACACACACGGACAGACAGACAGACATCGCTATGACATTAGCCCACGTGTTTACACACGTGAGCTAAAAATGGCGCGTCGACAGCAGTGTATGTATTATGAATATATTGTGTCGCAGATTCTAGATTTTCCGATGAACGTATTGTATTACAAATATATTCTTTCACTTTTTTTAGTTACGGAGATAATATCAAAAGTATGTTTGACGTTATGAAAGAAGGCAGTATATCGAAGTATCTTGACAACGATCACGAAAAAGACGAATGTCTTCTGGGTTTTAAGCAAGGAAACGTTGAGGCAGAAAAGATGGAGTCGGTAGGTCAAAGTTCGTCTTGTTGTTGCGTATAATGTGTTTAAAGGCCGAGGTAAGGATTAGACAGAAATTACATGGAAAGGATTTTATATTAAAAATGACACTTTGTGAAAAATGATGATCCTAATAAAATGTTTGCATGAAAATAATGACCACCCAAATATTAATTAATTCATTTTTTATTTTTCTATAGCTCATTCCACTCTTTGCGCGCTCTATACATGTACGTTATTGACTAAAAAGATAAGGGTGTATGACTTTTTCAAAAGTCTTCGCTTAATTCCGATACTTCTTCATGATGACGTTTGAAAGAGCCACTAACAGTTTGTAATTTTATATTTTTTTATAGTTTTTTGAATAGGTTTTTCGTTTCTTTTTTTCTTCAGTTTCTTTTTTACCTTAATTTTATTAGAGCATTATTTCAATCGACAAAGACAAGAACTTGTCTTTTACGCCCTTTTCTTCTCGTTTCCCTTTAATACGATTGGAACTAATTTGGGGTAATTGGTTGATGAAGTGATGTCTTTAAAATTTGCAAGTGTAAGCTCATCTGCTTTTCTTTTTCCGTTACACACTTGTTTTTAAGAGTAATTTGTAATATTGAGACATTCAGCTATATTTATTAGCACCAAAATTCTTAAAGTTGGCAGCCAACACTATAGCACCTTCCCTCACGTATGCATTAAACTGCTGCATTATCAAAGGTCAGTTTCCATCTTTATGGAAATTGGCTAGTATTAGTCCAAGCTATAAAAAGGTCCGATAGATGAACCTGGTAACTACAGGCCAATAAGTGTACTTCCTGTACCTTCCAAACTTCTTGAACGCAATATTCAAAATAACCTTGTAAAATTCATGGAAACACACAATCTCTTCTTTTCTAACCAATCTGGATTTGGCGCCAAACATTCTTGTGAAAGTACTCTTATTGGTCTGGTCAACTCATGGACTAAAGAAATCGATAGTGGAAACATCGTTGGCTCAGCATTTTTAGACCTGAGCGAAGCGTTTGATCTCGTTGATCACGCAATCTTAAAAATCTATGGGTGTTCTGATCATACCCTGTCATTTTTTAAATCATACTTACTCACACGTAAACAATTTATGCAGTTTAAACGTACACACTCAGATGTAATTGATGTCAGTGTCGGTGTGCCACAAGATTCTATACTGGGGCCATTGCTCTTTATTATTTATGTTAACGATTAACCCCTTCACCTTGAATATTCATCCTGTACTTTCTTTGCAGACGACACCACACTTCATGTTTCAAACAGGTCCTTAAACACCATATCTACTTACCTAAATGCTGATCTAAAAATAGTTGACAATTGGTGTCTTACTAACAAACTTTGTATCAATCCCAAGACAAAATCAATGATCATAAGAACTTCTCAGAAGAGAGGGCACATTGACAGTGAAATCTTCAACCTCACTTTGGCTGGTAAAACTATTGACCGCTTCTCATCAGAGAGGTTACTAGGGGTCACTATTTCTGATAACCTAAACTGGTGTGAACACATTTCAACCATTGAAAGCAAAATCAATTCCAAATTGTTTCTTTTCGCAGGTATCAAAACATTTCTTCCTCTCCACTCACGCAAGCTATTCTATTACTTTTTCATCTCACCACACATCAATTACTGTTCTAATGTTTGAAGCTTTACTTCCAATAGCAATATCTATGCATTTGAGCGTCTACAGAGACGTGCAATGTGACGTATTCTTGACACTGTTCCGCCTCTTTCAACTTATCAAATGTATACTCAGCTTCATTGGCTGCCGATTAACTTGAAACTCCGTTTTAACCGTATGGCGGCAGCGCCCTCTATTATCGATCATATATGATCGAAATTGCGTGTACGTCGGCTTTCCCGCTGTTCCTATAGCCGTTCTGACGATGAATCAGCTGATTCAGCCATATATGGCAAGGGTTTACCCTAATAAGGCAATATTCGTTTGAATGATGTCATTTTTTTCCGAATAAACATGAGCCGAGGCTCTCCGAAGTTAGCGTGGGTTATCATGTATACGATCTTGAGTGTAGACTTCCAACGCAGATTTCTGCGTGATATAAAGAATTCGCACAGATCGAATTTCTTCTAAATCACTGTAAAAATGAGCGACACTGACGACAGCAGCGACTACCCCAGCAAAAGTTCACCCGAGGAATCTGAATATGACGATGGTTTTTGAGCAGGATGATAAAATAAGGTGAGTTTCAGTGATTTATTGCCGCAGCGTATTGAATTGAACGTGAAAAAAATTCAAATTGACGGATCCACGTACTGACATAACGGACATTTTGGAAAAAACTGCATTTGCGATTGAAAAAAAAATTAAATGTCAAATTCTAAAAACGCACGTTGTTTCAAAATATTATGATCTCATTATTTTTGGCGACTTTTATTGGCGTTTTGTAATTTCTGTGGGATTTTGCGAAGTTTTCAAAGCCGTTACTCAACTGACAGTACGCAGGTCAACGTAACAGAAAGGTCGATTTGTGTGACGCCATTTTGTGTTCACTGCTGCATTAGCAAGCGATTCCGCTTTTGATGAGTACATGAATTGTGATCGGCCTGTTCATTATAATTTACCGATTTGAAGGATATTTTACTGTTTGGAGTATTTAGTGAGCTTGGTATGTTTTTTTTAATCCGCTTTTACGTCTCCCCGCCGTACCACAGGCGAGGTACATGTACGTACGTGATGTAAACAACATGAGCACGTGGCGATCCGTCGCGATATCACATTGAGGTTTGAAGGTCACTGACAATATGTATTGAGGTTGGCAGCTTATTGCTTTTTGGGTCGTTTCGTTCAAATTTCAGAGAAACAGTCGTCCGCCTTGTAAGTTTTTACTAGTTATTGGCAAATTCCAGACTGGTGCTGGTTACATCTGCTCTCGATCAATAAACGGCAAACCCGGAAGTTGTACCACTGTTTACAAATTGAAATAAAAGACCCGAGAATCTCAATAGGCGATTACAGAAATTCACTGTGGGGCAGATATTCGCATAATAATAGAACACAAAATTGTCTATCAGTTTGATGTTGTAGTGTTCGATATCATCCATTTTATTATTTCTTTTCTGATCATTTCTTTCCTAATCTTTTCAAATTTCCAGAGTGTATCTAAGATATGGATATTCCGGCCATGGCCAAGTCTGTGGGGATCAATCTACGGCATCTTACCAGACAGCAGGGAATCCATCATCTGACACATGCTATCGATTTTTTAAAGTTATTCTTTACATTGGAATTGATGGGCCAGATTTGTGAGTACACAAATATAGATGCTCATCACCATGTGCAAACCCGGCAAAGTTATGGGGAACCTGATGGAAGCTGGACTGACCTTACACCAGATGAATGGTACAAGTTTATCGGCCTTCTAATATAGGACTAAATCAAAAGTTACAGCTACTGTGCCTTTCAATCAATAATAAGAGACAATCAGATCAGGGGGTGATTCAGAAAGTACAATATAAATTTGAAAGTGTGATTTTGCCAATCCCTGTACTTGCGTCCATGTTCAGATGCGCTGTAGGTGGTTGATGTGATACCTATATATATTTTGATATAGTTTCAAAGTTCTGTGTATGATTTGAGTCAAGTTGACTTACAAATCACAAAATATATTTTGATATAGTTTCAGACTTCATTGTATGATACAAGTCAAACAGACTTACGAAACAAATATATTTTGATATAGTTTCAAACTTCATTATATGATACAAGTCAAACTGACTTACGAAACAAATATATTTTGATATAGTTTCAAACTTCATTGTATGATACAAGTCAAACTGACTTACGAAACAAATATATTTTGATAGTTTCAAACTTCATTGTATGATACAAGTCAAACTGACTTACGAAACAAATATATTTTGATAGTTTCAAACTTCATTGAATGATATGAGTCAAGTTGACTTACAAATCACAAAATATATTTTGATATAGTTTCAAACTTCATTGTATGATACAAGTCAAACTGACTTACGAAACAAATATACTTTGATAGTTTCAAACTTCATTGTAAAACTCACCTGCTGTAATGCCCTACCTTTTGCTGCTGCTCATCTGTATAAGGTCATAGTTTGTTAGATTGACATGATTGAGCCAGGCTGACTAACAAATCATAAAGGCAAAATTTATGAAATGTATTTTGATGTAATTTCGAACTTCATTGTATAATTCATTTGGTGTAAGGTCAATGTTCATCTGTCATGATGTGACATGACTCAAGTTGACTTACAAATGAGAGGTCATGGAATGAAATATATTTTCGTATAAGTTCAAACTTCATTGTACAATTTATCTGGTGTAAGGTCATGGTTGATTTGCAGAATGTGACGAGACTCAAGTAGAATTTTGAATTTTTTTTTTTTTTTGAAATTCCAATTTACTGCCAGTCATGTGGTCAGTTTTTATTTCATCAGTTCAAGGTTATATGTATATATTAGTCTAGGGTAATTCATTTGTAGTGTAGCAAACTGAGCAACATGAGCAATGTCTGCAATATGGCTTTGTCCATTCTTTCTGACAAGTGTCTGAACTTGAGATAGAAATGTGGATGTAAAAGTTACAGTTTTCTGAATCTTTAGCAAGATACTGATGTATGTGCTCTTATTTACCCTTATGTTCTCATTTGCATTTGTTATCATTTACATCATTCTGTTTAAGTGTTCACTTTCAATTGTGAATAAGAATTTACATTTGTATTATCAATATAAGGTTGGATCAATACTGTTTTTATCTGGTTGCAAAGATACAATCATGTACCGTATTTGTTCATGAAAGCATTGACAAAACTAGCATTGCCACAGTATGTGACCAGAGTTCAGGTCATTGTAAGCACTGCCATTTACTCTTCTGAAATATTTCATGCTAAAACTGGAACAAGATAGAGTTAGAAAATGTATGTGTTCATTATCAACTAAAATGTTATCTACGCGGAAAAATAAATTCCAATGTGTTGTCACGGCTATGTTTGTCGCTTGCAATTTTTAGTTAGAGACTATCATATCCTAAGGGAAGAATTACAAGGAAGTGTTGTAAAGCTTTATTCAGAATTCATTCAAGTGTGATGTACACACATTATACTTGTATGGTGAAATAAAAAGGTTTGGTTTCACTCATACATATAGTGACTGTGTGTATTGATATGTTTGCAAGATTGTTAGCTGAAATGCTTGGGCCGGGGATTTTTGAAGTCTTCAGTCATTGTAGGTAACACATATGATCCCATTGTGACCTTACATCCTGATATTGTTGGTGGTTTGAGTCTACTGATTTGAACTACACCAGCCAATTTGAAACTACACCAGCCAAGCTGGACATTTCTACATGTAGTCTCTCATGCTAGAAGCAAAACGATTCATTTTTCTCCACTACTGAAATGAGAATTTCTGAATATTGAATGATGCAAACCAACAAATAATACCGGGATGTAGGATCACCTAGAGGTCATAGTAGATATGGAAAAATATCAGCACATAACAAGTAGGCAGTCTTTATTTACCTGTTTGAGTTTGACAAGTGCCCATTTTGAAAGTTTGCTTTCACGAAAACCGAAACCCTGTACGGTCTCCCCCGTCCCTGGGATATATTATGTTGGTCCTCATATCTTGCATATATAAGGAAGATTTACATATAATTTGCATATAAATAATCAAAATGAGAATAATTATTGGTAAGAATATTGGTATTTGTTCAGAGCTATATGATAAAAATTCAAAAAGAGCATCATGGAACAAGAAATAAATTATGACCAATCAAAATAGTTCTTCAGTTGACCTGCCTTGCCTAGCAGTTGTATGCATACAGGTTATCACGCGACTTGTTCAATCAACTGTAACTTTTTCATTTTTCACTATTTTCTAATGGAATTTTTTTCTTGTAATCCATTGAAGTGCACATATTTCATCACCAAGCAAATTTGATGAAGAATTGATTCGGATAATAGTGAAATAATGGTATTTTCCTCAAAAATTGGATTTTTATGGCGGCCATATTGGATAATTTGCATATAATCTGCATGTAATTAGCATATTTTTTGGTCTTTCAAATATATATTTTGACTGCTTGCGACAAGACCAACTTGATGATACCTTATAACCCCACAGATATCATGTCAAAATTCTATCAGTAAGTAGGTCTTTTGGGCATTCATATTTCCCATGCTTAACCATTGGGCTGCTAAAGGGTTAATTAACCGTATGGCCCAAATTGCAGAGCAACTCACAATCTAACACCTGACTATATAACCAGTATGTTCAATAATTATATCCCTTCCAGATCACTTCGTTCTTCCAATCAGAACCTCCCTAAAGTTCCCAAAGCACGTGCACTTCTTTATCAAAACACCTTGTCAGTTGCGGGTGTGGATGAACATAACAATCTCCCCAAATGAATCAGGGACTCCGAGTCACTGACTAGTTTTAAGAAATCTTGTAACAACTTTCTGTATTCTATTTACTTGTCTGATACCTCTTCGTAGGTTTTTTTGATATTTGTACTGCTGTGTTTTTTGTGTTTTCAAGTTGGTGCTGTAATATGATTATTCTTTTGTCTATTCGACCTCCATGAAAAGAGGTGTTTTACCTATGGAGTTATCGAGTTTAAATAAAGATTAATAATAATAATAATAATAATAATAATAATAATAATGTGTGTCTGTCTGTCTGTATGTGTGTCTTTCTGTCTGTCTGTCTGTCTGTCTGTCTGTCTGTGTGCTCGATATCTCAAAAACGGCTCATCAGATCAGAATCAAATCTGGTACATAGATTCATTTTGCAAATGGCAAGAACTGATTAGTGTTGGTTGGTGTGGCTTGCTTATTTTTTGCTCATTTGCATAATTAATGATTTAATAACGACTGCACACAAGCTGATGAGATTTGCTACAAAGGTTGATCATACCAAGATATATCAGCTGTGAAAGATATTTAGGGGTCACATAAAAGATAATGGATATTTACATATTTAATGACTTTCCTAATTAGGGATATATATCTGATTTGACTTAATCAAAATTGACAAAACGTGGTATGTATATTGAAGATACTATGAGTTAACATTATTGAAAGTCATTAAGCATTTTTACTTCATCAAACTCTTAATTTGCATATTTAATGAACTTTTGAAATAAGGAATATTTATTTGAATTGACTTGACCAAAGTTGATGAAACTTGCCATGTACATTGAAGATAATATGATGTAACATTATTGAAAATCATTAAGCAGTTTCACTTCAGCCAATTCCTTATTTATATATTTAATGAACTTCACTAATTAGGGATATATGTCTGAATTGACTCGACCGAAGTTGATGAATCTTGCTACATATATTGAAAATACTATAAAACAACATTATTGAAAGTCATTAAACTTTTTTACTTCAGCCAATTCCTAATTTGCATATTTAATGAACTTCCCTCATCAGGGATATTTATCTGTATTGACTAGAACAAATTTGACGAAACTTGCTATGTACATTAAAGATATCATGATACAACATTGAAAGTCATTAAGCATTTTTACTTTAGCCAATTCCTTATTTGCAAATTTAATGAACTTCCCTAATGAAGGAAATTTATCTGTCTTGACCAGACCAAAGTTGATGAATTGCTTTGTACATTAAAGATACTATGATACGACATTATCGAAAGTCATTTAACATTTTTACTTCAGCCAGTTCCTAATTTGCATATTAAATGAGAATATTTCAGTCAATTCCTAATTTGCATATTTTAATGAACTTTCCTGATTGGGGATATATACTTGGATTAAGAATTATTCTGAGATGAATATTATTCAATACGTTGATCATAACACTTTCAATGAAGTTGCAAACATGTGGAAAAGGTTCAAATTTATACATAACTGCAATATATAATGATACACGTGAACATTTTTCAGTTCATATCTGGTTATTAATGCCGTTGGGTGACAGAGTACCAAGCTTGTGAATGAAATGAAGTTCAAGCTGTTTTCTTATTTTATCTGCTTTTGAATACACTTTGCAAAGACTAGAGAAACTAAAATTATTGATGTTGTGCCCGGGTTCATGAAAGTGGTGGGCTACTAGAGTGTCTTTATGAGTTCTGATACTGTATAAATGTTCATTAATTCTAATACGGAGTTCACGTTTCGTTTCGCCTATGTATAATTTGTTACACTTATCAAAGATAATGACGTAGATGATATTACGTGTATTACATGTTACATGTCCGGCAAGAGGTTGAGATTTCCCAGTGAGTTGGTTGGTTATGGACTTTTGTTTTGTTTTCAGCATGTGGGGACATGCTCTGCATTTGTTGCAGGGTGTACAGGTACCTGGTTCTGTGTCGTTGATAGATGTTTTAGTCCAGGCTTTTACCGGCATTTTCTTTATATTTGGTGGTTGTCGGAATGCCACAACAGGTGGCTTGTCAAATCTAGTTTTGTCTTTTGATTTGATTGAAGGATAGACCAGTGTTTGTTGATTACGAAGGAGATGCTGGGTAGTGACGGGTGGTACGTCAGCACAAGTGGAATCTTCGCAGACTGGTCGGTGTGTTTATTTTTTGTGTACGTAATGAGTTTTTCACGGGAGTGATTTCTTGCTTTGTTGATTGCAGTGACGATTAATGATTGCTTGTAGTTTCTATCTGTGAGATGTCTATGTAGGTTCTCAACTTCTTTATTGTGTAGATCAGTGGATGAGCATATACGTCTATAGCGAAGGGCTTGACCTTGGTGAATTGATTTAAATATTTGACGAGGGTGACACGATGACGGCAAGAGATATGAGTGTTTGTCCGTTGGCTTGCTGTAAACCGGTGTGTGTATTTTTATTTTCCCTGATCATCATCTTAGTGTCCAAGAAGGAGATTTCGGTGTCGCTGTATTCAATGGTGAATTTGCGTGATGGATGGATTGAATTACAGTATTCATGGAATTGAAGTAGTTCTTCTATAGTTTTGAGCCATATGAAACGTACATCGTCGATGAATCGTCTCCATTGCACGGGTTTAGTGGATAATTAGCAAGGATTGGTTTAGTGGGATAATTAGCAAGGATTTGTTTTTCAAGTTTACCCATCGTTATGTTAGCATAGGACGGAGCAACTTTACTTCCCATTGCTGTGCCTTGTATTTGTAAAAAATATTTGCCATCAAACTGAAAGTAATTTCTGGTGAGAATAAATTCTAACATTTCTGTGATAAGCTGTTGGTTGGACGGTGATACATTGTTATCGGCAAGTGTTTCGCGTACGGCTTGAATTCCATAATCATGGGGAATGTTGGTGTACAAGGATATTACATCATGGAATTATCTGGCGCAATGATGTCCTGGCTGTCTATTAGATGGTGGGAAGTGTCTTTCAAGTATGACGGCAAAGATTTGACAATAGGTTCAAGAACATGGTCAACATATGCTGCTAGTGGTGATGTCAGGGCTCGGCAATGCGGAATTATCGGACGGAGTGGTGTGTTCTCTTTGTGAATTTTCGGGAGGCCATAGAAATGTCCAAGTTTTGGTCCTAAGGAATGAGTTTGGAGGCAATGTCACGAGAGATCCACTTATTCTTTTCCAATTGTCTTACCTTATTTTCAAGTTCGAAGATGTATAGATCAGTGGGGTCATGGTCGTAAAATGACTGGTTTTGTAGATGATCATTGCATTTATCGATATACCATGAAGTGTCCATAACTACTATCCCACCTCCTTTATCTGCCGCTTTAATTGTCAGATCTTCTCTATTAGTGAGTTGTTGAAGAGAAATTCTTTCGTCTTTGCTGACACTAGTTACAGAACTTTGCGAGAAATTTACGAGAAATGGACACTTTCTCGCTGTATTGCGAGAAGTAAGCGAGAATACAGAGAATAAATACTTTTTCGCGATCAAGCTGCGAGAACTGTGTTTTCTCGCATGCATCTGCGAGAAATTGAATTCTCGCGATCAATTTGCGAGAACTATGTCTGCGAGAAATTGTGAATTTTTTGTGAAATGCCTACCCAGAAGAATACAATATCTCGCAGATGCAGAGCGAGAAAAATTTCTCGCTGATGGATTGCGAGAATTCAGTTTCTCGCAGATGCTCAGCGAGAAAACACAGTTCTCGCCAGCTGGTTGCGAGAAAAATAAATTCTCGCTAAGTTTTTGCGAGAAAGTATGTATTCTTGCTTACTTCTCGCAAAAAGTGAGAAAGTGTCCATTTCTCGCAAATTTCTCGCAAATTTCTGTACTAGTGTGATGTTGTCATATGTCTTTTTCCAATTTTCGCTGTTCAGAACATCATCTTCAACTGCATTGAGAAATAGTACTCAATACTACTCTCAAGACCAAGTTTCATTGCCACCTGGTACCTGTTACTGTAGTTGGACTGACACCAGTTCTAAAAACAAACTCATCTGTAATTAATCAATGAGTTGGTAGCTTTGAAATGTGTCGTGATACCCAAGCTAATCGTTTGTTTGGTACGTGAAATGCGTCCGTCTCATACGCTGAGTTGCGGTACCTAGGTGAAACACACTGTAAGTCAAACCTGGGAATGCTGTCGCTAATCATTTGAGTGACCGAGGTGTCGTATTTGGCCACAATGTCCGTCATATCTACCATAGCACTTTTTGAAAGTCCTCACTAGTCTTTTTGGTGTGTATCCCTGTCCCAATAGTTTGATGCAATTGAGCTATGTCTCATTTGAAAATCAGCGTAAGAATCACAAGCTCTACAATATCTGAGAAGTTGAGACACGTATACACCATACTTCGGTGCAGACTGAATATTACTCGACGAGTGGAGATAGTTTATAATTTCAAAATCGAAATCATCCCTTTGTCGTACAGCCTAGTTTGTAGACCATTAGTACCCACTTGTAGGAACAGATAGAGATATTAAGCTGAAATTTTATCCTCGGTTGTTTCTTTAATTTCTAACTCCTCAGAATAAATACGATGTAAGTAATTTGATATGTCTGGATTATCTAGACATCAGATCATCAATATATCTGTGTGTTGTTAAAATGCCTTGCAAGATTTTTAGACCCTGCTTTGCAGAGAGATTGTAGGAACACTTAAAATGTCTTGCAAGTTTTTCAGACCCTGCTTTGCAGAGAGATTGTAAGAACACTGTTTCACCTGAATACAGAAATAAGTCAGCGAGAAGGGGTGCATAATTTGTACCATTGGTATGCCGATAGATTGTTGAAATGTCATACAACCAAACGTAACGAGTATGTTACCAATTAAGATTTAAGCACTTTAAAAAATTCTTCATCTGTGTATTTGTGCTATGCATTAATGTTGTTACTAAAATAACCTGACCTATGTTTGATTGTAATTTATTGGTACCTTCTATTGCCATTTTATGCGGAAAAGCTTGCTGCACCAGAGATGACTGCTTTGTTTTTAGTTTATCGTGGGGAATTATGGTGTATGATGTGGAAAAGTTGCAATATTACAAATTAATCATAAAAACAAAGTGTATTTGGAGGAAAAAAACGAAAAAAAACAGATGACCTTACATTTGCAGATTAAACAAACATTGCTACAGTATCCAAATATCCCAAATTTGTTCCAATCATCCTCAGAGTACACTGACATTTGAAAGTTGTAATATGTTGTGGCAAATTTCTTACTTGTGCCAATAGCCTTAGTTTTTCAAAATTCGAAAAATTTATTATTGTCCGTAGGGTTAACACAGGGATAGCGGCCATTTTGAAATATCTGTCAATCGTGTGTTATTTGTTTCCCTAGTACCAAAATTTGCACGGTGACAGATAATTTTTATTCTTGATTTTGAACGAGAATGGTTGAAAGATTCGTCAAGGAAAGTTTGAGCAAAAGTTTAAGTCTTTCACTTTCGAGGCGCGAACTACCTTAATGACGGTTGACGAGATTGATCCAACTCGCTAAACCAAATATGTTGTCGATAGCACGGGCATATGTCTTTTAATGCAAATGAAACAGATAAAGACCAATGACAATCGTGTACAGAAACTGAGATTAAGAAGGGCATACAAAAAAACTGGATTAAGGGGGTGCATTAATCTTGGTACTTGTACTTTAAAATATACAGTTCGATTAAAGTTTGGTGAGTGTGAAGAGTATGAAGCTAATGACATCGTAAAAGAGAAAGCGAAATATAATATGTCAATATTAGATCCTATTCCATCACTAGTTCGTTGGTGACAAGAAAAAAGATAAAGAATACAACGTGTGGAGGATGCGAAAGACGGCCTTACAAATAGCTTCTGAAAAGGGGTGTTTCCAAATGGTTTATAAACTTAAGAACGCTGAAAAAATAACCGTGAAAGAAAAGGACAAATTATATGGCGATCAACCTGAAGGTAAGATGGTTTAAGAACGTACATTACAAAATTCTATTTCCATAACACACACTACAAGCTCAAATAATAATATGGCATCGGCGTTATACTTCGTTTGTTACATCTGCTATAATAGTCCGGCAGCCAAATCCACTTTTTGCCCTGAACCTTGTGTTAGGGTCTTAAGTTTTTTTTAAACCGGATTTTGCTAGTCAAGATAACCAAAGTGAAAAAAATAGTTACTGGATCTCTGTCAGTATTGAGCAATTTTAGATAATTAGCATAAACAAAATGGCCGCCAAATTATCACAAATTACCATTGGAAGCAGTAGAAGTAGGCTTTATATTGTTAAAGTCTGCTAGTAAAAGCACATTTCTATTAGTGCTTCAACTAAAAAAAGGTTAGTCATCATATATGAATAACTTTAAATACTAATTTGCATGAATTAACACATAACCATATTTTATAGGAAAGCTTGAACTGTACCAAAGTAGATTATAAACAATGCTACAATGAATGCTAAATTAATTGGTGCGGCAAAGGGGAAGGCAGCTCCACACACCATACTATTTTTGCGGATATTTTTTGTTTTCCTATGTAACTCGTAATATGTTTAATATTTTCGTCTTCTATAATTTTGGACACAGTGTTGGGATACTATGGCGAAACAAAAAGTCTACAACGAGGTAAA
>LD347110.1:36038-60281 GCA_001465055.1 Ptychodera flava | reverse complement strand
ATTTTGATTATGCTAATTTCTCAAATTGCTCAATGCTGACAGAGGGCCAGTAGTTATACTTCTTTTTGTGGTGGTCTTGGCAAACGAAATCCACCAACAATAAAAACATAAGATCACAAAGCAAGGTTTACCCCACTGGCAGCTAGCTGCCGGACATGTATACAGCTAGCCGCCATCTTGAAATTATGCAAATTAGCATGTCATTCAAATAATGTATGCCAATATTTATGTTCGATTTTGCCGTCAGCAACTGCTTGGTAATTAAACGAGAAAAACAAAGTTACAGTATGTATAAAGCCATTTGAGTTTTCTTTCTCACACAAAAAGCAATAAGCTGGCGGCCATTTTGATTATGCTAATTTTCTCAAATTGCTCAATGCTGACAGAGGGCCAGTAATTATATTTCTTTTTATGTTGGTCTTGACAAACGAAATCCACCAAGAAAAAAACTTAAGACCACAAAGCAAGGTTTACCCCACTGGCTGCCGGACTATAAAAAGGGAAAGAAGTAATTCTAATGCTACGGAATTATAAATCAATTGGTTTTGCATGTTTTCTAGATAAAATTTATATGAAATCAACAAAATTGTTCCAAATGAATATGACATATAGTGATTTTTGCGCGGCCATTCAAAAATAGAAGGGAGATTGTCATTTTCTTGAAATAAGATGTCGTTCCTGAGTGATTAGCAAGTAGGAAACCACAGATATGTTGAATTACCGTTTGAAGCTACCACGAAGACAGAACATGTAAATATGCTTATCCTCCACCATCGTCGTTAATGCGTTATCCTACAGATGTTGAGGTTGCAGTTTCGCAGGAGGTATGTAAAATGTTTGCAAAAGCGAACCCAGCATACATATGTTTAAAAGAGGAAGATCCGATTATTTCGGCTTTACAGTGGCCGTCGAAATTCATGAAAATCTTCGGGGATACGGACACACTATCAATACTACAAGTAAGCTTTGTGACCCTACATCGACTTCAAATATTTCTTTTAAGGTAGTAATTATGAATTATCTTTACTCGTCTTAAAGTATATTACACTGCAGGGGACAAGATTTTCAATTTACACATTCATGTGGAGCAAGGTTTACCAGTTTGAGTGCTGCTTAGTTTGATTATGTTGTCAAACATTTAACGTCTTGGTACATTCGTTCATTAAAGTAATCTAGAACATTCCGAATCTAAAATCTTGTTGGCAGCATTAGCTATAAAATCAAATACATTATAGTGTGTGTTAAAGTGGGGCTTTTGTGATCTCCTATGTCTAACTAAATATTAGGACATGCCATATCGTAAATGAGACCGAACTACGTTATACAGACAGACTATATTTGTCTATCATTGGCTTTATTTAGATCATAACGGTTAGATTTGATATTTCTTTCATCAAAACAGGTGCGTGTTTTATTCTCTTCCGTATATTTAATTTAAATCCTGCAACACATCACATTGTGTGAAACAGTCTGTCAAAACTAGGATTTGTAGGAAGTAATAAAACCATTCATTACATATACACTTGTTTTATCGACAAGTTTTCAGAGTAACTTCAATAATATTTCCACGTGATGTTGCGTGTGAAAAAGCAGTGTATATTTTAAAATTACCACAGAAAAACGAAACGAAAACGGAAGATCACAGTTTACAGGACGAACAATGAGATGTGAAGAGCAAATGAGAATATCACTGTTATTAGACTTTTCTTCAGCTGAACAACAACTTAGTATTACCGCCTTTTTATTGTTTTAGGTTACATCAATGAGCTTTTTGTCTTTGTTTGTCAACAATTAATATTAAATATTTATTACTTTAGCTACATTTGTAAAATTATATTGTTTCTTTGTTGCGATATTGGTTCACCAAGGACAGGTATAAGGACCACAAGCGACAACTGACACAATTCACAGATGAGATCCTCGACTGTTGCTTAACGCCTGCAGAAGTGAGAATACTGCTGGATGGAAAAAACCAGGAAAACAGAAACTGTTGTCTTCATGACAAATTAAACTTAGCCAACGAAGCAGATAGATGTGAAGAGAGATGGGTAGGGAGTCTCTACATTTTTCTTCATTCTATTTCATGCTGTAGATGCAATTTCAAGCAGAACGGGAGATGGTTTGATCTCAGTCATAGCTTTAAGGCAAACATAAATATAAAGGTATAAAGTTCTGTACGTACACTCCAGCAAGCAAGCACACACACACACACACACACACACACACACACACACACACACACCAAAGAAACACACAAAAAGAAACACATGCTCTACGTCTGTGGGCATGTAAATATCAAAGCAAAATAAATCGAATGAGTGAACTTTAGCAGACTGTCGCGTTAGTGGTAGGCTGTTACTTAGATGGTGGGGTGAACGCCTTTTTCCTCCCCCCTCCCCGACTTGTGAACCTTGCGTTTCTACAAATAGTTCAGAATGACGTCAGGCGTATGTTTATAAATGGAGGGAAGACAGAGTTCTCCGCCGGAGCGAACGGACGCGTGTTGTAACCACTGGATTACGTGCCATTATTGTTTATTACACCGCTCACGAAGGTTTCACTGCAAGAAAGTTGAAGTGGTAGCTTTTGACTCTTGTTTTTCAAACTTGGTAAAACCACGTATGCAGGTAACATGGGACACACTACCCTTAATATAGAACCATTTACAACTGCACAGTGTCAGTGTCAGACCTAATTTTGTCAGTGCTCATCCAAGACAAGAAAACCTCCCTTATCAAGTTTTAAGAACAATCGGATGCAAATGACGATAGATAATCTGTCGTGGTAGACCGATCGCCTAATAAGTCCGAAGTCCAATGTCAATCATTTGCTTACGTAGTAGCGTTGTGTCAGCAAACGGCCGGACCACTTGTAGCACTAGAGGGCCTTTGCAAGGTACACAAGGCGCTTGGCAAGCCAGTAACTGCTGGCGAGAAAAACCAAGCAACTGGGGGAGAGGGGCAGTATACATACATACATACATACATACATACATACATACATACATACATACATACATACATACATACATACATACAACCAGATAAGCACACAAAGATACATAGATGATATAAAATTAGTTAAATTGGCATTCTCTCTCTCTCTCTCTCTCTTTCTCTCTCTCTCTCTCTCTCTCTCTCTCTCTCTCTCTCTCTCTCTCTCTAGACTTTAGCACATCGAAAGTCTCAGCTCGAGCTTCAGCGGCAATGGCTTTATGGAGTACCCAAGTATTTAAGATGGGGTGGTAACAGCTGGGTCCGGTTTTTCCTGTACCAGTTCTTTTGCTGGTTGCTTTTTGGACTACTTTTTCCTGTTCACCCACTGTTCTATGCTCCACAATGTACACGTAAATTGATATTAAGTCCAAAGGGAAAATTCTTTGCTGAACAGTTTTCTGCCATCTATTTCGTTGTCGCCCTTTTGGTTTCTGAAGTTCTTGATTGCCGTCATCCTATTGTTTTGAGTTTTCTGTTCTCCTGGATGATTGGCTCTTTTGCTTCTGAAGTAATACAAATAATTACCCTAGGCCCCAAGCGTTACATCAAGAATATTTGGAATATTTTGGACTTGCTGGTTTTAGGTTCATTTGCTGTTTGTGTCCTATTTAGGGTCATTTTCCCAGTAACGGGTAATCCGTATATCTTATTTTTTGAGAAATTGCCAGCTTTGACTCTGGTTTGTGCCATGCTCCGCCGCATGCAGACGTTTTACCTTTCGGAACTAGTCGGTAAAATGTTCTTAACATTCATGGAAATGAAGATTGAAGTCTGCAGATTTCTTGTTATTTTCGGTTACGTGGTCCTGGTATTTGCCTGTTCATTTTGTCTTCTCTACAACGATGTGAACAACGGAATCTTCTTACCATTTTTAAAGTAAGTGGGAATTCAAGTATTTTATATGGTCGTATGAGGGACGAAACTAGATAATGTAATAAGTTCATACTCGATCGATGTGGAAATGATCAGGCAGTCATGTAAGGAAACGTATGTAAGAAAATGGCAAATGTATTTATCTGAAGTGGCATTGTAGTTTCCTAGCATTTCTTATGAAATTAAGGAAAATCCACGAATGTCATGATGATATCAAATGAAGACCATCCAAACAATTTTTTTGATTTTTAGCTGTATAATCGTTGTTTTGTGAAGTTCCTCGACATCTGCACAGAATTGCACGGTATATAATCTCGACCGTAGAATTCAATATCGTCTTACATATGTTATGAAATGGCAATGTTACCGTATTCCGTAACTCCTACCATTAATTGTTAAACTTATGTAATTTCTTGCTTTACACTTAAGAGTAGTAAAACTTAGCTAAGAATAACCGGTCACTTCCAGTACACATCTGTCCCATCGTCTTCATAACCTCAGAATCATACATGTTCTTAGGCCTTTGTCGTTGTTATCATGTTTTGTGTTTTCTGCGTTCCAGTGATTGCAACCTTTGGCTCCTGAGGTGGCGGTATCGTAAGTCAAATTCTTACACTTTATTGCTCATTTTTCTACGCAGTTTCCAAACCTCTTTGTTACATCTAACAATGAAGGTGTTTTCCGAAACGACCAAGATAGAATACCTGCAGTTGCTCAATCAGAACATAACTGTTGGTGGCGCACGGCGTAATGGAACTGATGTTTTAGACGCCAGTACTATCTATGACTTTGTTGGGTTTACGCTGTATGGAATATTCTTGACGATGGCGATTCTCATTCTTCTAAAACTGTGTGTAGCGATGATGACAAATAAATATCGTATATTGCAGGTTTGTTCGATCAGTTATATTTTATTCTTGTCGTTCCTTTACGACAACGACTGTCGATGGCACAGCACAGAGTTTAGAATGTTAGAAAGCGTACAGATTTCTAGGAAAACACAAACCATGGTGAATTTGATTGGTACGATCATATTTTGGGGTGTTGCGATCACACTCACGCGCCATATGGCAACTGTAATTGCAAAGCTAAGCATTACTTTCATACTTGTTTGGCATGATTTTGATGCGGAGAAATATTTTTTAATGTGCAATTGCAATTTTAAATTGTGTCGTTCAATCCTGTGTGAATTGAAACATGTACTGAACACAGTGTCTGATAAAAATGATACGTTTGCTTCTTTTTTCATTTCTTGGTTGGCTAAGGTATCTACATAACCATTTTTCACTCAAGGAGCATATACTACAAAGAACTTGTCATTTAAAATTGTTTTGCCCATGATCATTTGTACAAACTCATATTCTCTTCACATATTTTATGTGACTGTTGTCTTACTTTATTTACTGTTTTTTAATACTTTCCAGGAAGATATCCAGAAACGTTGGTATATAAAGAGATCGAAAATTTGGATGGAATTTACCCGACAGAAAATGATATTTCCACCACCGTATAACTTGTTTGAGATTTGCGTCATGATATTACGTAAAACCAAATGTAAACAGGTATAAAAGAGTAATTCTTTCATTTCTGACGTTGCAATATTAGGTGTTGACAAAATAGTTTGCTGATATGCCTCTTTTTCTAAATATGGAGGTATGCAAATTTTCTACGACGGAGATTATTTTAGCGTGTATCTCAGTAAAATGTTGTCAGTTTATCATTTAGTTTAAGTTAAGTTAATGTTAAGTTAATGCTTCATCGACAGTCTTAAGGATAGAATTACGTCTTCTACTTACGTACAAGGACTCTGAAATGTCCACGAAGAAAGTTGCCGAATTAATAAGTCACCTTTTTCGAACTTGAACATCGAAAACTTATTCCGGTCCCATATCCCAAGGAATATCACGCTTCGTTATCGCTGAGAAATCTCAATAAAATTTTTTGACCTTAATTTGTAGGATGAGCGTTCGGCGAAAGACTGTAAAAAAAAGACGGATGACGCCAAGGTTGAAATGATTGAGGTATGAACCGTCGCCAATTGTATATTAATATCCGGTGTGGCAATATTACATACTATCCGACAGATCGATAAAGGCTGAGGCAAAATAACTTGAGGCTTGTATTAGTATTCATAATTTTCACAGAGTTTTTGAACGTTCTGATAATTAACAGACATTGGAATTAAGGTCCCTAAATATAAAGAATATATATTACAATAATTTTCGTTCCCGCCATTTGATATGTATCATTAGAATATTCCATTTTTGGGGTATTATAAAGGCCATGCTGATTCACGTCTTAAGATTGGAAAATACTACTTAACTCCAAATAAGCATGGTTTAAAAACAATGTGTATACACTTTTCTAAAAGACAGATTTTATATTTACCAGATGGCTTGACAGATAGTGTCCGCTTTTATTATTTGTGAAAGTTGAAGATAAACGCAATCGTCTTATTCTAAACACGGTAATAATGCAGTTGAAAATAACATTTGTTTACAGTTGTTGCTTTTAATGAATTTTCACTTTTTGACGTGTGTTTGTGCCTGTCTTCATTTGAAAGCCAAATAAAAATAATAATACTTACGTAGAAATAATAATACGAATTATAATTGGTCCAATTTTAACGTAATAGGGTAATTATGGGGCGCTGATATCTGATGCCACAAATGAATCTTCATTTTTAGGTATTGTGAAAGGCCAAACAGATTTCTTTTCATTTGTTAATAGAGGAAATATTTAAATTGGCAAATGTTATCATGACAAATTGTAGGCTGCCAAAATTCCCATTTTTCTAAAATCATGATAAAGTATCTTTGATATTTATCAAACAACTTAAACTAGTCAATGTTCCTGATTGCAAGTATAGCATGCCTTTGCGAAAGTGCGTTTACATGACAACAAGGTTGTGCTATCGAAACTGCATCTTTTCTTTAATTCAATGGTGGAAGCCTTCTTATAATAATTTTTTGGATATGGCTAAGCCTTTACAGAAGGCATAATATATTCGGCCCTTGCCGGCAAATATGCATATACTTTCCTCGAATTATACTTGCTTCATAATAGATATGTATCAAAGTGAGATCTATTTAGGACAAAACATCTATTACTATTATCTATTATTTGAAGTTTCAATATTATCAGCCTTCTAATTACAAATTCGGAAAATCGTATTTGACATGGCTTAGCCTAGAACCCTATACACGGTCATATTCTGCAGACGGCTTGAATAAGTAAGTGAAAATGATTGTGTACCCCTTAACATCATGCGCTGATCGTTTCAGAGCAGTTTGGTGCTCCAGGTAGCAATTGTATTTAACTTGAAACAAATCTTCTTTTCGATCACTGCAGAAGAATGGCGGGCAAGAAGATTACGAACCATCGTACGAAGAGGTAAAAATAGACTATTTCTGCATTTCTTTAATTAATCATATTACAATCGGGCGTACAAGTTGATTGTTGAGTTTACTAAAATATGTTTGCTCCGGGGTCTTTTTCAACTCTTCATTACTAATCGTTTACTGTGGATGAGCTTTTAGACCCCGATATAACGACAACCACCTTAGAAACATTATAAAGAGTAAAGAATGATTCCTGTAGCAGCTGGTTATACACTGGATTTGGGTACAATGCACGACTTTTGCACGAGTCACTTGGTGAGTGTAATATGAATATATTGTACCCTAATCAAGTTTGTTCCCGTCTAAGAAGGGGATATTGCTATTACATTGTATCACCATCTGCATTATATAACTTTTTTCGTAGTTTTAGCAGCTGTAAAATAGGTGAAAGCAAAATTAAAACTGAGCGATTGCCAATAAACAGAAATTTAGTGCCCGGGACCGAGCATTCTTGACGGGAATGATACATAGCATGCTTGGTATGGCGCGCAGAGGAGATGAAGCAGACGACAAATGCTCTGATAAGGCAGTCTGAAAGCAACATTCTAAACTTTAGAATGCTCATGCAACTATCTCTGCATTTCATAATTAAACTAGCTCTGACTATGATTTTCCTGTTTTTTTCAATACCCCATGTCTACGCATGCAAGTTGAGATTCTGCGCCAGCTGAGGGGCCCGTTTTGGTGATGATACAGGTTTTACCACTGCCAGCGTGAGCTGTCTTCTAATCGGAACAATGCTTTAGCCTGACTGAATCTTATGAGTAATATAAACTTTTTATTGTACGGATCAAATTTACGATGCGATAGCATAATTTTTCAATATTGTGTGTTCTTCCTACAGTTGATCAAAATTCTC
The DNA here is from genome assembly GCA_001465055.1 of Ptychodera flava. Lineage (NCBI taxonomy): Eukaryota > Metazoa > Hemichordata > Enteropneusta > Ptychoderidae > Ptychodera > Ptychodera flava. Next base: position 52,152 of record LD347110.1, on the reverse strand, counting down.
ATGGTACGGTACTGCAAGTTTCATGAACGTAACAAATGCAAGATACATGGCCTGACGAAGGAAGGATAAACAAGACTATACAGATTAAGTACAAAGAAAACGGAACGTAAAAAAATCCATTAGTAATCTGTATCGTTGAACAGTGGATAATATTCGGCTATGATTTTATCTAAGTTTCGTTCTTTTCCTTAATAGGATTCAAAATCGAGTATCAAAACTTGTCAACTTATTTAACAGCGGGATCAGCTCCCAGTATGATTGTATCTAAGGTAACGACTTCCAAGACTATATTTGTATAACAATTTTCTTCTTGTTCCAATAAGTGTAGTATCGACGTTTTGAAGCCATTCTTGATTTAAGTTTCTGTAACATATCTTTCTAGCGTATACTGTCTTTATCCATATCCATTGCACTTTTGATAAATATGTATTACTTTTTGTACATTGTTATTTCTGTATACATATTATGTAACTGTCGGTCTTGTCCTCAGTAGATCTCGACTCACACACAAATCTGGATGAAATTCTAAATACCTGTAGCATCAGATGACATTATTGTTAAAACTAATATAGACTTCTGACGCGATATTTTTACAATCTTCTTTCGTTCAAAGAAATGTAGGAATGTGTTGTATTGAGGTTTCTCGGTTGTTTTAATGTTTAACGTTTCTGAGAGATTATCTTCTTTGTATCAATTTAAATTTTTACTTTTCATTTAAATTTTTACTTTGCGATATTGAGTTTTGTTAGTAATAACCTAGAGGATCAAATTACAGTATTGAGAGTACCAACGACCTTTGAGGAAATAGTTCCTTAACTATCTTTTTTCACGCCTATATCGAACATATTCTGTCGTTGTAACTTTGTGTCTAAGATATTGCATTTTTCTATTATTTGCAGCTCTTATTTATTTCATTTCTGTTTGTGATCGCAGACTATCGTAGTTATGTATGTAATTTCTTTTTGCCCATCATTGATTATGTACGTGTTTGTTTTGTCAGTATGATACTCACAAAGATGTAGATGAAAATTAGACGCCACAACAGGTCCAAAATGCATTTAGTTATTTGTTTTTGATCCAATGGAGCACAGAGGAGTAAAGTGCCTTGCTCAAGGGCACAACACCGTGCTGGAGTCTCGAACTCACCATCCTCCGACAGTGAGTCCGTTACTCTGGACCTACCGGGTTTTGAACTGGGTCTCGAACTCACCACCCTCTGACAGTGAATCCGTTACCCTAACCACTGGGCCACGGTGCCTCCTTTCCACTGGGCCACGGTGCCTCCTTTTAATCATGTTTCTAAGATATTACCTTTCTAGCATACATTTCCATTTTACACTGTGATCTGGTAAAGTTGTGTTAGTTAGGGTGAAAACCTAAAGAATGAAATGGCAGTATTGTTTAGTGTACCAATGACTTTGGGGGAAAAGTCTTAGTTATCCTTTTCATTGCCAAGAAGGGAAGTAACGCGTATATTGAATATATTAAGTGATTATAATTTTGTCTTTATGAGATCGGTTACTCAGTAGTATTTAATTTTTTACCACGTTTCTTTGACATTATCATTGGAGTATAAATTTCAACTTATAATTTAGATCTTGGAGAGCTTTGTCAATAATAACTTGACGGTATTGATAAGCGTAGCAACGACTTTTTGGTAATAGTTCCTTAATTATCTTTTACAGTTTAAGGGTGTGATGTCACGCGTATATTGAACATATTCAGTCGTTTTAACTTTGTCTCTAAGATATTGCATTGTCCTATTATTATCAGCTCTTATCCCTTTCATTTATTTCTGTAATCTGTGGAAGTCATGTAGGTAATTACTTTTTGTTCATTATTGATAATGTACGTGTTTTGTATGATACTCATAGAGATATAGATGGATGTAAGATTGAACAATATGTTCAAATTGCATTAAGTTCTTTAAGTTTGTTCCAATTAGTGTATTCACGTGTTTTATTGAAGCCATTGAGCCGTTGTAATTGTAAAGAAGATTCTGAAACATTTTATCTTTGTAGTAGTTGTTGTTTTCATGCATATCCACTGCATTTTGGAATCTGTAACATTTATAAATGATCAATATTGCACACCATCATATCTATATACACATTATGTAGCTGTTGACTTTGTTTTTTAATTAGGTCTACATTCACGGACAAATCTGAATATTATTCTAATTGGACAAATAAATGTGTTATCGTTATAAATGTCTTATTCTTGTACGTTTTATAAAAACATGCTTTCCCATCAATACCCTTTCTGCGGTGGGGTTAGTTTTGTGTTAAGTTATAGTGATATCGTTTGGTCGGCTTGTTACCATTATGTCTACATCAGCGAATCTCTCTCACTCTCGAACTCTCTCGCGAACTCTCGAACTTGATTTCTCTCTCTCGAACTCTCTTGAACTCTCTCGAACTCTCTAACTTGAACTTGAACTAGAATTCAACCCCTCTCAAACTCTCACAAACACTCTCGAACTATCACCAACTCTCTCTCGAACTCTCTCAAACTCTCTTGAACACTCGAACTTTCTCTTTCGCTAGAACTCTCTGTCTACAACTTTCTCCAATCCTTTTGGACTCTCTTCACTCATTCCTTACGAGAATTTAATTTAATATAAGACAGCGAATGACGAGCTGTGAGCCAAGCACGGATCGAATTTTAGGTCTGGTTCAGCTGTGAATTGGCTTGCTGGAAAGAATGACATTAGACTTGTCATCTGCAAAGAATTGATTATATCTCAGAACAGCAGTTCAATGAATAAATTGAATGGGTAATAATTAAACTCAACATCGTTTCTGCTCTAGTCTTCTATCCAACAATTCATTGAGCTGATATTGTCATACCTTTTCAAATGAATTGCTCACGGCCTGAAAATGTCGTAGACAACCTTCTCATCAATCTCTGTTTGTGTCATCAGCAGCATTACTACAGCGAAATCTGTTGGACAAATGTACCCTAACGGAAAGCCTGCTCAAGGTGCAACATAATTGTTTGATCTGTCTTCTACATCATAATAAATAATATCCACACTGACTTACCATAATAACGTTTGCCAACTTTGGACTCACTCTTTGGACAACTTTGGACTCTTCATGTGACAGAAACGTTTCCCGGCTTTGTTGTCATGGGACTAATTCCGCACCTCAACATTTGCAAATTGATTATTTATTAATTTATTTATTTATTTATAATATTCATCCACAGCGGACACGATACGTGTACCGACATAGGATAGGATGACTGAAACAGGTGCGAACCACCTATACAAAGCCAGTCACCCTAATGAAATGAAATATGTACAAATGAAAAAAGCAAACAACAATAACATACAGGAGATAAAAAATGAAGAAAGTCTAAAACAAATCAAATAAAATCTACATAGGTCTACACCTGCTACACAGACAACGAGAAATCCACGTACAAGTGTTGTCTGGATCAAAACAGTTTATAAAATTTATCCCAATACCATTTCGTCAATGTTACTCTAAATGTACAAAGTGAAGCAGTGGTTCTAATTGTCGCCGGTAAATTGTTCCAGAGAATGACAATTCTATTAAAGAGAAGGTGTTGGAAAGTGACAGTTTTACAATGGTTTCTATCCAGTGCATTTGTATCAGCACTAGAACGTGTATTAATTTTAGATGAGCGAGTTTTGACATACTTATGAACATTTAAAGAGTATTTCCCAGTAGTGCATTTATAAAAGAAAATCAGATCAAGAATCTCCCTGCGAAATGACAACGGTAAAAGGTTTACAGCAACTAATCTTTGTTTATAATCAATGTCAGTGGGATAATTAAGAATATACCTTGTTGCTGCTCTTTGGATTTTTTCAATTTTTACTAAATTGCGCTTAGACTGGGCTGCCCAAACGACACTTCCGTACTCCAGATGACTACGCATTAGTGAACAGTAAAGAGCTTTAAGTGTTTTAGAGTCACATTTGTAGCCACAAGTGCGCTTGATCATGCCAAGCAATCTATGAGATTTCATGCAAATACGATCAATGTGAGTATTCCAATTCAAGTCGAAAGTGAGATCAACACCTAAATCACAGTATTTTTTAACTGATGCTAAGTCATTACCATTCATGATATAATCAAAATTCAAAAAATTTGTACATCGTGTAAAGTGGAGGACATTGCACTTTCCTGTATTAAAAGTCATACCCCATTTGACACTCCAGCTATAAAGAGAATGAATATCTCTCTGTAAAGCTTCACAATCTTGTGAATTTTTTATCACACGAAAACACTTGGAGTCATCAGCAAAGAGAGCTAAGGTAGTCTTAGGAGATACACAGACGGGCATATTATATTGTAGTGTACACAACACTGGCACTGTGGGAACTACTTTCAGGTTCAATATTTGATGGTAAAATGTTTGGCTTCAAACAACCATTTTTGTTCTGTTTTATATGCTCAAATAAACTGTTTGTGATTGCAAGAAACACATCACCAAAACAGGTTTCTTGAGTTTTGGTCCTAACATGATTAGGTGTGAGTGCGTTACTTAAGGGCATGTCAGCATGTGGCAAGCGAGCTGAATATCCGTGTCCTGAAATAAATTGTGCGCGAGTGGTAGGAGAGTGACTTAACAGCTCACCCGAAAACAGTAGGAGAGTAAATGAATAAAATGTATTTTGAAAACATAAATCAAATACGCAAATAAGGATAACGAACTTTAGCGAAATCAACACTTAATTCACTACCAAACAAGAGAAATTTGGCTTGGTTTAAGCTATATAAACTATAGTAAACATACTCTTACGTCGTTAGTCCTAATCCATCTATCATTTTTCAACATTTCCAAAAATGGAGAATTTAAACTAGTCTTTCAAAATTTCGAACCAAATTTCAAGTGTGGTATGTTTTCCTTGGATACTGTTGGGGAACAATTTCAAATGAACCGATCACGTAACCTGTATGAAGGACTTACTGACTGATGATGTCAGCATAGCTGAAATCAGCAATCACCCTTCATAACACGATTTCTGATACGTCTATGTAATTGTACATAAACAAAGTTAACAAAAAAACAGGCGACAAAAAACAAACACGGGAGACTGAGTTCCCCTATCTATGAAGCCAGCCTGACCGTCATTACTGTCATGGTGAGTTGACGTCGCTTTTAAAGTTAAGAAGCTCCCATTGTCGGTCGTACGCACACAATCAGGCCATACTGTAAGCTCCAGCAGCTTTGGTTGTAGTCAACTCGTTGAAAATTTCATCTTTTGTAGCATTCAACTCGTTGAAAATTTTATCCTGGTTGAGTTCAATGTACCATCACCCACGACGTACACAGAATTCCATGTTTTCTGCAAATCCATCACCCAGAACGGCTGAATCACACTGTTCTTCAGATGGCATCTTTTGTTTCTGAAATCCAAAATTCTACATTCAGTGAACAAGATGTTTTCAACACAATGCCAAACTTACAAATGATGACGTGATATGAACATTATACACATATTGACTGGCCATGAGGGCAACAGCATACGTCTGTACCCCGAGGGACTGTGAGTCACCCCCAAAAACAGGCTGTTTCCCGAGGCCGTAGGCCGAGGGAAACAGTCTGTTTTTGGGGGTGACTCACAGGCCCGAGGGGTTAAAGACGTATGCTGTTGCCCTCATGGCCAGTCAATATGTGTTTTGTAACACATCTCATCAGTAGCCATGCACAAGAACGTACTATACACAAAACTTGTCTCATATAGGCCTACGATGTAATATGTTGGAGTGGTTCAGTAAGAAAACGTTTTTCCTAACAGGATCGCAATACTTCTGCAAAACGTTCAATGCACCTCGAGTCCTTGTTGGAAACCAAAGCATTCAATTCTTCTTCAGAAAGTAGGATAAGCCAAAAAAATTCTCGACTATCGTTTCGATCGGCCGCAGACGACATCTTTGTTTACATTCCGGTCCGCGCACGCGTCAATGTCGTTTTTGACGTCAGCGGGCATCATTTTTCGGAACTGATGCCTGGCAGGCAACAGTTCCAACAAATGATGCCTGATGACGTCGTTTACGTGGATCAGCACAAAAAGAATGCATCCCACGTGACTATCAACTGGCGGATTAGAATACAGACTGCGGATGAGGTGTGTTACAAACAATACTGATGTATTTAGTACTGTACATTGTAACATATGCAGGAAGTTTGAAAAATTTAGCATGCTGTGTACGTGATCGCTTTGTTAATTGGGTTTATGAGAGAGCGATGACATGAAGGCGCTGGTTGCTATCGAAATATACACTTAAGAAGCATTTTTCTTGATTTTTTGCTTAACTTTTGTACCATCCAAGAAACCAAATCTCTCCACTACTCTGTTTGTATCTCGAACTGTTGAAACCTTAATACAAAATTTATCTAGATCTCGTCCGCGCTTTAAACGGGCTAGAGTAAAGTAGACAGACAACTTGACAAACAATGGTTGACGACTTAAGTATACAAAGGGGTATTCTCCTGAACGGTCACAATCATCTTCAAATGCGCACCCCTCCCCACTGAAATCTTCATGCCCTCATCAGACTTACAGACATGAAAGAGGAATCGTAACAATAGGAATTTGTTCGATAAAACTGACTGTTTTACATCAAATCTGTACAGTTTTTAGAAGAAAAGTGCACTGCGAGCCAGTCGCTACATTAATTTTGCACTAATGAGGCAAACTCCATCATTCCATTCACTGCTGATCATATAGGCAATGTGTACAATTTTATTACAGTATCAGTTGTGTAAGATATATTGCTCTTCATGTTAGACTGATTCACATCGCTTCTGAACAATTTTGTTTAATATTTTGGTTTCTATAACCGTTCGAAATATAGTCACTGACATCAAAAGTATGTGCCTTACGATGTGGAAATGTAAGGAAGGGACTCTGGAAAGCGCCATGATACATGTAACATGACTGAGTGTCAGTTCTCTCTTTTGCACCGTATTTTTCTTAGTTAACAACATCTTCTAGTGTTGCTCCTTATTTTGATCATTCAAGTTTCATGCAATCGTACTTTATTGTAAGTTTCAAGGGAATATATTTTGTCACCGGTTATTTCAACTGATTATTATGCCGTTAGTCAGCTAGAATACCCAAAAAAGTTCTACAAAGTAAGAAACTTTGATTTTTTGTGCCGAGACTATAATGCGCCTTCATTGTACAACATATACAAGAGGGATTCGTAGATATGAAGGGAAATGCTTAGACACCTCTGGCTTTTTAAACAAGACTTCGCTAACAAATTGACAACCGAGGTACAGGGTCATTAAAATTAAATTATATGACCATAAGTTGGCCCTTACCTAACCTGTCGTTTAGCGTAGATTTTAGGATTATACATAGTGGCCCTCGCCTAACCTGTCATTGACCAAAGGTTTATGAGCTCATAAACAGTAACCCTGGCATGACCCCGTCATTGAGCACAGCGCAGCCAGGGGTAGGATGGGAGCCCGCCAACAAGGCAGCTGGCACGATTGGTATTTATTTGTGTGGTAGGAGGAAACTTTCTCTACACATTTTAACAAACTTCTTATTAGATGTAGTTCTTCTTATGTAACTTTGAATATATTGTTTTCTTTGCATTCAGTGTCGTTTTTGCCGTTAAGACTGTGTTTTGGCCGACTCTAACATATTTCTTTAGTGAATTGCTACTTTTCTGTGTAGTAAATGAATCAATAAAAGTTCTAGTATAATGCTAACCGAAAGTTTAATCTTTCTCGAATAAGTTTTACTAAGTATTCTTCTTGGGCAAGTGACTGTCAAGTTGACTATCAAATCTAGCTACCTTAAAGGGGCACTCCCACTTTGTTAACATTTTTAAAACACATTTTTTCTAATGCCAACGGTCGATATTTGACATGGCGACTGCGCACGGATCACGAGATATCGATAAAATCATCTCATTTCTCGAGCGTATTTTTCACATCCCGAAGTTTTACGATCGTTTCTGATTATGAACCGAAATCCCCCGAAGGTTTGTTGTTGTGCTGAATGACGATATTCTAGAGAGTCCTTAATTTACCTACCACAGCGAAGACTCTATATACAGCATTACGCCTTTACCTCAAGTAAATTTTCTTTAAAACTTCTCCTTAGTTTTTGTCGTTTTCATTATTCTCAATCAGTTGTATTATATTTTTAACCAATACCACATAGATATAAGTTTTTGCGTGTAAAATATTAGCCGCCTCTGATGACTACATTTTGTCGTCTGCCTGTGCTGAGACAGTCTGTAGGCCGAAACTAAGTTCCGTTTCGTAAAAATGTTTGCAATTTGAATGTGCAAGAAAATTTACAGTTCAGATTTATATCATTGATATCATCTCCTAACTCGTCAAGGTAGTTTTTGCCATATTCAGCAGTTTCAAAATGTTGAAATCCTGTCAATGTCCATTACCACTGTATTGTAGTGCATTGTCGACTCGAGTCGGCTATCCGTGCAAGGCAAAGGTGTGTTATACTTAGGTGTGTGCCGACCGCGATTATCCAGGGTGTTTCCGTGATGAAATGTTTTGGGGTTTTTTTTCAAATCAAATGTACTCTAAATATTTAGACAGTTTTCCTGTAGAAAGGGTTAATCTGTGTGCGACCAGAATTGAGTCACAGACCATCGATGCATCGATTATTAATGGGTAAGAATGCCAGGGCGCTCTCGGTAGTTTTCCTAGCGGCTATACTAGTCACCCATGCGAATTTTGGTGGAATCAGCAAACTTTTTTTTTTGGTTTTTTGCCGAGTCAGTAAGATTCGTCTTTCTCCCATGCAGCATGATCGATCATCGACGCGAGCACAGGCGACCCAGACACTATTAATAAGCTTATCCTCTCCTTTTCTTCGTACAGTCACTCTATGGATATAGGGACTGTGTCTTCATGCTCTGACTGACCGGAGTAATTACAATAAATGGTTATATAACATATCTAAGCCTCTTGACTCTTTATTCATTCAACAAACCATTACAAGGACGCTCATCTCTCATATACACATCTTATAATTAATTACTCAACACAACTAATTATGCTAATCCGTGGACTTATCAAGGGTTGGTCAACATGGGAAAGATAGAGATTTAAGGGGGGTTTACACGTGTGAGTTAAGTCCGGAGTTGACATCGGAATAAATTAAAACCTGTGTCAATTGGACGTGTGAACAGACAACACCGAACTAACAAAGAACAAAATTAATTCGGTGTCGGAGGGCTGGTCCAGGTTCGGTGCTCTGTACTAAACAATGCCCTATTTACACGTGTGACCAGAACACCGAACTAAACGCCGAACTATATCCTGTCTTTTGGCTTGCGGTCATTACCACAATGGACGGTGTTCAAGTAAGCTCTCGCGATCATTACCACAATGGACGGTGTTCAAGTAAGCTCTCGCGATCGCGGCAACAATAAGCCGCAGGAAGAGATCAGGCTACTAATGTCAATCTGGAGAGACGAAAATGTCATCCGTATGATGGACGGCACGTCGAGGGATCGGCAAGTGGTCGCTGCCAAGGCCAGGAAGAAGGGACTCGAGAGGACAGCGAAACACTGCCACAACAAAATCAAACGGTTGCGAGCTCAGTTCAAGTCCGTGTCCGACAACAACCGTAGCAGTGGCAGAGCTAGAAAGACGATGCCATTTTACGATGAGTTTTAGGTAGTAAAGGGAAAGCAGCTGGTAGTAAAGGGAAAGCAACTCCACACGTCTTTCATATTTGGGTTGTTTGCGTTTTGTGTATGATATTGTGCATAATATAAGTGTACCGGTATATCATGTTGAACTGTTTTATGTAAAATGTTGCTTGGCCATGGCGAGACGTACCCGTAATCTACGTGTCCTGTGTTAATCCGCACTGGAGCGAAGAGACTACTGACACTGTGATCCTTTGGCGCTACGTTTCGAAAACAGAGTTTCCTTCATCAGTCGCTTAAAATTCGTTTTTGATTGGTGAGAAGTGTTGAATGGTTGGTTGTTTTTTTTAATATGTTGTTCCACTTACGTTTGGTAGGGAAGCTAGAATGTCCACTGTTTGGTCTTGTTGTGTTTGTGTAGGTTCGTGTGAACCTGAGTTTGAGCTATTGTAGTTTTTATGAAGTCTGGCGTGTGTCGCCGATACTTCTGTTCCTTCTATATACGATTATTGGTTGGTTTTGGAACAGTTTTTTTAGTGTTCAAGTTCACTCCAGTTTTCTGTCAGGGCTTGCTTGATTTAGTCGTTTCGATGTACGGGCTATTCGTTGTTATGAAGACTACTGTATTGTTGGTGGCGTTATTTCTTTTGCTTGACCCGAACTAAATTTATACCTTGTGTATGACGTGTAAACGTGAGATCGCTTAGATCGCTGATAAGGAATATTTACAGAGCGACTAATCAGATTCCCTCAGGTTTAAAAAAAAAACACATGTAAACCCACCCTTAATGAAAAAGGAGTTTTAGTAACCTTTCCTATCTTTTGCGATGTTGACTAACCGATAAAATCCCTGATAAATCCACGGATTAGCATAATTAGTTGTGTTGACTAATTAATTACAAGATGTGTGTATATGAGAGATAAACGTCCTTGTAATGGGGTGTAAAATAAGTAAAGAGTCAAGAGGCTAGGTTAGGCTATTTAGTCATTTATTTTATTTACTACGATCGGTCAGAGCATGAAGAAAAGGAGAGGAACTGATAGAGAAAACTGAGAAAAACTCAATAATAAGCTTATTAATAGTGTGTGGGCCGCCTGTGACGCGAGTGGTACTATGGCGTACAGCAGCGTTTTCGTTCGATGTTCGATGTTCGGAAGCTGAATTTAGGTGGGCCACCGGAATAAGCCCCTTTACGGTTCCGTTCGCTGATCACTGCGTCTCACGTGACCAGACGCAGTACGCCAACTGCCATTTTGAAATGAGACATTTTTTGGTCTCCCGGAAGTTGTTAATTGCGCATGTCCGCAAATAGTGCATCCTTTTTGTCGCGTGCTTTTTAGTATAGTCTGGTAGCTACCAATATTTCAAAACTTGTATGTATGGTTATTAAGTCCTTGGTTAATAATTTTAGCTTTACTTCCAATTAAAATTGAACAGGCAATGACAGCGCCCTATGATTCAACCAATCAGATTTCGTAATTCGATATACATGGCGCTTTCCCATTACCTGCCTCTCTGTGCTTGTCACTGAGGCGGGGACCAGCAAAAACAGTTCCGCGGACCAGCGTTCTATACCCATGATGCTTTGCGAAATTAGCGGCTTCGAGGGTACCACTTTGCGCGTATCGCCTATTCTTTAACACAGATCTACTATATTCGGATTCATTTTTCGCGTGTTTTTAGACTCATTCTGAGAGAAAACGTGAGCTACGCAGTAATATTTTATATGTCGATGTATTTATAGCTGTCTGTTGCAATACTTTGCCAATTGCGCATCAATTTTACGGAAATCTGGGAAATGTTTGTGGATTCACGTTTGTTTTCATGCACAGTCAGTGTGCATGCAGCAAGCATTCCTGATTTTGCAAAGTTAGATTTGTGAGGTTGCAACGAAAACTTTACAGGAGACACCTTCAGGACATGTCTCCTTCAACTAACGTCAGACTAGTGGTGTTATTCTCCGGTCCAATGATTGCCGGTGTGTCCGTATCAAGTTTTACGTGTTTGTTTACATGAGAGGGATTCCCATTTGTCTCCTAATAAAAAAAATTGTTCAATAGATTTTGTCTAATCACAATTACTTTTTGTACGTAATCTTTACATGTTCAGTGTAGTTTCTACATTCAATTTGACGGCAGTAATTGTATACTTTTCCATGAAATCTTGTCAAAAGTAACAACCAATTATTGTGATCAACATTCGTATTTGTCAATAGATAAGAACAACACGAATTTCCTCCAGATTTCCATAAAACAGTAAATAATTGGCGAACTGTTATATTCAACAGCTTTCAGATAGATTAACATGTACAAAATGAATAATTAGCTTACTTTTTTCGACAGAATAACTCGGATAACAAGCAAATATTATTCTTGTCATAGCAGACCTGTGTAGATACGCGCAAAGTGGTACCCTCGAAGCCGCTAGTTTCGAAAGGCATAATGGGTATAGAACACTTGTAAGCAGAACTGTAAAGGGGCTTATTCAAACTTTTAATTTTTTGAGGACATGTTTCAATCAATATCTCGCGATCCGCGCGCAATCGCCACTTCAAGTATCGACCGTTAGCATTAAAAAAATGTGTTTAAAAATTTACCAGTGGAGGTGCCACTTTAAATAGTTTTTTATTGTACCAAACAGCACGATGTTGAAATGCACTGGGGTAAAAAGTCGATTTCTCACCACAAAAAACGTTTGATACAGTGATCTGATAAATACATTTGGTGACAAGAGATTTCTACCTAAGCAACAACTGACCTCAAGAATACGTCTCTCTGTATTTGTATACTAAATACAAGCAACGGGGTGGTGGTTTTTCAGAACTTTACGAGGAGGACAATGACCATTTGTCAGCAGACACAATAGATGCAGCGCTCTCAGAGCATCGGGCACATTTCCTGTGTTTTGGAACTTTGGAGTTTGGCCACCATTCGGTTTTGGCTTCTTGACATATATGCCATAAACTACCATTTTCATGTATTCGAGCATTATGCTTTGAGACACAACCAAAAATAGATGCGCTGTAGCTTTTTTGTTTACTTCTCTTTATGTTTAAAGTAATTATTGCATTCAAATTAATTCTTCACTATTCCGTCACATTGTATGGTACGTATGGTACAGCCAAAGTGGATTACTGACTTAAAACAGAGAATATAGGGAAAGACTACATCGTCCCTCTGTAAAATGTCTCTAATGCAAGCTTGAAATGTATTTATTTCACCGAGACGCGCCCGCATGCGTACAGTGAAAGTCAAACTACTGACACATCAAAACAACTCACCCTACCATACAGTGGTACGTGCTGACCAAAGAGAGAAGTAGATGTCCAATATTTTTTCCAATAAAATTCCATAGGACGTTACTCAGTGTTACGAAGAGAAAGTTAATAACAGTTCATAAGGGTTCCTAATTGGATGTGCGTGCATGCTACTTTTGCGCTCTATACTTTTTGTCTATTTTTAGAGTACTCTGTGAAGGCCGCTATGAATGGAATGTTTATTGCTAGCCCTTTAGTGACTGTGACATGATTAAATATAATATATTTGAGTGTTGACGTAACATTCGGCTACTTACATTCATTAAGAGTCCGAGGGGCCCTCTCGTTCTTTAGATTATTAAACACACTCAATCCGCTTTACTTTCAGTGATAAAGGTGAGTTTTCTATCTTTGTACCTGACAACTGAATGTGTAAGCAAATGTGATATCAGAAAATATTTTGAGTGCGCCTGCGCCCTTGAGCGCTCTCCGTGCATGCCACAAGGACGTGTTGCCCTCTTCCCACCTATGCTGGCTGGTTCCATGCAAACTTAGAGTCAATAGGAATACAGATATATAAGGAAACGATTTCTATGAAAAAGTTCAATATTCCGATTTCATTTGAATATATTTATGTATCAGTATCAATGTCGAGTTTCTTGAGGCTGTCTGATTCTGACCAGAACAACGATAATCATTGCTTAAGGTTAATGGATGGTCGCAGACCGATGAAATGCCAAATTCTGAGTATTAGTTTGTTTAACACCAACAAAGCCCATGGTTTGATCTTGGTGAAACCACAGAGGAACATAGGCAGAGTGGCAACGGGTATCGTTTAAGGCGTGAAGCGGTTACGTAACCCATCCATGTTCGCCTCGCCTCAGGTTGCTCTCGCCTCTCTTTTCCGAAGAGTGCCGACCATGCATCCTTCCGTAATTTTCGGATTTTCGCCGATTGTTAAGCGAAAGTATGTTCGGCAAAGTTTGTGTTGTTGTTGTCGTGTGTTGCTGAGCGGAATTGACGTGCTGGCAAAAACGGGAGTGTTTTGAGCTGCAGGAAAAAGAGTTTTACCGTTTTTAAAATTCCTCTCATATTTTTATGAATATATAATGAGTGTTTTTGAACCAAATTTGAAAGTCTTTTATCGATACTGTCTGGTTTTACTCAATGGTTTACGGTCAGTCATACCGTCTTTTACACGTGCGTCAAGGAAGGACATGTTTATGACACTGCTAGCGTGTTATGTTTTGATTGTCGTGAAGCAGTGTTTCTGGCCTGAGAGCTCACAAAGTAACTATGGTTGCTACGCGACTGGCAGTACGATGCCATCTCGTCGTATTTTTCGCATAATCTCGTGTAATCATCAACCACAAACAAAGCCTCCAAAAAGTTTAACACCTTTGAAGCTCATTTTAATATGAAAAGCCAATAGTCTACCGAGGCGACTATGGAACAAAAGGCATGCATGCGTTGCGACTCTGTCTATGTTTCTCTGTGGTGAAATCAATTTCAAGCGTTCTTCAGATGCAGGTGTTTGCAACGTTTGATAATCAACGTCTCTCATAAAAACCAACTGGGCCCATGTCATAGCTACAGATTGACCTGCAGTTGTCATGATAAGACGAACTTCTTTGTCGAATAAGAAAAGAAGAGAAAGTAAAAGGAAGTTAACGATGCGCTCAAAACATTCTATTCTATGTTCACATTTTATCCGTACTCTGCGTAGGCGGTTTGAAGGCGAGTTTTAGGATCGCAAAGTTAGTTACGCATGGAAAACTTGCAGTGTGGGAGTGTCGTTAGTCCCTCTCGTACAGGGCTTTATAAACCCTAGAGATACGCATTCTTGTTCAGTCTGCCAAGAAACAGTTTACCTGAAGAGAGTTCTCCTTGCAGATAAGACCATCGGCGTCTTGCCCCGTCTCCTTTACTCGGCTGAAAACGTGGGTAAGTTTACCCCTTTTAACTGTGTAATAGACCATGATGTTTTGTGTGTTTGTGCTGTGCTTTTGAAGAGTATTTGAACATTGTATCACATTCTACATGAAGACAGCGTGCGAAATTCACGCTAACCCGATGGCCCGAGACCAGCAGTTTCCATGCCTGACCAATAACTTGAAAGATGTTCCGCTGTTCCTAAAGACGCGGGCCAGTAACTTTCCCTACATGTACAGAAGTTTACCAGGATGTTTTGCTAAGCTATCTACCTGACAAAATTATTCAAAGACACGAAATTTATTTTAAAAGATTTGCAAAACGTGAAATTCGCAAATAAAAAGTGAATAGATCGATCGGTACTGCATCAAAGCGAAAGACCTTACCTCTCGTTTTCTCGCGAGAGTAGTATGCTCCCCATTTGTTAAGCATGTGTGTTAGGTTTGAGATCTCGTTGTGGTCATAAAATTAATTGTTTAGCGTATCGACCGCGTAGGACGTGTTGAGGTAAACTGGGTTTCGAGGACACCGCAACATTGCACTTTTGTATGATATCGGATATTGACAGATACTGGACAACACAGTATCGAAATTAGAATTGTTTGGTCGGATATGTCAGGTTAGTCTAGTCGGAAGGTAGGGTTCCCATGCACCCCGTGGATGTATTTTTTTAACCTACATTTTTGTAATCCTTAGGGTCTATATTTAATGAATTTTGATGTTCCCAAAATCAAATCGTGTCCCATAGGGTTCATTTGGCGCCATCTTTGCCGCCATCTTGGCCGCCATCTTGGATTTCAACAATGGGGTAGGGGTCACCTATCTACCGCTCGACGGAAACAGAAACAATAAAATACTATAAACGTTACATTTTTAGAAAGCAAAGATCATGGCCTTTTCATTCATATATAATTTAATAGGGATTAATTAATATTCGAACGTCGATTAGACTTTATATCGGCCATTGACCGTAAATCGTAAAATTTGCTAAATTTCACACCCAATAATTAAGTTCCCGTTCCTCCAAACAATTTTTCATAAGGTATTTATATATTTTTTGGAAGACCTCAGTGCAATAAACAAGAAAAACAACATTAAAAGTATGTGTCTTGAGATTTAGTGGGTGCATGAGCTTGTTTTCTTATTACGCTGTGTGCCATATATCCGTGTGTAACATAAGGGGTAGGGGTAATGCTTCCCTTTCTGTTTCGAATCATGAATGACGAAACCATAAAATGTTACATTTTTTGAAAGTGCTGCATCAGACCTTTCTAAAAATATATAGATTTATGGGGAAAAGTT
>LD347110.1:0-22179 GCA_001465055.1 Ptychodera flava | reverse complement strand
CGTTCCCTAAGGGACAGATATTCGGACCCTCAAACTTTTACAATATATTTTGGCCTACCGCTTGCTGGAACTCATTTGGAGGCTCATGTAATTATTACCAAATATATGTAATTATTACCAAATATCGGCTCATGTAATTATTACCATATATATATATATATATATATATATATATATATATGCACACACAAACACATATATTGGCCATATATATGTATGTATGCATGCATATACATACACATAATCATACGCGCGCCTATATAGTGTTTACATACATACATACATACATACATACATACATACATACATACATACATACATACATACATACATACATACATACATACATACATACATACATACTCTCTCATACACACAGACCGAAAAATCTGTCCATTTCAAAATAAGGCCAGTTATATTATGAGGGGATTTCAAAATCATAGGGGGTATTTGAAAGCATTTTGAGTATGCTACAGGGGGCATTTGAAAAAATCAGAGATTTGTTTTGGATTCTCGCGCCATCCCCTCTAGAGGTTTTAGTGGATGCAGCCTATTATGCACGAAGAACGCCAATATGTCTTTCATTCCCGCGTTGTGCAAAAACTACACATGAATTAATGTAACCAAACTTACGTTTATTCGTTTTCAACGTTCCAAGTAGCGTAGTCTTATAGCGGCCGCCGCGTGGTATGCATAGACGCATACCACGCGGCGGCCGCCATGTATCAAACCACGCGTAACCGTGCGGCAGACGACAAAATGTAGTCACCAGAGGCGGCTGATATTTTACACTGATATCTGTGTGGTATTAGTTAAAAATGTAATAGAACTGACTGAGAATAATGAAAACGACAAAAACTAAGGAGAGGTTTAAAAAAAAAAATACCTGAAGTGAAGGCATTATGCTGTATATAAAGTCTACGCAGTGGGACGTAAAATTGCGTCGTTCGAACTTATTATGGACTCCCTAGAATATCGTCAATCAGCACAACAACAAACCTTCGGGGGATTTCGGGTCATAATCAGAAACGATCGTAAAACTTAGGGATGTGGAAAATACGCTCGGGATATGATATGTTTTTATCGATATCTCGCGATCCGCGCGCAGTCGCAACGTCAAATATCGAGCATTGGCATTACAAAAGTGTGTTTTAAAAATGTTACCAAGTGGGAGTGCCTTAAACTCAGGAATTACCTTTCAAGAGTGCCATCAGACTTATATGATCGTAGACCCCTAATGTTATCCGATAAAGTCTGACCGCTGATATAGCTAAGTGTCCCATAGAATTTAGAATTCGTTACATAGAACCACGTGAGCTTTTCGATCAAAATCAATCCGCTTCATTTTCAGGGGTAGACATCACAGTTTCGGAATATGGCAGCAAAGTCGAAAGCGTAAGTAACAGCGTTTTCTGATTTTCGGACGTGACATTTAATTGATGAAAAGTGGTATTATAGAAGAAATTTGGATCTACTTGCATGATCATGTATTGCAAAGGGACTCAGAGCAAGAGTGATTTACTATTAATTAAAATGTATTTACGTTTTACTTGACAAGAAAGATGTATTTTCGGTAGGTTTTATCTACTTTTAACATAACCTTCATGAATTAGATTGTGTAACTTTTGTGGCATTACGTATTTGCCTTTCCCTTCTGAATTGCCTTTCCGTGTTGTCTTACTTCCAGCGGAGACTCATTAGTCAGTTTAGAAGGCAAAGCTCTCACATATTACAAAGATATTGAAGAAATACAGAACCCTGAAGCCGGCGAATTACTTACTGCCGTGGAAAACAGTGACTATGATAAAGTGGAAACAATCTTGGAGGTAATGCAAAAAGCAGCCTGATCCCAACCATTCTCTTCTATAATCAGAAATAAAAATAGTGGGACATCGTGCAAAGTTCTGGATAAGACAAACGAATTAACTGAAAGTGAATATTCAAAATATGTACTACCATATACTTCGTTAACTCAAGAAATTAAAAATTATCTGTTTTACAAAGCCGACACTGTGAAAACTCCATTTACTCGGCGGATTTCAAATGATTCCATACAAACAGATCGCCAGAGAGGTATTGGAAAAATGAACTGTCGTTAACATTTTCTAAAGGTGAGTTATAACTTAAATTGATAGGAAGAGGTTTCAATACATGGGGGATCTCCTTAGAAAGTTTGAAACACACTTTCTAGTTTTTATAAATTCTTATTTTTCTTTGTTTACATTTCATACTAAGGATACTGGAGAGAAGGAAATTGTCAATGACGTGATAAAACGTCAAGGTATGAAGACGACAGCACTGCAGGTAGCTGCAGAACGTAACGATTTTCACATGATTAAACTATTGTTAGACAACCATGCTGAATCACTGAAGGATACACAATCGCAAGGTAAGGTCTTAATCTGTTGCTTTGGCTATGTCCAGGTTTACAGAGGTTTATTCATACAGTTCTTACGTCGAATAGTCTGAGAATTACAATTGACCGGACAGATGTGGATGTCCTTTGTCTATGTACAATGAACACGATTAGAATTAATTTGGGATAATTGGATGGTGAAGTAATGTCGATTCAGGCTGCTAATGTAACCTCATCTGCTTTTCTTTTCAAGTTACATACTTGTTTTTATGAGTTATTTGTAATATCGCAACATTCAGCAATAGGGCATCTAAAATTTTTGAGAAATTTGAAATTATAAAGATCCAATTATCCCAAATTAGTTCCAATCGTGTTAATGTAAACTACGACATCCTTTCCAGTGGAAATGCAACCGACCAGATGACTTGAAATCAAGGAAATCCGCACATACACGTATTTGTTGTGAATTCACTGAATTTTACATACAAAATTGGCTTCATTTCTTGGTCAGGTCCTTCAAAGTGGGATAAACTTTTACAATTGCTGTGTTGTTCACGCCAAGGAGGAAACGATAACAAACTTGAAGGTAGTGCAGGTACGTTTTCGATTTTTTATGGAGGAATTAACAATACCATGATACTTGACAATACTGTCAATAGGATGTGAGATTTCTTGGAGCGTTTTTGTATGTGGCTCCACTCTCATGGCCCGACGATAATCATGTTACTGTGGAAACCAATTAAGAATGGACGATAAAATTGATCTAAGGTCTTGATTTAATTGATTCAAGTTGCGGCAAACAAAAGACGGTTGATAATGATGTTTCACAGTAGGCTTTCACTGTAATTGTTTCACGGCAGTGTACCCTAATACCCCCATTTCAATTCACCAGTGTTGACGAACCTTTTGCAGATGCCCATGTACATTTTGACAGCTTTCTCCCCATAGCTTCTGGTTAATGTACACCTCTTTTGGTGTGGACCATGATTTTTTTTATCAAATAACTTCAAATCATGCAAAGGTAAGGAAAAGAGTATAATAGCAACTTGACTCTTGATTCAGCTGTGATACAATGTGACTCAGGCCAGAAAAGGAGTGTAATATGATTCCGCGTATGTGAAGTACACCGCACAGAGCACTCCCTGGTGTGCGTTTCTTATGGATCCGTTAAAGCTCTTTGATTTCCACGTGACCGCAGTTACAACAAGTCGGTGCATCGCTTCGGGCTAATTTTGCAACAACTTCACAAACGAATTACACAACTAGTGATAACACTTATCAATTTCATAGTCCACTCTTAAGTGCTTTTCACTGTTATGAATTGGTCAGGTAAGGATTTGACCAAATATACATATAATTATTTTCAAAGTGAACGGCTTGTCGAGCCCGTTAAGTTTGGCTTTCCTCTCGTCCGCACCATTAAACAAATGTCAAGACGGAGTCTTTTATTTCCATTACATTATCGGCGAACCCAAGAAAACCGTCACAAGTGCTCCATTTTATTTTGTGATAGATTATGATGTTTTTACAAACGACAATTTACATTTTAGCCGTAAAGTTACGATGTTTACGATATTGTGAGTTGTTAAATTATTATTCATATTCACAGGCATGTAAACAAACCATTACTGTGTATTTGTGGTCAGTCGGGTGGTTCAGCTCGACCAATTAAGATGCGACGGATAGGGCATGGTAATGTAATTAATGATGTAGCCTGACTCCTATATATTTGAGAATATTTGATATTTTTCATGTGATCGTCCATTTTGCTTTCGTATACCAGCAGCCAGAAAGGCTTTGAATCGATGGATTGTCTTTCTGATAAGGTATGATCCGATAGTTAAGTGATAGTTAATCTCTTTAGCAGAAGGTGACTCGCGGCCGGGCCCTTCTGTAGCAGACACGTACAGAAAAGTCGAAGAAGAGATGCGTCTTTACAGCGCACAATCAAGTCCGGCCTACTTATCGTTACGTTACCTACACCTGAAAACGGATGACTCTGATGAGCGGTGCAAAAAATGTAACCAACCTTTAAAGGACTGTGTACAAGAGGCATTTGAACTCAGTGAAAAGATGAGTGAATTTTCCAGCCAAGAAAAATTGACTCCCTATTCCAAGGTAATGCAATATTTTTCCTGTGTTATTTGAAAATTAATATCATTTCTATGCCTCATTGCACAGTCATTTAAACTGAATTATGAAGTCTTAAAATTTTATTACATCTGCTTCTTGCCAAATTTCAAAGTCATAATGAACTGCTATCGCAATAATCCTAGATTTTTATTGTCGAACATAGGATGTATGTGCTACGTTTAAGGATTCCATAAAGAGATTGAGGGATTTTCCTGTTGACCTGCTAAACTGTTGTTATGGAGACAAAGAAGTGCAGCGGCTGATGGAGGGTATCAGCCACGTTAAGTGTGGTGAAAAAGAAAATTGCAAAAACGGTATGGTGAAGAAGATCTTAAAATGGTCTGACCAGATCGTTTCCAAGCCAGAAAGGAAAAAGATTTTGATAGCTGAAAAGGCCATTCAAAAGCATCAGCGAGAGGTTTGTATGATTCTTGTGCACACCAAATAAACGAAAACACCTAGCTCAAATATCTAACCTGTCATAAATGGAGTATCTGGTCAATACGCTTAGCACGCGATTGTTATCATAGCATGACATAAATTCATATGCTTGCACCGTAACGTGTACATCGTCGTGTTATTTGTTCGTTTGTTTTGTCTAAAATGTGGACCGATCGAATTACAACAAAATACAAAATTAAGTGAATCATTAGGTTGGCACCTCCTCATTGAAATGCAACCAAATCCTAAGCGGAGAGAATTTGCAAACCAGCGTAACTTTTCTTTGTGTACGCGTCTTTCTTCAACCTCAGTATACACATGAAGGTCAGATGAAGTGGTCTGAAGATGTTGTTCTTTTGCTTTCCCTTATTTCGAGGGTCTTACAAGTTTTTCTTTTTTGTTCCTCCCAGTTCATCTCTCATTACCGAAGTCAGGCATTTCTAAAGGAGAAATGGTTAGAAGGTCAGCCGCCATGTTTTCAAAATAAAGGTTTCAAGTGGTCAGTGCTGTACGTCATATATTTGGTGTTCGTGTACGGAATTCTCGGCCAAGTTTTACCAGTATACTTCACCAGTAAAGACGAGAGACTGCGCGCCATCTTCTGCAGCCCGAAATCAACATTTCTGAGTCTCTATTCCCACTACGTATTCTTCATAGTCTTTATATTCATTTATCAAGTTCAAGTTTCATACAGAGTCGAGGGGTCAGTTGTCATCGTGTCTGAGGGGAATTACATTCCAATATACTCGCTGTGTATAGTTTGGTTCGTGATCCTTTCATTCACGCAGATTTCACAGCTTCTTTCCCAAGGGGTTTGTCGTTATCTCAAAAACAACTGGAATATACTGGATTTGATGATTTTGGTGTCTTTTTACATCGGCGTGATCATCGGTAACCCAGAAATTGTGCGCCGATCATTTCATGATCCCTATTTCTTCATCTATTTGAGCAAATTCACATCCCTGGCGTTCATCTGTGCCCTGTTACGGATAATGGAACCCTTCTACCTTTCTCATTACATCGGTACGATGTTGCTCATCTTCACGGACATGAGACACGACATTTTCCGCTTCCTTATCGTGTTCGGATACGTCGTAACAGCATACTCCCTGACTATGTACTACTTTTACGAGGGGGTAGGGGCAGAGCAATCTGACTTTGCTGAGTAAGTTGACCTCGTGTTTGGCCTTGTTTCTGAGTTATTTGCAACAATAGTGTAGACTGTAGATAGATAAAAATTAGTCTTATTGTAAATAGGAGCAGATACAGAAGAAAAATGACATATGACAAGCAAAGAGACAGAAAACCTTATAGAGAAAGACGACAGAAAGTATCAAACAATCATTGGCAAGAACGAGATATCGATAGATACTAAGAGAAATATACGTATGCAGTTTGACTTGATACTTTTTCAGGTAATGCTTTTCCGTCATTTTTTAATCACTGTTATACATAATGTGTCTGTATTGTCATTTATTTTTAGATTTCATACATCCATGTTGTCGTTACTTCTCACTATCTTCGGCGCAGACGTAACAGAATCCTTACCGGTTGATAGGTTAGAAGTGAACAACTCCGCGAGTGATGTAGACTCTGCTGGCAAACAACCATCTCACTTGTATTTCACGATTTGTGGATACACGCTCTACGTATTTTTCGGCACAATGACGCTGATCATGTTATTGAACTTGTGCATTGCAATGATGTCTGATCGGTACAGAAAGCTGAGGGTTAGTAAAGAGAGCACTCGCAGTGTTTAAAATGCCCATGTTATACTGTTCGTTTGAACACTCTAACAGGGGCAAATTATGAATCGAAAGTTTGTTATAAATTGAAAAATGGCATTTGTTTCTAAGGAGAAGCCTATATCCAAATATTATCCTGAGTTGTGATCTTCTCGGGAAACGAATGTATACTTCCAGACACATACAGTAAATTACGTAACATTTGAAATTTGACCTTTCATTTCACTTATTATATCGTACGATTGGAAATGTATACTGAAAGCAAGTATGCAATGAGCAGTAGCACGCTAAACGAAAACAGTCACGATATTAGCGGGAAAAATCTTTTTGGATTAATACAAAGGAAAATAATTTGAATGATTCTCATGGTTGATTAAATTATGCGCCTCTATAGTTCGATATCGTGAAGCAGTTTTTCATTGCAATCCTGGGACGTGATAAATACAAATATCCGACGATGCCTTGCCGCAGTGAAGACAAAACCTATTTAGGTGGACATTAGAATCGTCACTTATGAATTTGAATTGTTTCTTCTCCAACCCGTAGAATTTTGCATGTACATTTCTGTTATACCCCGAATGCTAATATCCTTTGTCTCTTTGAAATGTAACAGGAAGAAATTGAGCTACAATGGAAATTTGAAAGGTCAAGTATATGGATGGAGTATATCTGTGGCGACACTTCGAACTTTAACTTGATGTCGCTTGTACTTCTTGTTGTGCTGTTCCCATGCTGTGTCATATATATGTGTAATTATGCGTATAAAAAATGTAAAAAATGTTGGAAAGGAAGAAAACCCGAAAAGGTGAGTATGAATGCAGCGTACATTAGGGTTTCCTTCGCAGACTTCATTTCTTAAAAAAAAATCCTTTAATTTTTATTGTAGCTTAATATTTACAAGAGAGCTTTTCTTGTTTCTTATATTATCGCCACCTCCCCGCTTCCCTATACATCTAGAACAGAAGTAGCCTGTCCTTCCTGTAAGCATATGGTATGAATTCACAATATTCAATTTTATTTTATAAGAATATCCAACATTTATCTATCCCCATTACAAATATTACCTTTATAGTGACTACTGGATATCCTATTATAATAACTTTGTCCTGATAGTGCGATGGAATGGTCTTTTGTTGTGCTGTCGAGGTGTGCGGCTTGGATTGATGCCTCTATTACACAATAGATGTGATTTAAAGATAAAATAATCCATCCAATCATTGATATCAATACACCTCTCGGAGTTATCATGCGAACTACAAATTACACGGCACAACTTTTAATTAGCCATCTATACCGGGCACGTGTAAAGCTATCAAGTTAGTTATAACTGTGCTGTTTATACACTTCAGAAGAAAATGTGTGTGATGAACATGTAAGTGCATGCAGTCAACCTGCAAGAGCTGTACATGTAAGTCTGGTAAGAGCCGTACAAGTAGCCTCCCTGTGGCCCTTATTGACGTATCGTAAAACATTGTAAATTTTGATCCTTCGTTAAAATACTGTAAACTTCAGCCAATAAATTGATCTGTCTTCCTTTTCCACTTTTCCGAAGGACGAGGAACAAGGAGAAGTAGACGAGACTGAATCATTAACGGTGAGTAAATGCAAAGTGCTAAAATAAAGCGCCAACGCAGATTTATCGTCTTTCATTCATTTGTCTGCTCTGTTTAATACTTTTTATCAAATACAAGGTTTGTGACCTTTGTACCCATTCAAACGATAGCACCGCGCTTGCGCTTTCTGCAAGTTGTCCGTTATTCAGTCTGAGAAAGGCTGTACAAGTTGCCTCCCTGTGGCTGTTGTTGACGTACCGTAAAACATCGAAAACTTGGAACAGTCGTTAAAAGACAGTAAATTACAGTCAACAAATTGATCTCTTCTCCTTTTTCACTTTCCAAAGGCTCAAGAAAAAACAGAAGGCACCGAAGACGAAAGTGGTGAGTCAATGAAAAGTTTTATAACAAAACGCAACTGTACATTCACACATTTATTTCTTTAGTTAAAGGAACATAAGCTGTAACTTGTGGCAAGTTTTTCAGTATTCTGCTTCTGTATATCAACTAACGTGTCTGACCCTAATCCGTTTGTCATGATGAAATTTCGGTATTCTTTTTGTCAACACAGTTTGTATGTGTGTAGTGGTCATTGTTTATTATTTACAAATGAATTCTAGTCTGGACTTGAATACAAATTTCAAAAATAACAATGGAGATTATACTCATATAGGTTGTGTTGATATGCTAAATACTTGGCATTAAATTACAGTTTAGGGTTTCAATGCAGAAAGTGTAGGGAAACCACGAAACAAAAGTTCTGAAAAGAACCCCAAAAGATACAGCTGATGGAGCTTTAAATGTTCATTTAAATCAATGACAGGTTTATGACCTGGTATTAAATCGTTCAAACGTTAGACACACACTTGAGCTTGCTGCAAATTTTCCCTTACTACATCTGACAAAAGCCTTACAAGTGGCCTCCCTGTGGCCGTTGTTGACGAATCGCAACATATCGTAAACTTTGAAAATTCATTAACATACAGTAAATATTAGCCTATAAATTGGTTTTTCTCCTTTTCAACTATCCGTAAGGGCAAGGAAAAACAGAAGTTACTGAAGACGAAAGTGGTGAGTGAAAACATACATTTTTATAACCATTTGCATTGTAGTGTATCGAAACACTGATAAGAGCATCAGTAAAATCCATATGGTGTAAGATGTTTTAATTAATATTATGAGAAGAGACTGCATCACATTACACTCGAAATCATCACCGTGGCTGATACAGGTTACAGAGTGTTTACGTAAAACATCATGGAGTATGGCGGGTGAAATTATACTGGACACTGGAGTTTTAATCGATGGAATGAAAACAACGTCTACTTTATTTACAATAACGTTTTTAAGCTGAACGAACCAAAGGGAACTCTGACTGAATAAACAGATTTATGACCTCTGTACTCATTGTAGCGTTCAAATGCACTTGCGCTTTCTATGTTGTTAAGTCTCACGAAGGCCTTACAAGTGCCCCCATGGCTGTTATTGACGTATCATAAAACATCAAAAATTCGGAAAATTCGTTAAAATACAGTAAATTTCAGCTTTTAAATTGATCTTTCTCCTTTCTCCTTTCTTCAAGAACAAGGAAAAACAGAAGGTAGCGAAGGCGAAAGTGGTGAGTGAATGCAAAGTTTTAATAAAATACCAGCGCAGCTGTAAAATCGCACATTTAATTCTGTTTCTCTGTTCATTTTTATCAAAACAAGAGGTTTATGACCTTATCCTTCTAGCGTTTAAACGGCAGAATTGCGCTTTCTGCAAATTGTCCATTATTAACTCTAACAGTCTAAGGCCTTACAGGTGACCTCCCTGTGGCAGTTGTAAACATCGTAAACTTGTAACATTCGTTACATTACAGTATGTGTCTGCCAATATATTGATATGTTCTACTTTTCGCCTTTTCTAAACACTGGTGGAGAAAATAAAGTACCGGAGTTCAAAGTGGTAAGTAAATGCAAAGTAGTATGTCAAAACGCTGACGTAGCTGTAAATTCTTAAATTATTTTCTGTCTACTCTACTCCTTTTTTATCAAATAACAGATTTGTTATTTCTTCCAATTTTCCGTTATTAAATACGCCAAAGCGTTACAAGGAGCCTCATTGTGGTTGATGATGATGACTGGTAAACAACTGTTCAAATAGGTATTTTAATACCTTGAAGCATATTTTTCCTATGTCTTATTTTGAAAGGAAATTTAATATGTCGTTTTTATTTCCCAACAAGGAAATCATAAAAATGAAATTGTCTCCATGTGGCCATATTGGAAAGTATGGCGAATAAATCGATGGTCAAATGTAGATTATTACAGATCACGTATCATTCGATTATCGTAATTGGCGTAGATATGGTAACATTGTATATTTAAAAAAAACATGTTTCCTGTACGCTGATCTTGATCGCTGGAAACGTACCTGAGTTTAGTGCGCTTCTTTTGTGCGCATAACGAATAGTTGTGCACTAGAAAAGCCCGCGTCGCGATCCCTAGGCGTACGAGTCAACATGTAACTCCAGTTGAGTATGAGATGACATTCTAATAATTAAAGTATGAGTACCGACGACTAGCTACAAAATATGTTGTCTGCGTTCTAAGATTCCATTAAAAAGAAATTTAAGGCATGAAGCCCGGAAAATTGGACCTTTCACAGAAACGATTATCTGCCTGTAACTGCACATTCTGGGGTTACCACGATTTTTACGCATTGATTTTGTTCGTTGTTATAAAATAACAACACATGATAACGACTCGGGCGTCATTATGATTAATCCCATGTGCACTGCCCTTTGGATGGCAGTGCATCCTGAGCTTGCTCAAGTTATCAAGCGATATTATTTAACTTGGATCGAATTTGGCAAAAATAGGCTGAGCTACAGAGGCATAGCTGAGCAATAACTTTGGACCTATTTCACAAGTCACCCAGACTTAGCGTGCGGGAAGTGTACGCGATTCACAGTTATACCCTCGACCGACATCCCATTCATTAATTCTTAGGACAGCAGATATTGATTAATTCTTAGGACAGCAGATATACGGACAAAATAACCTGTCAAATTGCACGAACAATTTACATAAACTGAACCACAATGCATCATACCCTTGCAGTGCAAACATTTATTTCGAAATGCTCACTACCCTATATGGCCTTTGTCTTGCGCTATAGAAAAGACTACATGATATTGACATGCATTTGTGGGTAAAATTCGACTTCTCGCCACAGCAGGAGTTTAAGGTAGTGATCTAGTAGATACGTTTAAAGCAAGTGTTTTTCTTGCAAAAACTTGTGTGTTCATGAAACTACTTGAGCTAATGCATCTTTTCAACATTTTAGGCATTTCTTGCAAAAGGTTCCTGCATAAACTAAAACCTTGCTTTGGCTTCTATAATTACTTGTCTTACCTGAACAAAATATGGTCAACTATCTGAGACTTTTATGACTCACGTAGGTGGCAAAATCGAATTTACTGTACCAGAAATTATATTGACATGCAAATGAAACTGTTATTTCATGATCTTTCAGTTTATAAAGGTTCTCCTGAAGAGATACATCGACAAATTTGCAAAACCACTGGACAAGGTGGAGGATGGTGAGTAAAGAAAATGCCAAAAAATCCGTACGCTTACCGTAGAAACCCAGTAACAAAATATGTCCCCGTCTTTGTCGGCAGGAGCTGTAATATTCATTTCTATCTACAGAGTCGATAGAAATCATGTTTAGTCCGACTTCTCACAGCAACGATGAGGAAAAAATGCGCTTGAACGGCGCGTGCAACTTGTACTACACGAAAATCGATGCGCCATATCTTATCTTTGCTAAAAATAACGTCGAAATAATTGGCATGCTAAGTTAAGTTCTTATTTCTTGTGCTCCCTTTTTATTCAGGTTCCGATGAAGATAGGAAAAACCATAAAAAGGAATCACCAAGGAGAACGAACATAACAACGAGGAATCACGAAGAAGAATGGTGAGTAAACGAAATATCTTTCGCAAACGGAAGAATTCCTTGAGAGAATGCTTTCTTTGCTGTTGCAAGTACCTGCCACAGGCGCCATTTTACATGCTGCGCACAATGTATCAAGGTGGTACGGATTGTATAACAGTTCAGATTGCAGTCGTTTATCGAGAGTGGTATTTTGTTACAGTTTGATAATTGTCAGAACCTGGATTCAAATATTGTCAGACAGGACGATGCGCTGACGAAGGAAACCACTTCGCAACACGTTGTTAAGTACGCTGCAAGATGCCTGTCTCTCTGGCGAGCAATGGGCTGTCCCAAATTTTCTCTCGCCCCAGCTCATAGACGTTAATTGTAATTGCAATGGCCTTTATTCCTATTACAATAGCACAAAATAAAAAGGAGTTTTATTATCTGTTACGAAACGTTTTGTGTGCCTGACACCTGATTTCCTCTGGAACATGGAAAAGCCACATTGAATATGAAATTTACAGACGAGTGACAGAAGCGTTCGCTTACGGTGCAGTGTGCGGGCGATAATTATGCTAAGTTTCACGAAACCCATTCAAGTAGGTTACCTCGTGAATCGTACAAATATTGTCAGGTTGACTACTCCACGAAAACTGTTAAAATTATAGACAATAATTGGCTCCATGGCCATGGCTAATGTATCAGTAGTACGAATGTGCTCTGTACTGTCATTTGTTGTTCTTTTGGAGTGGTGAAAATTGGTAAATCCAGTACTTAACTTACGATTGAAAATAGCCCAAGATAGTTCTAATTCTCATGCATAAAATGATACTTTCTCTGCAGAAGGTTTAGTTAATCCACATTAAACATATAGTTTTTTGGGACGTATTTTGTTAACATTCGTGAATATCTGTTTAATTCGTCCTATTTCATGAGTAAGGTCCGAGATATGTTTACTTGTAGTCCTATAAGGTCCGCTTACTGCCCATTCATTGGCTGGACCCTTTCTCTTAGGTCTCATTACTATTCAATGTTCAGTTCACGGTACTGTGATTGGCTGCTTCTTGTCCCACTGTTAGCCTTGTTTTGTAATGTTCGCTGCCTCGTGGTACAGTGTCCCATGTATTCCCTTGAAACTATTGCAGTAGCCAGTCATTCACGGTCTCTGTACCTGGTTCAACCACGACGTGATATGACGTTTTTTGTGATGCTTGATGTAAATGGTTGCCATCAGTGACTTCAGACTCATCATCACACAGTACTTACCTATAACCAATGCAATGTCAGAGAAAATATTCTTTAAGGTAATAAGTCTTACTGAATATCTGGGAACTTTCACGTCTAATCTTCAGTTTAGAGACTTAATTGTTTAGTATTCAAGTCAAAACTTGTAATGTATTCAAATCGTACACCCAAAAGGATAACTGAAGTTAAATTAATCCTTTCAGGTTAATTAAATCAAATGATTTAATGTATATCTGCAATGGCCAATATACACACATATTCCTTATGATTCTGTTGTTTTTACCTCTTACAGCAATGGTGGGACTGATAATGAGGAAATCGGGAAGATAGACGAGTAATGAGTTAAACTTTGTAGAAGTTAAGTCCATCCAAATGCTAGAACAAATTATGTGTGTGGGATGTAGCATGTGAACAAACTTAACCCTTTCACCACCATAGTTTGACCCAAATCCATTGTTTTCTATGGTAAAGTTGGACCTGTAAACAGGGAACTGGGGGTGAAAGGGTTAAGGCAGTGGAGATGGATTGCTTTTTTCATTGATACATTTTGTAAAGCATTTTATCAAGTCTATGAATCAAAATATGTTTTCCTTCAATGTGGTAGATTCAATCTATGTCAGAAGATCTTCAGATCAAACTCCTACCTGATTTAAATGTCCTTATGCTTTTATCTTACAAAATCTTCACTGAGTCTGAAAGTCATTGTGTACACTTTATGCAGTTCAAAATACAGCTTTTATAAAATCACAGACTAATAGAAAAACAGACTAGCAATGCGGCATGCCTTTTGTTCCATGGTCGTCTCGGTAGACTATAGCCTTTTCATATTAAAATGAGCTTCAAAGGTGTTAAACGTTTTGGAGATTTTGTTTGTGGTTGATAATTGCACGAGATCATGCGAAAAATACGACGACATGGCATCGTGCTGCCAGTCGCGTAGCAACCATAGTTACTTTGTGAGCTCTCAGGGCAGAAACACTGCTTCACGGCAATCAAAACATAACACGCCAGCAGTTTCATAAACATGTCCTTCCTCAAACGTGTAAAAGACGGTATGACTGACCGTAACCCATTGAGTAAAGCCAGACAGTATCGATAAAAGACTTTCAAATTCGGTTCAAACACACTCATTATATATTCATAAAAATATGAGAGGAATTTTTAAAATGGTAAACTCACTTACCTGAAGCTCAAAACACTTCCGTTTTCGCCAGCACGCCAATTCCGCTCAGCACCACACAACAACAACAACACAAACTTTGCCGAACATACTTTCGCTTAACAATTGGCGAAAATCCGAAAATTACCGAAGGATGCATGGTCGGCACTCTTCGGAAAAGAGAGGCGAGAGCTACCTTAGGCGAGGCGAACATGGATGGGTTACGTAACCGCTTCGCGCCTTGAACAATACCCGTTGCTAGTCTGTTTCTCTATGTGTCTGTGATGAAATGGAGTGAGTAAGTCGTAATGGTATTCTCATTGTTATATTGTCATTCAATATAAACTTTCAGTCTTTTTGAAAAGACGTAATTGATGATATTTGTTTAAGTTTGATGCATTCTACAAGTTGAATGACAGGGCTAAGAGTTGTCTTTTTAAAATCAGACAGGCAGACTCAGACAAACGAAAGTGCAGGAAAGTATGGTTGGTCACAGGTGTTCATGAATATGACCAATTTGTTTTCACGAGGCTTGCATGTGACTGAAGCATAGTGATCAATATGTGAATATTACTCGGCTGAGATGCCGTAATGTGCGGATGCCAGTCAGCTATTGTCATCCCTTTCGATTGTGATGATTTGCATTTTGGCCAATGCCTGTTCAGCCATCCATTCATTCACAATAATTTCCAGGATGTAAGTGATATCTTGCAAAGTTCAAACGAGGACAGCATAGTATGATAGCAAATAGCAATATCACTGTTTTTTTTGAATAAGGCCTACTAGATCCATTCCCCTTTCATTTCCCTTGTGTCTTTGAAGTGGTTAAATGACAAAACCGTTGATTTTTTTTCATTTTCCATGGTTTTGTATAGTAAATATTTAATTAGAGCCATATCATTATCCGCTCCTGGTAGTTTTGCAGTCTCTGGACATGTCAAACATATCATACTGTGTCGGTACCTTGACATGTCAGGCCTTTGATATTTCGTCTATGCATGACTTTCTGTTTACCAAAAAACATAATATTCTGGACGATATTCTGGAATAGCGGTTTAATCCTGATTTCATGCTTGTTGTTTCCGAATTAGTAAAAATCAAACGTTTAAGGCTTCTTTAGTTCACTGCAAGTGATGGAGTGTGTTCATGCCTATAAAATATACTTTCAACGTCCTCAATGACTTTTCCATTCACTTTGTAAACATTATCAATCAATATTGATAAGGTATGTTTTTACTTTATTGTTAAAATTGATCAAGTATTTGACTACTAGTATTCAAAGTTTATAGGGAAAATGTTGGTTGTTTGTATCCGGATTGATTTTGTTATCTTTGAATTCATCTTAATGGTAATTATACGTGTTTGACTTTTGTCAATTAATTTCAACGAATTACATTATAAATCCAATTATCTTTTTCAAATTAGTCGAAAGCATACAGAAGTTTTTTTTTACCTTTTACTGTTGTTGAAGTCTATCAATTGTTGTTGTCACTGGATTTTATAAGTATTGTCAAAACTGATCAAATATTTTTATTCAATATTATAGAAAATATATATTGCTACTACGTACCTCATAAGGATACTACTAGTATATTTTTCCAAATTTTCTTTGTGTTTTTGCGGACTACTAGAAATAACATAAACTTTTTTTCTTTGACTATACGTGATGCACTATTTTTTATGCCGAAAACGGTATGTTTTTGTCGTATTTTGGCATTTACCTTATATTATTTGTATTTTATGCAGTTTTAATTTTAATTCCGGATATGTTATTGGCGGGTGTTCTTTTCAAATTAATCGAATTCGTATTTGAAATTTTGTCTTTTGCCTTAGGTGTTAGACAGCTTTAACTTACCAGTAATTCTAATAAAACATACTTTCGATGTATTATAGAACAGTTACATTTTTCAAATTATATACATAGAATTTGATAATAATCTTTCTGACATCATTACATTGCTATATCCGATTTTATATTGTGTTGTAATGTTTTTTTGTTAATCAAAGACCATATAAAATAATTTTTTCTCTTTGTATGATGATCAACTTAGATTTATTGTTAACATAGCCCATTACTTCACTGTTAAAGTTGCTAGAAAAATCTTTACAATCTTTTCATTTATTATTAGTTAACTATTTTTATTGAGATTGTGTGTGTTGCTTCCGAATCAATCAATCATATCTGCACCTTTAATGGCGACAAAATATATTTTCCTCATATTGTAGCATGTTACGTGTATTATTGAATTTCTAGGATCCATACGTTAAAATCGTGTTCCTTACATTATTGTGTTACTGATATAAATCAAATCTTATGTTGTATTTTTTCAAATCGAAATCACATATAAATTTTTCTCTTCACTTTTACGATTATCATTAATCGATGTTTATGAAATGCATTTTCGATGTATTGTTAACACTGGTCAGTTATTGCACTGTTCAGCTTTTTCATCTTGATTTTATGTTTGTTGATGCCAAATGAAGAGAGAATGGTCCTCGAAAGAGAAAGACTTAATTTGCTCAAAACGTCTTCAATGAAACTTTTGACCACTTTCGTATCTAATACAAATAATAAACAGGGGTCACAATGTTAATTCTAGCACCAGAGAAAAAAGAACTTTCACTGATATTTGACATTCAAAATGGTCGCCATTCCCGACTTACTCCTACGAGAAAAATAAAATTTTCGATTTCGAAAAATTAAGACGCTAAAATATTCTTACTCCAAAAGTCATTGACCAGAAAAGTATTTAAAAATACTGAAAGTTGAAACATCGCAATATCTGTTCTCGTGGTTAATTCTACCATAGACCCTCGAGAAAAACGTTTTTCTCGAGGGTCTATGATTCTACCTTAATTTTACCTTATCACAGGCATATGTAGTTTTTCGTTTAACTGTAAGTTGTGCATTATTGTATTATCAATTCATGCCAATAAAATATATTAGCAATATACATTCATCTTGTTGTCGCATTACATCAACATATATCTACATTATTAATGTAACAACTTAGCCGGCTATTGAACCACTCTTTTTTGGGAGTGGAGATTTAGCCGAGCGGTTCTCTCTGAGGCCTCTCCGCTAGGCGACTGATGCCGTATGTTGTGGGTTCGAACCCGATTGAAATCTAGCCGTATTATTATTGTTTGAAGGTACTGCACTAGTTTGTAAAACGCTGTGTGAATGTGAGACGCAATGCATTAAACTATATTTCGTGCTACTAAGGTCCAACTTTGCCGTCGACAATGATAGGATCTTACCAGCATGAGGTTTGAAAAAAGGTTAAGTAGCTTGCAGACCAACATTGCAGTACGCTCTCATGATACCAAGTCTTAGGTGTCTTGATGTCTGTGACGGTACAACAAAATGCTTAATATTATCAAGAGCAAGCCATGTTCTGTCTCACCTGAACGTTTAAGTTTCATTGCGAATGTTTACATAAGTTGATTGTGTAACTCTGGTTAACGTTTTAGCAGCTTTGGGTCTGTCGTTATGGAATATAGTGTCACGTTATAGTGCATGTTATTGCATACCAATATAGAAATAAAGGGGCGACGCGCTGACCATTAACGTTTATTTATTGGCAAGGGCGAGAGGAAAGCCGAAAATTAAGCCTCGCCCGTTAATTTTGGCTTTCTTTTGCGCGTTCTTGAAGTGAGTATGCTGATTACGGGGCAGTGACTGCCGCAATGCGGTCGCAGCGAAGACTATCTCGATGATTTGAGCGATGCATACCACTTATGGTTCACGCATAGTCACATAACTTCATGTCTTCTGCATCAACCTAAAGTGCATCTCCATGTTATTGTTTTCATAATTGTCACCGGAGAGGTGTACAGATATTAAATAGGAATAGTATAATTAAAATCCAATTATTTTGATCAAGTTTGTCGAGTACGAGTGATCAGTCTGTTACGTCCATAAAAGCAACGTAGTGAAAATGCTGAATCCATTCTTTCCCTTTTAATGCGTGGTGAACGAATATAAAGTTACAAATAATTATAATTATGCTTCGATAAGGTGTATAACTGTTACAATTAATGATGTTTCAAAGGTTTTCCCATTGTGAGTCATAACTCTGCTAAGTGGTTTGAATCATGGGCCATAATTTAGTCACTTGCCGAACGCTGAAAACTGACAATTTGTGAAACATGCGCGATTGATATGCAAAATCCGAGGACGTGACGAGACATTCGGAAATCCAATGTCGGCATAAGCTAATGAACCTACTGCCGCAGTAGGTTCATTAGCTTATGCCAACATTTTGCTATGTGCCATATATCCAGGTCGGAGCATACTTATACACGAGAAGACAGATCGTATTCACAGTAAAATGTTGAGGAACAATTACTACGTACATTAAGACACTTGCTAACGTTTCGTTTGCTTTGATTAAGAGTTCCTATTCTGCTATCTATTATTCACCGCTTAAAAATAATTATCTTTCTTTGAGTTACGTCAAAAAAGCGAATGATGCGCGTGTGAAAGGATCTTCAACATTACTTAAAGCTTAGGGGTTAGCAGAACCATACCTGTAAAATCACAGTTTTGCTTTGTATAGACACGCTTGCACTTCATGAGAGCCTGACAACATCTACTGCTAAAAAGAGCTGAAAATTACCTTAAACTTTGATTCCGAAACCAGAACCAGGTACATACCCGTACGCCTCTTCTATTCTCAACTCCGCCAACAAGTACGCCATACTACCTTTGCATGTGTTTTGTTTTTTATTTTGTATTATTAAGGACTTTTGAGCAGGTAGGTGTTGGATCTGAAGGGCGAAACGAGCGATTTTGCCGGTCATCGGTAATAGGGGGTCTGGTGTCTTCGGCTCGACTCTTCTCTACTTCCAATGTATCTCTCTCGGGCTGTGTTTTCACCGTTGCAGAGACTGTGCTTAGCGTTGAATCTCTTAATCTTGTCACGTTGTGCAAACGGACAGAAAATAAAAAGTTCTAGTCAACCCCTAACACCACCCCTCTGTAAGAAAAAGAAGCTAGGAAACTGTCGGAGAAACAGAGGCAATGTCAGGGACGGGAGCGTCAGATTCTCCGAGAAGACCTACACGACAAGTCGAAAAAAAACTTCAAAACAAAATGAGGGATCTCTCGTATAAAAGCACAGAGGAGACAGTTTCGTTAGGTTTGTTTGTCACGGTACCCTTATATGCATAAACAGTCCAGCCTGTTATGATTTGGTGTTATCCTGAAATGAAACGAACGCGTTCACGACGATGTCACCTTCCGAACATCTTTTCGATTAATTATAACCTTTAACCCCTGTCACATCTTGTGACGCTGTTAATTTATGTGAGCCTAGGGTGTACTAAAGTTGATGATACATTGCTACAAATTAAAAATTTTGCTCAAGGCTGACATTTTTTGGAAAAACCTTTTCTTTCCACCATCATCACATGACTGGTCAAAAGACAAATAAATCTCTTGTATGTGGCGCCTGCTGGTTTAAAGGCTGTGTCCAACAATCAATTGCTGTGATTTAGTTCAAGGGGTTGAAAACCAGCTGTCATTCTATTCAATTTCATAGGGTGCAGTGAGAGTAGCATTAAAATTACAATCATTGAGAGACTTGCGATCGTACTGGCAGAAATAATCCAGCAAGCTGAGTTACTGCCCATCTTCACGGGGGAGAAGTACGTGCGTTTAACTGTTTTTTTCAAGGCCTGTCAACAACATCATGACTGAACTACGCTGAGTATGCATTCATAATGCACTGTATGTTGCTTTAAATTTACTGCGATCTTACTGACTGACGATAAAATGTATGATATTGATAACAAAGACGGTTCCGTTTGATTTTCACTTTCGCAGCACATGAGCCATGGCATTATCCGGAAACTGGATTCCATGTATTCGGAGTGGTAAAAACCCAACATCCGGAATTCCCAGTATCCTGCCGTCTGGTGGCTCCTAACACAGTAAAATTGTTGCAAACCATAGAAAGCTACCGAGCGAATGAACATAACGCAACTGCAGTAATTCCATGGAAATTATCCGGCGTGGATAGTCTGTGAGTTCGCTATTGGTCTACCTTTATCTAGGTCAGGCGACACTAAGGTCAGGCAGGGTTGAATACGTTTTGCGCAAGCGCATACGTCCGTGAAGAGGTATGAAGAGTGACATTCAAGGAGAGTACCATATTTTTAATGGTCGCCGTCGGTAAGTAACAGTTTGGCTTTGCATCTACACACCTTTATTTTCGGCTTAATCCCTACGATCGCTGCGAAGGCAAGGTTACTTAATCGAGTGATTTCATGGCGTTTATCCGGCTATATACTTCTCGGTCAATGTACTGTGATCACGTTTACGATGTACACAACCTACAATTTACATCCTATCAGAAAAAGATAGATCTAAAAGCATGTAAAAATGACATGGTACAGCAAGATCTTGAAGCATGTATAGTGCCACGGTACAATATTTCCCCGATATACCAAAATGTGGTGAACCATTCTTTCAACGTTAAACACAAAGGTGACACAAGGTTTTAGAAGACTGACTATGGGCACGAGAGCATTTACATCTGAATGAATTCTCAGGTCACTAACACTCACACTTATCAGACCATTGTATTCACTGCTGACTGCGCAGGCACGAGTACCTGTACTTTATGCTTCAAGACTTCGTTTGACTAAATTGGGTTGACACGTATTTTTAATATGGGAGATCATCATCTGAAATTTTATCGGTTTTGATTCGATTTGTATAAACTTTAGAATTTAACCTCCTTATTTAAATGATATTCCTCGCTTGAAAACTACGCGAAAAATAACAAACGGCCAGAAAGACAGGGTGCCGCAGAAATAAATTTCGGTATAGTCATTTAAAGAGAGTCGGAAGTTTGACTAATGCTGCGGAATCAAATTTCACTTTCTTTTCATGTGCCTACAATAAATTTCCTGACCTATATATTAGGTCCGTTAGACAAATGCTACTTTTATTACTGACATGTAATTAAGGATGCCTCGATCATGTGTTGTAAATTACAGGCTGAGGACTGTACACCATGGCTGATTTAAGTGGAATACTAAATATCCCATACCGAATATCTCGTGCTGTTTCAAGGTAAAATAGCTTAGATTTTTGTTAGTCTGTTTGTTTGTTTGTTTGTTTGTTTTAAGGTAGTATGCGCCTCGAAACTGTACCACTTAAACTTTTGCTCAAACTTTCCTCAAGGAAAATTCCAATCATTCCCTTTCAAAATCAAAATAAAGAATAAAAATCGGGGGTCACCGTGCAAATTTTATTACTAGGGACACAAATTACCCAAGATTTACCGATATTTGAAATTCAAAATGGCCGCCATCCCGTGTTAACTCTACGGAGAAAAATAACATTTTCGATTTTCAAAAAAAGTAAGACGGTAAAAAAAATTATTATGTCAAGAGATGTAAAATGAACCCCCACAAGTTGTAGATCAAAACAGAATTGTGAAAGTTTGAGCGTCCAAATATCTGTCCCCGAGGTGCATTCTATCTTAAAGGTATACAGTCACTGTAATCTAAATATGGCCATATATGGTCAAAGGGGCGTTCCTTCGTATTCACAATGTCCATGTGAGGGCGCTGTTTTTAAAAAGCGGCCACCCGCTTAAAATCTGTGA
>LD347108.1:324697-352162 GCA_001465055.1 Ptychodera flava | reverse complement strand
TCGTGAAAAGTATACCCTTTCTGATACCAAACAGTGCAAAAAAACGACCCCTTTCGCGCGGACCCTCCCCGTATAGCCATCTATGGGAGTTACCCCCCCCCCCGGGTACCCTACCCTCAGATGAAAAAACCTGTCGATTTTCCCCTGCCCTGTGAAAAAAATTCTCCTGAAAATTAACATTCCCATGCAGATACATACTGCAGTGGCCTTCTATTTGGTTTCCATCCCGAATTACATTGATGGCTGGCTCCTACATGCGTCTCCTATATAACACGACACCCCCAGAAAATTGTATTTGATTTTTCAATGCATATATCCACAGAAAAAGAAAATAAAACATTGTGTGCCCATAGAAATGTTCAGATCTTGTCTCCATAAGTTTTCTAAAAAGGCGCCCTCTACCGTCACAAAACTGTCGATGTACGTTGTCGATGTTCTGAGAATAGTCCCCCTAGCACAGTTCCAAGTTTGTTATCGGTTCACCTAATGCTATTTTCGTTCATTTTTTGGTAAGAAATTATTTGCCAAAAGTCCTATTCAAGTTACCTGTATTTCATTGTTCGAAAACTCCAATTCTACCTGCACATTTGGGGTACGTTCAGTCACAAAGCACTGATCATGAGTTTAATTTTGTAAATTAACATTTTTGACACGAAATAATTTTTTTATTATACAAGAAGGTGAGTAAAATACTGTGCAATACTTGTGCTAAAACCAGTAGATGGAACTGTCCTTGTGAAAGTTATCATTGAACTAATCTCTACAATCAGGACTCCATTGCACAAGCTCTTCATGGTTTGGTACTTTTCTATTTTTGATTGAAAGGAAAGATGCAGAAAATATAACAAATTCTATGCAATGACCTTGGCCATGTTGTTGGCCATTTGGGTAGATAGTAAAACAGCACTTTTAAAACCTGTGGAGTTTAAGCCTGTGTACATTCTATTTACTTACCTTCATATTTTAAAAATTCGTTTACAAGTCTTTATGATATTGTTATCTTAAATTTAAAACGAAGAGTAGCTTTAACGTCTAAGAATTAATTCAGTATTTTTAATAACTGCAGTATTGTGTATCAATAATAATTTCTTCTCCAACAAACTTAAGGTACAGATATGCAAATTTAGCCTTTGTCACTATGGAAAGTGGAGACCAAGCCGATGGAAGATTTTCACAGGGTGCTCACTCAAAATAAAGTGTGTCACCACACAGTCATTTAGAAAACTGAAACCCACCCTCATATAAGGTCATATGTAAATTAGAGGTGATTGTACACACCTTTAAGCATGTTGAAGCAACCTGTAATCCCAAATAAAACCAACATTTTTATTTTTGAAGGTTGAGTTATACTGGACTTTAATATTAATATTATGTTTTTTAGGTGACTGAGGAAGAGACCGCTCTGGTTTCGAAACGTGGGGACAAAGGGTCACGGCTGTCAAAGACACATCTGACTACGCCCACGTCTCGCCATGGCTTTCTTTAAAATTAACGACTCGTTTATTAATTTTCACACTAACAGCCAAAACACAACTCACACAGTAAACACACCAAAGCACATACAAGACGAGATGGCTGATGTGTGAAGCCACTTTCCCTTTATTACATAGTCATTAGCAACAATACTTGTACTATACTTAAAAGCCCTATACGGAGGAAACTCTCTGTTATTAAGGCCAAAGTGTCCATCCAAAGTAGTGAAAACTGGTTCCAAGTGAAGATAAAGAGTTCCGTGTTTGCAAGCAAGTCTTCTCTCCTGAATCCACATTCAATGCAGTGCCAGTCCAGAATCCTTTATGTAATACTTCATAAAGAATTTGGTTACGGCATCTTCCTACCTCTTCCTGCAATAGAAAATTAATGTAAAACTGTTACAAGATAATTAGCATAATATTTATCTGATTGAGTCTTCGATTAAGGTTCCAAGACAAGAAATCGACCTTTCAAAGCTAACGATTCTCTGTTGGTTAATAAGCTCAGAACCCCCCTAAATTATATATTTTTCAAAAGCCTAGATATAGGGGAACATTTTTGTTACCGTAGTGTCACCATTGTTTACATAACCATCACGTGATAGGTAATTTGCATAACCTTTCAAAAATCGGTTTTCCTTATGTTTTGTTTCAGTGCTTTGAGATATATGGCTGAAATTTGTATGAATGCAAGCTGTTCCAGGTATCTTTAAAGTGTGTCTCAAGATTTTTTTAAACCTTCTTAAACAATATTTATGCCAGAAAACTTCCAGAGCAGCAAATTTAACCCTAATTAATGTCTTTAAAATTATGCTAAAAAAACTCGGCAAGATATAAAAAATCTGAGACACACTTTAGAAGAACGTTGTGACAGCTTGTATTCCAGCAAGTTTGAGTCAGATATTTTGAAGTATTGAGACAAAACATAGGGAATACAGATTTTCAAAAGGTTATGCAAATTACCTGTCACGTGATAGTTATTTAAATAATGGTGACACTGTAGTTACCAAATTATTCCCCTATATCTAGGCTTTCAGAAAATGTATAATTTAGGGGGGTTCTGAGCTTATTAACCACCAGAGAATTGTTAGATTATAAAGGTCAATTTCTTGTCTTGGAACCCTAAGTTAGTGATACCGCATGGCTAACCTGCAGAGTGTAAATTTCTATAGGCTACTGGACACTTGTGTCATTTATATTTTTCTGCTATAAAACATGACCAAAAACCTCTCCACTACATATAATCTTGATAGTAAGCCCAGCAGCAATCAAGATATTTTTAATTCGTTTCGAGACAGCGGAGCTAAAAAACTAACAAACAATAATACTAAGCATGAGTCTGTCTCTTCTGTGTTATGTTGTGCATTGCACTTCCACTACCGTAACACTTACTTTGTAAAGTTCACAACAACATCACTGGCAATCAGTCTGGCAAAGAGGCACACAAAGACACCACAATCAAACCCAGTTTTTTTGTTGTGGCACCTGTCTTACACATTCTAAGGTCCAATTCCATACCGCCGTGTCTTTTCCATAGACGTTTTTCCTCTCCAAGGACAAATCTTCTCTATACGACAAAAATGGTAAAAAAATTGAAAATTAGTACAATGAATAATTTACACAGTCAAAATGTGCATTAACAAATTCTGAAACCATTCAGTGGATGACAATTAAACTCAACAAGCTGAGCATCACAACGTTCTCCATCATTGTGCTTGTGCCCTTTTTTAAAGTAAGTTCTACAAGATTTGATTCCATTTGGGAATTTCTTAATTTTTCTTTATACATTCTCATTTCATATTGGCAATTTCCTTGTGTATACAGGGTGTTCACGTTATCTGTGGCCGTTCAATTCAGATGCCTAACAGGGCACATGGCTGTATACAAAAATGAAATTTCTAATTTTCCTCTTCCGAAAGTAACGCCTTCTTTTAGTACCTTGGAAAATCAGAAACCTGAATGTGTAAGATATTCCACCCCCTATTGTTTAAAATTGCATTAAATGGAGCATTTGGCAAGCTTCATTTTGTCCGATATGCTGATATTTTGGGGCTATCCGCCATCTAAGACAGAAGCCCATACATTATGGCTATCTGCTTAATTAAGACAGTTGCCAATACATTGTGGCTATCTGCTATCTAAGACAGTTGCTATACTTTTCGGCTATCTGCCATCTTAGACAGTTGCCTGTACAGTTTGGCTATCTGTCATCTAAGACAGTTGCCAATACATTGTGGCTATCTGTCATGTAAGACAGTTGCCAATACATAGCGGCTATCTGTCATGTAAGACAGTTGCCCATACATTGCGGCTATCTGTCATGTAAGACAGTTGCCCATACATTGTGGCTATCTGTCATGTAAGACAGTTGCCCATACATTGTGGGTCTGTCATGTAAGACAGTTGCCAATACATTGTGGCTATCT
Organism: Ptychodera flava; assembly: GCA_001465055.1. NCBI lineage: Eukaryota > Metazoa > Hemichordata > Enteropneusta > Ptychoderidae > Ptychodera > Ptychodera flava. Next base: position 348,264 of record LD347108.1, on the reverse strand, counting down.
GTCATGTAAGACAGTTGCCAATACATTGTGGCTATCTGTCATGTAAGCGGTTGCCAATACATTGTGGCTATCTGTCATGTAAGACAGTTGCCAATACATTGTGGCTATCTGTCATGTAAGACAGTTGCCAATACATTGCGGCTATCTGTCATGTAAGACAGTTGCCAATACATTGTGGCTATCTGTCGTGTAAGACAGTTGCCAATACATTGTGGCTATCTGTCATGTAAGACAGTTGCCAATACATTGTGGCTATCTGTCATGTAAGACAGTTGCCAATACATTGTGGCTATCTGTCATGTAAGACAGTTGCCCATACATTGCGGCTATCTGTCATGTAAGACAGTTGCCAATACATTATGGCTATCTGCCATCAACGACAGTTGCTCATTTTCTACTTTCAAACTTTATAAAAAGACATTACCTCATCCGCCGGAACAAATTGAATTGAGGCATTGCATTATCTACGTTCATTGCAATATTTCACCTTTTTAAAAATGGTTGGAAACTGTAAATGTACTGATAGTTCTTCAGTGGTTCTGTTAGGTTTTCACATCTGCGTCTTTTAATTAATCACGGCTGCCTGAAAAAGCGTAAATTCTTTCAATTTTGCATTTTGAAAATCCTGCTTTTCACGTGCGCTATATAGCCATACACATACGAAGGAGAGGCAGAGTTTGGACTGCGAGCCACTGGTTGTGTAGCAACGCTGGTAGAGGCCATTTCCTGCAGGGCACACACAGCAACATCTAACACAGGACTGTACAAAAGTTACATACAGCTTGGTCATTGAGGAAATCATTCTTCTGTAATATTATGCCACCCTGCAAACTATGCCTATGTATGTGATTTTGAACAGACAAGTTTTTTTGTAAACAGTATCGAAAGAGGGGGAAAATACCATTTGAATTTACATTTATGCTGTAGTCTTGCATTTGAATAAATTGGAATACTTTTTAAATGAATTTTAAATTCCCAAATTCCGATGGAGGCAAGGACACACAAAACAAATAAATTTTAATGTCATAAGTGTCCAATGTAATACAGTATGAGTGAAAACTTTTTCCAGTAAATAGGGTCACAAAGGGAACTTTGACCAAATCTGTTGACATCCTTCTGTAAGCTGTGGGAAGGTAAGGTTTTTGTTGTGGCTACGCTAATGTGTGAAATAGAAACTACGGCAAAGAGAGATGAAGAGAGATAGAAATACTAAAAATCTGAAAATACGGGAAAATGTGGTAAATGCAATTTTCAGATATAACTATCAATCTCAAATTGATTCTATTCCTTTTAAAACTGCCTTGATGATGTTGGTGTGGCTGTACCGTACACCACTTTCATAAATTATTCGCTTTGGTTGGCCTTAATAGTGTCATGCATTGACCCAAATGTTTACAAACTAAAACTCTTTGCAACAATTAACTAGTTTTTTTATTCAAAAACATATTATGAACAATAGGGCAAGCGCATCAAATATGCAGTGTACGCGTTGCTTAGAAGTTATGTCTGTGATTCAGTGACTATTTATAGCATGTCGTGCAGACACTTTCTCTTAAGGTATAGCTGAGATTTCACCTAATTTTTTAGTGAGTACACTTCAACACACTGAACAATTTTTTGTTTACGGTCATGAAAAAATATGTCAAATAAGCAGTGTTTTGCATTAATGGAAACACTTCATTCCTAATTCTTTGGTTGTTTTTTCACAAATAAGTGTTATCTTGATAGAGTATCAGACCATATCATTAAGTACGTATAATTAAATGCATTTCTGACATTATTACAGATATTTGGAGCAGCGCAAATTCCATTGAGTTGGAGCTCATGGGCCTTCAATGGACATATGCTCATTTTGGCTATCTATCATCTCAAATCCTATCACTATCATTTACAATTTTTTCTCACAGTAATTGAGCTACGTATAAAGTAAGACATAAGAGACATCACTAAGTGTAACTGATACTAGTTAATCAAGATATCATGTTAGATACAGTAAGCATCAAAGGCTCAAGGTTCATCTCAGTGTCGGACATGAACCGTTACTTCACTTTTGTCAGTAAAACTTACAGATGTAACTTCAGCTGGATTTACCCTAAATTAAAGTACTTTCTGTAGCCTGTCAAATATGCCAGTCTATCATCACTCTTTCACAGTTGATCAAGTCCATGTTGTACTTAAATTCCATTTTGTCTCTGAATCAGTCAGGCTGTGTTATCTACAAGATTACATAATGATCAATGTCCGGTTTTCAGGTTGGTCAAATCATGGACAGTACAGTTTGAGGTTCCTACATTTTTCCCTCATTGCATGCTGTCTTAGGCATTGCATTTGAGCCTGTTTGTGTGAAGTGGTAAATCGTCTTTTTAGTGCAACTCGGATTAGGTAAAATATAATACATCCTACTGACATGGTTATTCATCTCAAACAAAAATTCAAACGTGTAACATGTTTCTCTGGGACATTTTCATATTCTGTCTATGACACGTATGGTCACAAAAGCAGTTCCGGATAGTTGACAATATGCCCTGAGTGACTGTGTATATTTAAATCAAATTAAAGGCATTGAGGAAGAAAAATAAGGCTGAATTAGGAAGCAGTGGTACTTAACTTTTGAATCTGACCCTCTTGAATGAGCCATGACTACCACATTCCTGCTGCATGTACTGGTGCTGCGGATCAACCTATCAGATATAAAAGTTTCTGTAAGTGAATGTTACAAACAACCATAGTGTTACTCTTACACTCCTCACACGGGTGTAGTATAAAGATGATTGGGTTTATAGTAAATTGTAACATGATCATGGTCAGTCTGATTCAGAATATCACGACTTCGTCAGAATCTGTGAGTTGTGTCCACTGGCCCCGGGCTGTTTATCTATCACTCTATATATCACAGGGAACTTAGTAATCTTGTTGTTGTTGTTGTTGTTGTTGTTGTTGTTGTTGTTGTTGTTGATGGTGGTGATGATGATGATGACGATAATAAAAAATATTAAAAAACAATGTCTCATTCCTTGCTGTTGTTTGTCGATGTTGTAGATAATTGTAAAAGAAAACTGTAATCGTGACCAAAAAACGACGTAGGTCGCCCAACGTCACTCCCGTCCTATTATACAACCAAGGGTGGAATCGAGATGCCCCTGATCAAGGCTCATCAGCCACCTTCAAGGCCCAGAAAAAACACCCCATTCACGAGCGATCGATTGAAATGTGCTATCATAGGCACTGAAATTTATCTCACTGACCTAATTTGGGTCACGATTACAGTTTTCTTTTACAATTATCTACAACATCGACAAACAACAGCAAGGAATGAGACATTGTTTTTTAATATTTTTTATTATCGTCATCATCATCATCACCACCATCAACAACAACAAAAACAACAATAACAACAACAACAACAACAACAACAACAACAACAAGATTACTAAGTTCCCTGTGTATATATGAGATAAACATGAAAGGCTTCATTACAGGTGAACTCCTCCAATATGCTTGAACATATAACAACATCATAGACTTCATAACAAATAGTCAATTTTTTTCACACCAAAACATCAACTACAAGATAACAGAAAAACAGAAATATCTCGTATCATACCTATCAAAGCGTCGGCTATACCTCATCAACAAGAGCTATGACGGATCTGGAACTTTGAGCTGTCAGTCTGTGTCCAGGGGCCGTCTATCTTAAATACTGTATCTCACTTAAATTTAAATAAACATCACAGAGTAACTGATATTGCTAATCAATATCAGAGCATGTTACATAAAACTGAAGGTTCAGAGTTCATCTTAATGTCTACTGATTTTTCGTAAAACTTACAGATATTCAGTATTAAATGAAAGAAGTTAATCTCTAAATTCATGTATGTTCGGTGATTCCAGTCAAACATCTAGTCAGTCTATCTTCATGGTCGTTAACATCTTCATTTTATATGACCTCTCCGTCAATGTCCAGGGGCTGTCTATTACTGTATAAGATAACCATCACTGCAGTAACTGATATCACTTATCCATATCAGAGTACGTTTTTTTCAAACTGATGGGTCAGGGTTCACCTTCATGTCAATTGATTTGTCAGTAAAACTTTAAGATATTCGATAATGGCAGAATTTACTCTCGAATTCACATATGTTAAGTGGTTCCAGCCAAACATGGTAGTCAGTCTATCATCACAGTAAGAAACGTCTTTGTCTTAATTAAATTATAACTGTCTTCGAGGAAGTCAGGCTAATCTAGATTTCTTGATTACATAACAGTGGTTGTGTCCACTTTTTAAACGGTTTTGTTCCCACATTAATTAAAAAATTTGAAATTGTGTTGCACAATAATGCTTGACTTGGTCACTTTAACTTCCATACCTGTTTGGGATCAGAATAAAACAGATAAAACATTGATTCAAAACATTTTGTTGTTTTCTAGATGACATTTATAGGTACATGTACCTGATTGTTGTTTAAAAATGAAAATGTCAGTATATTCGAAATTGTACATCAATACTATAATTTGCAAATTGAGTGTTGACTATAGTGGTAAGTCTTACTTGCAGTATGAAAACTGACTGGCTATCAGTGCCGAAGAATGAACTCAAGACTGGGATAGAGAATGCTTGATTGACTTTGAAAGTTGAACCTATCCATGTAGGCACTCAGACCTCAGACTCTCTGGTGGAGATATGCAGTTCGTACAAATCAAGGCAAAAGGATAATTTGAGCGGCAACAATGTAATGTTCTGTAACACTCTAAGGATACACTTACCAAGGGTTGTCCTACGAGCCACGGTGGAGTTGACCGCATCCGCGGTTGTCGGCTCCAGGATATGCTACGTCCCGTTGGCGCGGTAAAGTCGAGCTGAACTCATGATCAGCTATCCCGGATGTACCGCAAGCCTTGTTGGTCTTCGAGAATTTTCGGAAAACATCGGATCGATGCACAGCAATAACCGAGGCCACTCCAACGTGTGGAGAGACCATGGCAGACAACAAGAAGTTAGAATGACAAAAGAGGAACGACATAATTTACGCCATTTTGATAATCAGTAGATTTCGTTTAACACCTCCATATGTCTGAAATTTTTAACAAAGTTACAAACATCTCTGTAGGCCTACATATAGCCATCCAATCAGAAAAATAGAAAATTCATTCTAAAACCTGAGAACAGCCCCTCTTGCATGCTACAAAAAGACTTGCCCTCCTTATTAAAAGGCTTGTAATAAAAGGAAAGTGGCTTCACACATCACCTATCTTATCTTGTATGGGCTTAAATGTGTTTTGTGGCTATATTGTATTTTGACTGTTCGTGAGAAAACTGAAAAAATAGGTCCATGGCGAGAGATGCATGGGCGTAGTACAACCATGACCCTTTGACTCCACGTTTCGAAACTAGATCGGTATCTTTCTCAGCTGACAATAAATATAGGTATAGATCTTTCGTATGTTATATTTTGTCGATGTTGTTGATCTCTTGTTCGTCCAGCAGGGAGCTCGAATATTGTGTTTGGATTATTTTTTGTATTTTTGTTTGCGGCCTTGTTCCTAATTCATTGGACTTTGGCCTTTATCAGTGTATCGCATATGTTTGGACTTCTTTTGTATGAGATGATCGGTTGTTTTTTTGGAATAATTTCCTTAGTGTTTCGTCCTTTTCTATGTGTTCCCAGTTTTTGCACATTGCTGTTTTTATAGCTTGTGTTCTTACATATATTGGCTATATTTTGTTGTGAACACAAATGTGTTGTTTGTTTCTTCGTTTGTTCTCTGTAGCCTAAGTTCTGTGGTGTTTTAGTTGCGTAATTCGAGTGACGAGAGATTGTCTGTTGTTTTTAGCCACGTTCGACTATCTTGCATGAAGTGTATTAACTTTTGAAACAAAGTTGTTGTTAGTGTTGCAAGTTTTGGTGTATCTTTGTTTTCGCCTTTCACCTAAGGGGACCCAGAGATCTGATTGTTGATGTTTGTATTGTTGTTTATATTTATTAGTTGTGTTGTTGACCATCAAAATTCAACGAACATAGGCCTAACTGTTGTGTTGTTGTTGTTTTAAACCTAATGTAGATGTCATAAGAAACGCTATAAGGACACTATCATCGTTTAACTCGATTCAACACTGCCAACGTACACTCTCTTAATATACTTTTATAGGGAGAGAGCTTCTTTTTACTGGGAGAGAGTTGCGTCTGGTCCAACAATGGGGAGTAATCAGAGCACAGAGCATAAGGTGACAAATAACCTGCGCCAAACATTCAACTCATTTTTGCTTCATTATACCATTGCGTTCATTTCATCAGCTGTGTGGTTTACAACGATAGTGCCTAAAATCCTAAAATCTTTTTACACAGACTGTTGCTATGATTAAATAAGGGTGGAGTTCAGCCAACATAAAAAGTCGAAAATAAATTCAAAAACATGTGAAAAGCTTAAAGTTTGACTTTTCTCGTCAGGTGCAGCACAGACAGAAACACAAGTTAGGGTACATCCGTAATATATTGGCAATGTACATGCAGTATAGTATAGGGGCCAGCTGCGAAAGTATTTTTTTACCCTCACTGCTTTTCTCAGCCTTGTTCGGCCCCCTCACATACGCCCTTGTAGATTTAGCAAAGCAATCTGATAACAGATAGCAGCGGGCCGTTACGCGCAGTACATACAGTGAGGTGAGGGGTCATTCGAGATAGGCTTAGTAGTCTGGGCAGCCTTCAAAAGGTATAGTACTTGCCCTGTGTCCCAATCCCCGGAAACACCATGGCTGAAATTCCCCTGTCCCCGTTTTAAAAAGTAACTTCCCCTCTCCTCGTTTTTTGCGAAGCCCTGTCCCCTGACAATCAACCGATATTTCAGCCCTGCCCGACAAAAAAACTAAAATTTTCTCCCCTGCAACCTAAAAATGTGTCCCCTGCCCACGCAAAATTAATATTTCCCCTCCCCTCGAAAATTGCTCATGGAACAGCTTTTTCGATGAATAGCTCCGTTGGCTGCACCTGAAAAACAGCGCCGCCGCTGGTGGTTTGACGCACACGTACGACGGAGAAAATCTGGCCTGGATTACGAATGACGTAAAAGATGCTACAGGTTGTGAGGTTTTTCTAATAAAACAATCTCACTAATATTTTGACTTTATGTATTTACATATATTTTCTAGTATATTCATCCGTATGTCTGTCCGTCTCACATTTGGTCTATCTATCTAATACCTGTCTGTCTACTCGTCTACACATCTATACATCTATACATGTTTGTCACTCTGTTTATCTGTCTTCGTAGCGTTCTATTGTATTATAGTTTTCATTTATATCTATCTTTCTGCGTTCTACAATATCCACCCAACAAACTAAGAGTGTACATAAATTTACCCACTATCCATACTTCCATTTCTAAAACCCGTCCGACTACCTTGGAATTCGCCCAGTAATACATCCGTCTCTAGTTTGCGTTGCAAAAGTTTGTACGCTTTTATTTACCGTGACGGCGTATACACACGGCTTACTCACTTTCTGTTGCTATATTTACAGGTTTTGGAATTGTGAAACTCTGGTACGACGAAGTGGCTGGTTATGACTACACCAATCCGAATAACAGTAAAGGCACCACAGGTAACGTCTTTCCAACAAAACTATTTCACAAAAATTATTACACGGTATACTTTAATTCTCATCGGGAGGTCGAGCAAAACTTCGATGCAGGATAAACATTTTCACATATCAACTCCTCTTTGAAAGTTGAACTGAAATGTTCATTACAGGTTTATTTCAATTTATTTTCATATCAACAAATAGTCGTTTGATGTGTTTTAATGAAACAGCAGGTAAGTATGTTTTTTGACATTTTGTTGCACGCCTTTCATATGGTATATCACCAGGGCGATTCTTCAATCGGAGTCTCTCCTCAACTGACAAACCGTCTAAGACTTAACAAACAGAGATTAATGAGAATGTAATCTTCTAAAAGCTTGTCGAAATGGTTCCGAACGTCTGATACGTCGACAAATACAGAGACAGGAAATGTTGGAATAGAAGTTTATCTGTTGTGTTCAGTCGTTATCATCTGTCACTTAAACGTGATAGCGAAAATGTATAGTTCACAATATTGTTTTAACATAATAAATTTCTCTATTTGGCTTATTCGTATACTTTCAGTGATTTAGTTTAATTTAATTGTCTTTAGTCCAATATAAAGCGATAGTGTATTACAGTGTAATTTAGATTATTTCACAAACGCATTAAAATGTTACTTGTCTATCTGTATGTTTGTCTGTTTGTTTGTTTGCAGTAAATTTCAGCCAAGTAGTTTGGAAAGCAAGTACACAATTAGGATGTGCATATGCAAAGGACGCACGTGGTAACTACCATATCGCCTGTGAGTACGTACCAGCTGGCAACATTGACGATCAGTATTCGGACAATGTGGTCCCAACTCTCGAGTGAATCGTATTGTGTGACTGTGGGTCCAGTTGAATGGGCCACGCCCTAGAGTCGTTCGCGCCCTCGGCAAATGTGTAAACCATACTGTACAAGAGTATTTTCTTCGCGCTGTTTGGTAACCCCACAGCGTGTCCAGTGAAGGTGCTGAATACGAGAAGAGGGAAAAGAACCGTGATGCAGTGCGATTCATTATATTATTACAAACACTCTCGACCCAAATTGTGTTATGGACATCAAGACTTCGAAACAGATAAAATGGTTCACCTGGTTTCGTTTTATCATGTTGTTTTGCTTTTGTTGTATTTAACTGCTCTATTATGTAATATATCTGCGACCTTTTGTTCTTATTTACATAAGGGGTACATGCATACCTGAACCCGAAGACATTTTGCTTGCTTTATAGTTTTTACAACTAGTGCCAAACCTATCGAAGAAAGGTTACATCAGATTATACGTTAATGGTCATTACTTCGCCTTCAATGTTCTCTATTTACATGATCACGTGTTTGATTGTTCTAATATTCAGTACTTACCTTATCATGTCAAGTACGTGTTTAATGAAACTTTATCCACGGTCCCTCTAGCGGTACCATGCTTTATCTGAAACAAAAATCACTTTCTGCAAACTATCATGCATGGCCACAGATATCCTATCATGCACTGTCAGCATTGAATGTAAATATATTCTCGTTTGTTTGATCCCATTGATTACAATGATAATTTAAAAGCATATTATATATATGTATATATATATATATATATATATATATATATATATATATATATATATATATATATATATATATATATGGTTCTTCGAAATTCCGGCGAGACTGAAGAACACTGGGCCCATGTTAAGCTACGTACAATTCAATAGTATCCAGGAAGGCATCTGTGCATTCAATCCAAGACAAGCATAAATTATTATCACCAGGCAAATGGGTCCAGTATTCCTCAGATGTGCCAAAATTCTAATAAACTTTGTATATATGACTTGCGTGTATTTACTCTGAAATAAAGAAGTACTTTCAAAACATGAGTATCTTGTTGCTATCTTTGCCATTTCATTTTTTTCTCATTTTTTGACATCAACCATTTTATCAGAGAGATTGTTCTCGTCACTTCTGAAATACCGATTCGAAAAAAAAAAATTGTGATCCTGAGGCGGCTCTTATGACACCGACAATATTGAACACGATGGCCGTATGGACTACGCCCTCTTTAGGCAAGGATGGCACGCATTCCTCCCTACGCTTGAAACAAGCAATTGAACTGAGTACCAAAAGTTGTACTTTTGTTGCATTTCTGTTTCAATGAAATGCCAAGTTCGCAATGTGACCATAATAAAAGAAGTGACTGTATACTGGTTAGACAGATTTGCATAATTACACGGAAATTTGACTCGCCGTAGATTGAGGTAACGCTACCTTTAACATGGCATCGTCACACACAAACTTGTAACATCATTATACACGTACACGAGGACTTGCGTCGAAAAACGTATTATTCCGTCCACATTCACACGCGATAGTTGCAACCTCGACGGCGTCCTAACCTAATTACTCCGCCAATACTAACTTCATTTCCCGCCGAATTAACCTCCGACAGATCCCGCTTTGTCGAGGTATTTTCATGAATTATAGACCCGTCTTGACCTCAATGCCGTCAATAATTGTTCCTAACGTTGTTCCATTTTCAGTGACAGCGTCGTATAGATGTTATCAGATATTGGTTTGTTCTTTAGCTTAATCGTGGAGCCTTTAGTTGAGAGATAAACCATTGACTTTGTTTGATATTATTTATATTACTAGTGAATGTAAAACCTTAGTGGATGTATATCGTCAATATTATTTACAATGATATAGCTTTATTTATAAAAGAATTTTTTTTTTATTCATCATTTGCAATATATTCTCCCTAATGTGGAATCTGTAAAAGTTAATACAAAGTTGATGTTTATGATTTTTTTTGTGAACGAACGGAACGACGTAATAAAGACCCTTTAATTACGGTGTGTATCAACCTACCTACGTACCCACCTACCTACCCTGTACCCACCTACCCACCTACCCACCTACCTACCCTGTACCCACCTAACCACCTACCCACCTACCTACCCTGTACCCACCTACCCACCTACCTACCTACAAACCTACCTACCTACCCACCTACCCACCTAACCAGTACCCACCTACCCACCTAACTACCAACCCACCTACCTACCTACACGAATACATACATACATACATACATACATACATACATACATACATACATACATACATACATACATACATACATACATACATACACACACCATTGGGCGATGGTATTTCAGCGGATTTGTCATAGTGTGCAAGTCATTTCGTGATGATAGCGGACAGTGGAGGAAAATTACTGACTACAATGTCATTGATATGCGTACCTTAACTGATATCAATGTTTTATACGAATTCTAACCTTTCTTCGAACATGACTTGTTACACAGTTCAAACTCGCAAAGTCTGGCAGAGAACAATTTCAATATTTGATTACATTTCAAAAATATGCCTTGTCCGACGTAACCTTGTCGTTACTTGGCTGACATTTGCTAACGCGTGACCAGTTTCAGCACAACATTTGGCACGCTCTTTTCATCCAACCATTGAATGTGAATCCAGGCGAAAACTTTGATTCGATGCTAGATGTTGCAGTGAATAAATTATTAATTCTAATATGCTAGAAGACTGTCGTAATCGTGAGTGAAGCTGCCACTAAATTTTGTCCGATCTTCGCTTGGGTGACAAATTTAACATTTTACGGCGCTGTGTATCCGTTGTAGACTCTTGGGTCAGATTTCTTGGGAGGGCCATGACGGTCAGTTGTGAAATATTTGAATAATTGCATACTAAGCTTACTATATAAAACTCTGCGCAGCTTCTACGCATCTGCCCTGGCAAAATCCAGCGCACGCCCTTGACATGTACATATATTACAAAAGTCGGTCACCCTACGTTGTGCCGAAGTTACCCAAAAATACTTTCGTCCCGTGACTAGTTCGATGGTGATAAATTCGACAAGTTTCCCAGTTTGTGGAGAGAAATTGCACACCGGTAATGACAAAATGACATTATAACCGGCGGTAAGCGAACTCAAGTTGAACGCTGACGACAAATGTGACATGATAGGTCAAAAATGATGAAATTTTCAACAATTTTTGATATGTTTGAATTGAGTATGTAGATAATTATTATCATGGAGCTCCTTCCATGTTGAAGAACATTTCTACCGATTTAACATAATGGTGTATTGAACAACGTTGCGTGGAGATCCCGGTACCACGTGCAGAAATCGACAGATACATGATGTCATTAAATCGCCGACGACATGTCATCATCACGTTGCGGGAGCCCACCCCCCTTTCATTCTCACGATACTCAAATATTGCGAATTATTTTCACGAAAAATACAAATGAAGAACCAAAACTGTTTAAGGGAAAGTGGAAATGAAGCGTATGGGATTGTAAACAAAGTTATTGAACTTCCGGCCGTTTATTGGATCATTAATGTTTCCGTATAGTGTGTAACTCATTGAGTTTATCGAGAAGGAAGGTGTTTAGCTATTTTCAATTATTGTGTGTAAATTCACACTGACTATATACAGTCACTGTGTACCGTGACCCGCTCCTACATTTTGGGTTTCGCTCATTAAATTTTTGCTGAATCATTTAACATTAAAGTTTGATTTAAAAGGAAAATAGTGTAAAATAACGTTTTAATGGTTTATTTGCTTGACTAATTGGTAGGCGTACCTGTGCTGCAATGTATTTTATTCTTTTCCTCTATGATGACTCAGCAAAAACTAAATGAACGAGACCCAAAATACATGAAAGTTTGGTTACACCATGGAAACCGTGTATGCGTGATACTCGATCGACACTTAGATTTTTAAATGTTTTTTGTTTAAAAAAACCAAAACGTGAACTTCTTAATCTTCCAACAATCTCTTTCAGTACGTTATCGTGCCTGGTTTTTGCACCTCCAAACTTTTATTGAGCGGAGCGGCTTTGAGATCAAACGCACAGAATTTCGTCTGTCGACTCTGGTTAAGGTAGTGTATATGCCTCGACAGTGAAAGATTTAAAATTGCGCTCAAATTTTCCTCAAGGAAACTTTCAATCATACTCTTGCGAAATCAAAAATCAAAATTTAGGATCAACACTCAAATTTTGGTACTAGAGAATGACAAAATGATATTTTAAACGGCGAGTAAGCGAACGACACCAGTTGAACGCGACACAAGGTGACATGATATAGGTAAAAAATTATGACACTTTCTGTAATTTTTGATATACTTGGATTGAGTATGAAGATCATAATTATATGTGAGCTCCTTCCACGTCTATCCACTTCATCTGTTTCATGATGGCTAAGCTTATTATACGATGCGTGGAAATAAAATCTCGCCGATACCACATGTAGAAATGACAGGGTGTCATTCAGTCGCCGACGACGTGCCATTAGGCCAAAGTAATTAAATTCTTTGTTTTGCGTCCACTCAAAATGGGAAAAGGTACGCGCCTAAGCGGCTGAAAAACACACACAAGAAAATTAACACAATGTAATTTGATTGCAGCAAATAAAATATTGTAACAAAATTTTAGTTCAGAAAAGATAAGCGGTCATGTCCTAAAATTTCCTATTCAAATACTCTGTGTGTTTTTCATGAAAACCTTAAAAACCTGAGCGGGCGGGGACGCAAAACAAAGAATTTCATTACTTTGGCCCTATCACGTAGCGGGAGCCCGCCGATCTCACAGGATACTTAAATCATAAATCGAATTATTTTCATGAAAATCCGAATGAAGAACCTAAACTGTTGAGAGGGAAGGAGGAAATGAGGCGTATTGGACTGAAAACAAACTTATTTTTAACTTCCGGCCGTTTATAGGATCATTAATGTTTCCGTAGTGTGTAACTCATTGAGTTTATTGGAGGGAGGGTGTTTAGCTAAATTTAAATTATTGTGTTCAAATTCACACTATCTTTGCAGTCACTGTGGTTACGTCATGGAAACCGTGTAGATATACAGGATGACTCAATCGACTTTTAGATTTTTAAATGTTAAAGAAACAAACAAAACAACAACATGTCAACTGCTTCATCTTCCAACAATCACTTTGAGCAATTTATCGTATCTAGTTTTCGGGCATCCAAACTTTTATTGAGGGGAGAAGGTTTGAGGTCAAACGCAGATTATTTCGTCTGTCGAGTCTCATCTTAAGGTGGTATGTACCTCGACAGTGACAAGACATAAACTTGCGTTCCTCATTGAAATTTTCAATCGTACCCTTACTAATATCAAGAAAAATCATCAGGGGTCACCGTGCACTGAAATTGTTGTACTGCAGAATTAAATTACGGAACACTTACCGATATTTGAGATTCAAAATTTCCACCATCCTTGTGTTAAATTTGTGGGAATGCATTTTTTTATTTTAACAAGTTACGACGTTGAAAACTTTTTCTTCATCCAATCGCTGTAAAATGAGTGCCAACAAGCGGTAGACTGGAAACATTGTACAAGTGTTTGACTCCGCATATGTGTCCCCATGGCACATTACGTACCCAACTCCCTTACACTGACGAACTGTTGTATTCAAAAGACCCCGGGTACTCGGGCACCGACCAAGACACGTATCGGACATGTCACCGGCCTTCCTGCGGACGTTGACTGTCCGTAGTACGTCGTCCGCTCGCACCGCCCCCATTACTTCCCACTAACTACCTGCCCGGACCAGAGACCTTGGCAAGCGAAGATCAGTGTCCGTAGTAACGCACCGGACACACTCTGCACAGAACTGTGGCATTTTTCATATCAACCTTAGAAGATGCACATAGAATAGAAAAACTCATTTCTCTTCACTGGAATTATTTCCGCCCAATTTTGATAATTCGGAAGTGTTGAAACGACAGTCAGTACATTGGTAGTGAAAGTCGGAGGTGAGTCACGGCGTACATTACCCAAACATATGAAAGTAGGAACTACATGTCAGTGATTTTATCACAACCTGCAACATTTTTGAAAACTCGTACCATTTATGTCAATATTTGACAACTGTAATCTCTATAGACAGTGCGCAATGCGGAAATAAATACATATATTACTCGAGGTTTTCACAGTTTTATGACTGCCATCAATGTCCCATTCATGTTATCTTTCACTTTTTACAGTTTACTTGTAGATAGTCCTTGTAAAAAATCGGACATGCTTGCATGTTCTGTGACTTTGTTTTACGTCAGTCTGTCCGAGTCGTCATCCAAATAAATTCACGTTGTATGACCTCATGTTGGGTCGACAACACCATGCCAAGGACACACTATAGAGATAAGTCGTCATTTGTTAAAATATTTTGAAATGTTTATTGTTTGAAATTAAAATATTATAGTTTTTTCTGTTTATGACCAAAGGGAAAAAAGTGCAGCTTCCCTGTTTCAAATCAGATATCGCTACATAAAGTAGGTAAAAACTACCGGTATGTTTCTAGGCCGTAATATTTGCAAATCTTTGGACGGTGGTGTGAATTTCTTTTTCATCATGAACTTGGCACTTTGGCTATAAAAATTACCGCAACCGCTTTTGTCTTTGGCGCGGGTGTTGTTGTGTATGATATTTTAGGGGGAGGGTACGAAAGGAAGGCAGTGCCACACCGTAATACATACAGTGTATTACTTTAGGTGAGGGCATTTTGGAGTACTTTTAGGTTATGTGATAGTCATTATGGGGAACACTATGGAACGGATTTTGTGGAGCACAAGTAGTAAAACAGGCATACGTTTGGTGCGCAGGTCTATGTAATGCTTACTATGATCGGGAAAAATCCCATGACTGGCACTTTTAGTCTATCACCATGTGTCAACTGCGGTCTTGCAATATGCCTCAGTTTGTCATGACGTGCCGGGTGACCGTGGTATGCCACCATCATGGCTATGTATAAGTCTGTTAAATATTAATTTCGAGGTTTTGATTCCCTAGGTAGGTATTTGCGATGACCAACCGTTACGGAATTTCCCGAGAGAGTTGTTGATTTTTGAAGCAACGCTGTAGTGTGTAAGAGTTGCTCGAAATCAAGTTGAGTCAGCGAACCGGAAAGGGTGGCGATTCTGATCGATATCGACTCTTCAGAGTTTCAAAGTCCGACAAAGAAAATCAAAAATAATTTATGCGTCTACTGTAGACAGGAGTTTTGGCTACCGAATTTTCGTTCAATTCTCAGGGAGAAAATAAAATTATTATGAAATGACCATCGCCGTTGCTTTTCCGTAAACATGGTTTTAATTCGGCATCAAATGTGGGCGCGCTTTACATTAACGTTGACGTCGGAACAAATTGTCGTCTGCACAGGTGTGGGAGTAGTGATTTAATAACCAGAAGGCTAGGGGGTCCCGATTAGCTATACGCTTGCCGTTCATACGAACGTATGAAAAGCCTACACGGTGTGCTTCGGTAAGGAACGGGCGAGATTTTAATAGGAACAAAATGTACAGTCGTTGCCTGAAGAGTATTTTGCTGACATTTGTGGTGGGAGCTGCCGTCTTCCAACCAGGTAATGAATAGTTTTATATTTTGAATGCTAGGCGCTCGGCCAATTTGAGAACGACACCTACAGACTATACGCAGGTTAGGCCAGAGCACATTGTCAGAAAGCCGTCACGTTTGAACGTTACGGTGCCGAACGAAGTTCACAACTAACTTTAAAACGTTGTAGTGGCTCTATTAGTTTATTACTTCCATTCCCTAGGAGAGGACGATAAGTGTATTGTCGAAACTATAAACTCTTCCATTGTAAAGTCGGGTTTTGAGTGTCCAAATGTCGACAACGCCCACATTTTTGAAGTTCCAGTGGTACAATGACGTCATCATCGCGCGTTAGTCGTAAACAGATAGGGAACAAATTTAGTACACTACACTAATATAAGTATCGACGCTGCGCGCAAAATTTCAAACAAATATTCGTTCAGCTATCGTCATTGTAAAATGCCCATGTAGCACTAATTTCCTATTTGTGGCATTCATGTCTAAAACTGGCCGAAATTTTGAAGTGGGGCAGCGTTCAACGTTATAAAATGCCCACATTTGGTGACAGATTAAAATGGGATGAAAACATTATGATTTGTAGCCACAATATGGTTGCTTGTAGAACAACGCCCATTAGTAACAAAGGTTGACGGAGTGTTTACCTGGTGAGGTGAATGGTCGCGAGGTAAGGTCTTGGCACAGGTGCAAACAAAAATGAATTATTGCATGAGTGACCTGTGTAGGACCTTTCTGACCCTGGAGTCCTTTCAGACGATTGATCTTTATCACCCATTACTGACTTTCATGTAACCATGGAGCTAGCTCCATGATGTAATATTTGGCCGCCCTATCTAAACAACCACACAATCTAATCTTGCTCTGTACAAATACATAAACGAATTCCATCCGTCCGTTCCCGCAGATATCTCAGAGATGCCAAGAGTGATTTCATTGAAACTTGGTACAAAGATTAACCCTTATGTCATACATATGACGTCAATTTGTTTTGTGATACGATCCAATATGGCTGCACGGTGGCCATTTTGTTACGATTTTTTATGTATGGAGCCGTAACCCAGGTACATCTCAACCGATTTTATTGTAAGTTGGTACAAGGACATCAATCTATATCATACATGTGCATGTCAATTTGTTTTGCGATGTGATTAAATATGGCTACATGGCGGCCATTTTGTTCCATTTTTGTCATGTCCTGAGCCATAACTCAGGCACGTTTCGACCTATTTTATTCAAAGTTGCTACAAGGGCATTGACCTATGTCATACATATGCAAATGGCTTTTTTCACAATACGATTCAATATGGCTGCTTGGTGGCCATTTCTTGTGATTTTTTTTCATGTCCAAACCCATAACTCAGACACGTATCAACTGATTTTATTCAAAGTTGGTACAAGGACATTGACTTATGTCATACATATGTAGATCGATTTGTTTCATGATATGATCCAACATGGCCGCTATGCGGCCATTTTGTTACAATATTTTCATGTCCAGAGCCATAACTCTGGCACGTCTCAACCAATTTTATTCACAGATGGTACAATAACATTGACCCATGTCATACATATGCGCGTGGTTTTGTTTCACGATATGATTCAATATGGCCTCGTGGCAGCCATTTTGTTAGGATTTTTTCATGTCCAGAGCCATAACTCAGGCACGTCTCAACCGATTTTATTCAAAGTTAGTACAAGGACATGGACTTATGTCATAGATATGCACTTTGATTTTTTTACGATAAGGTCAAATACATTGGCTGCGTGGCGGCCATTATGTTATGATTTTTCATGTCTGCAGCAACCGATTTTATTCAGGGTTGGTACAAGGTCATTGACTTATATTATATATATGCATGTCAATTGGTTTCACAATCTGATGCAATATGGCTCCCTGGCGGCCATTTAGTTATGATTTATCATAACTCAGACATGTATCAATAGATTTTTTTCAAAGTTGGTACAAGGACATTGACATAAGTATGCATGTCAATTAGTTTCACAATAAAATGCAAAATGACTGCCTGACGGCCATTTTGATACGTTTTCTTCATGTACAGAGCCGTATCTCAGACATATTTGCACCAATATTATTCAAAGTTGGTACAAGGATATTGACCTATGTCATACATATGCACATCAATGTCTTTCACTACATGTAGCAGTATCATGTCAATTATAGAATTTCCGTAATTAGGCTGATATGTCAAAAAATGCTGCATCAAATTTCATGAAACTTGGTACAGATGTTAAGCTCACATTGCTTTAACAGTGAATGAAGACATTTATCAGTGTCATGTTAATGAATTTGAAATTGTAGATGTAATGAACTTTTCTAATTAGAGTGATATGTCCACAAATACTGCATCAAAATTGATGAAACTTGGTACAGATGTTGATATCATAGTGTTGTACGTACAGTTGTTGTTGTATTTTATTTATTAACGTGTCCTACGTGGGCTTAAAGTTTACATTTGCTCACATGTGTAGTACAATATCTGTTAAAACTTGCCACATCCAGCCCCTTTGGCTTATAAGACACAGAAAACCAATTTCAACAAGAAATAAATAAAAAGAAAAAGTAACAGTATTCTGAGTGAGAGGAGTTTATCTTTCTAAATTATACATTTTATCCTTTCTCATATTATAAGCATCAAAGATATAGTTTGCCAACAAGTCAGGTGTTTTAAGCATCAGTAGTTCAACCTTATCAGTAAAATGAAGAGCAGCACTAAATTCTGGATATAAAGCACACACTTTTTCAAATAATGTATCTCTTAGGGAATCATACAGACGGTAATCAAAAAGAAAATGTTTCTCATCTTCAATTTTAGTCCCTGAACAAAAATTACAGATTCTATCCTCCACTGGTAATTGCTGAAATCTGCCCGTTTCTACTTTTAAAGGTAAAATACCAGTTCTGAATTGTGCAAGAATTGAGCGTTTCGGTCTTCACAATGGTTGCAGTAAATAATTTTCTGTCTCATATTTTTTCTTAAAAGTTACATGTGTTCTTAACTTGGGTTTTCTACACACATCTGTACACAACTTTCTTTCAAAAATATCTTTACAATTTAATGACATGACAAAGTATTTTTAAAAGTAATTGCTAATTTGCATTTTCATGATGAATTTTTGTTGTTTACGGTAAATGCCCAGAAGCACTGCAATAAACGTAATGAAATGTGGTACAGGTGCTAATCTGTCAGTGTTATGATAGGATGCAAAAATGTTTGGCCACTTTCTGTCAATAAGTTACTAATTGACTCATATAATGACCTTTTGTAATTAGGATGGCGGCCTACATTGGCTTTATGTTTTCACCACCATTGAACTCATTCTCGGCCATTAAGCCCCATCGGTATCACAGTATTTTTAATCACAGACCTAATTAATGAAGACCCTATCCTCCTAATTAAAGTACCCATTAACAAGTGGGGACTGTGTCATCAACGATGATTTGTTTCTTTAAGAAGTTTGTTCAGATCTTGAATCGAGTTAACCAACGTACGAATACAGCCAGGTGTTCTTTTCGGTCCCCAAGGAATGTAATTGAGATATTTTGGATTCAACTGTCATTTCCCTTTTAATAACGGTGACAATATCTTGAAATATTCATAATTTTTTCACGCATGTGTTTGGTATGGCAGTGACTAAGTATATGAATGTGACCTTTGCCCCGACGCCATATTTCCTCCTTCACAGTCAATATATCCAAATATAATTGACATGATTGTCTGAACTCTGAGCAAAAATGGCGGTTTTCTGCTGTGGCGGAGAACACTCTTGGCAAGAGTTTGCAGAAACCATTTCCACTGCAACGACAGGATAGGTGACATCGACATTTCTTTATCATAGCAATCTGTAATTTAATTAAAGTGTTTCTTCATTATTCAGCTTATGTATTAAACAATGCATTTTTGAGCTCTTCATATCCTGTGACCTCTGAACTGGGCGGGAACATAGTCCTACGCCATGACATCATTTTGCTCAGTAAAATTTGGCAAAATTTGAATTTTAGGTTTCCTTAGTATTCCTGATCTGCTCTTTGCAAGTAAAGAAATATTCTGTGTTAGCGGGAGATTGTTTGAACTGTCACACCCTCTCGTGCGGACTGTGGTGTTGTCCACGTGGAAATCTCCCCTATGTTGCAAGCAACAGGTGGTTTCTGTATGTGAGCAACATGCCAACGCCATGCTCACTGATTTCTTATTGGTTGGCCCATAGATGTAAAAAATAGACCCCCTGGGATGCATGTTCACAGCAAATTAAGTCTGATGTATATATATAAAATTGGATTTAGATATGACTCAAGTGATAAACCCAAGCAGTGAATAAAGACATTTATCAGTGTCATGGTAATTAATTTGTAATTGCATATGTAATAAACTTTCCTAATTAGAGTTATATGTCCACAAATACTGCATCAAATTTGATGAAACTTGGCATAGATGTTGATCTCATTGACACTTATCAGTATCGTTTAAATTAATTGCTAATTTGCATTTACATGATGAATTTTTGTTTTTAGGTCGAATGTCCAGAAGCACTGCATCAAACTTTATGAAATATGGTAACAGTGATAATCTGTCAGTGTTAATTATGATAGGATGCAAAAATTTTTGGCAACATCCTGTTGATTAATTACTAATTGACTCATTTAATGACCTTCTGTAATTAGGATGGTGGCCTATTTTGGTTTTATGTTTTCACCACCATAGAACTCGATCATTCTCGGCCATTACGCCCCATCTGTATCGCAGTATTTTTAATCACAGAACTTATTAATGAACAGGACTCTATTCTCTCCGAGGACTTGTAATTAAAGTACCCATTAACAAGTGGGGACTGTGTCATCAACGATGACTTGTTCATGAGTGAAACGCCTCAAACGATCGCAATTGATCCCAATCTTAGTGAGTCTCTTGGCCAAACTATCTGAATCGAAACTGCTGTCTGCAGTGTTTTTTGTTCTACAAATGGCCGTATGGAACCCATAGCGGTTTGTATTTGCCTAAGAGGTGTCTCAGTCATGGACGCGACGTACCACTGTAATACGTCCATGCTCAAATTAATGATTGGCACGTCAATCCTGGGCGTCCATGCAGCTGCCACCCATGCCAGTGACGTGTCAACACCAACTACACGTGTGCTGTTACCTATTATTTAACATATTCATATTATTTATAAATAATATATTAATATGATTCACATAATTATTATACCAATGACATACTGTCACATTTTATAAAGCACAATTAAAATTGCATTAAAATTGGTAAATAGAAATCAACATCGTTCTGAAATTTGGACTTGATGTTGTTTGTTTCGTATGGAAGACCGGTCACGACATGCGACATGCGAGTTTTTTTTAAACTGCGACATGCGAGTTCTTAAACTGCGACGTGCGAGTTGCAAAACTAATATGGCGTTTGCATACATGTCATTTCGTTCTCCTCCTAACGATGGATTACAGAGGTAGAGACGAGCTTATTTCTGCATACTTCTACAATGGATACACCCTGGGAGAAATAGCGGCCACGTTAGGACTCCGACATGTATGGAAGACCGGTCACGACCTGCGACATACGACCTGCGTCTTTAACTGTGATCTGCGACCTAACCCTAACCCTAACCCTACCCTAACCCTAACCCCTAACACTAACTAACCCTAAGTTATGCCGTTTATACAATTTTTCTGTCCCTTGGCCTAACCTCCAGGGTTGAGAGCGAAGTAAGGCTTTTTACGGGAGAAAACCTAACCCCAAACCCTAACCCTAACCCCTACCCTAACCCTAAGCCTAACCCCTAACCCTAACCCAAACCGCAGATCGCAGTTTTAAAAACTCGCATGTCGCATGTCGTGACCGGTCTTCCATAATTTTTGACACATGTTGATGAAGAAGGTGGAAATCTTTGATAGCTCATTTCAATGGCCAGAAAAAAGTGGATAAAATAGCTGAAAAAATACACAATTGAAGATTTCATCATAATTTTTAATATATCACATTGGATCATCCCTAAGAACATGTAAACCAAAGCAATCTTACGAGTAGTTTTTTGAGAATGAAATGTTCTGACCAAAAATAGCAAAAATTGTCCCCCCAAATAAAAATTGCAGATTTCACCATAATTTCAATATATCATATATTAAAATAATCCCTTGGAACCTGTATACCAAATATCAAAGCTATCGACTTGCAGTTTTTGAGAAACAAATTTTTTGACCAAAAATGGCAAAAATTGCCCCCAAAATACAAAATTACAGATTTCATCATAATTTCAAAATATCACATTTCGTTCATCTGTAAGAACCTGCATATCAAATTTCAAAGCTATCAGACCAGTACATTTCAAGTAACACATTTTTTGACCAAAAATGGAAAAAAATTGCCCCCAAAATACAAGATTGCAGATTTCATCATATGTCAATAAATATTATTAAGATCATCTGTAGGAGCCTGTATACCAAATTTCAAAGCTATCAGAAGTGAAGTTTTGGAAATATACATTTTTTGACCAAAAATTGCAAAAATTGCCCCAAAAATACAAAATGACAGATATCATCAGAAACTCAATACATATTACTTAGTTCATCTGTAGAAATCTGTATACCAAATTTCAAAGCTATCAGACCAGTATTTTTGAGAAACACATTTTTTGACCAAAAATGGAAAAAAATGCCCAAAAAATACAAAGTTGTAGATTTCATCATAATTTCAAAAAATATCATTTAGTTCATCTATAGGAACCTGTATACCGAATTTCAAAGCTATCAGACCAGTTCTTTTCGAGAAACACATTTTTTGACCAAAAATGGCAAAAATTGCCCCAAAAATACAAAATTACAGATTTCATCACAAATTCAATATATTACTCAGTTGATCTATAGAAACCTGTATACCAAATTTCAAAGCTATCAGACCAGTACTTTTTGAGAAACACATTTTTTGACCAAAAATGGCAAAAATTGCCTTAAAAATGCAAATTTACATATTTCTGCACAATATGAACAAATCTGAAAAAGATCATCCCTAGAGACCTATGTACCAAATATCAAAGCTATCTGACTGGTAGTTTTGAAGAAGATTTTTAAAGATATTTTTACCTAAAACGACAAAAATTGCCTTAAAAATACAAATATGCAAATTTCACCACGATTTGAACAAACTTATAAGTAAGTGAGGTCACTCCAAGTGAACTGCATATAAAATTTCAAAGCAATCGGACTTGCGGTTTCAGAGGCGATGGCAATTGTTGATGGACGACGACAGAAAATCAACCTATTTGATAAGCTCCACGTCGCTGACAGCAGAGCTAAAAAAGACAGTTAACAGAGAACAAGTCATCGTTGATGACACAGTCCCCACTTGTTAATGGGTACTTTGATTACATGTCCTCAGAGAGGATAGAGTCCTCTTCATTAATTAGGTCTGTGATAAAAATACTTTGATACAGATGACGCTCAATGGCCAAATATGAGTTCCATGGTGATGAAAACATAAAACCAATGAAGGCCACCATCCTAAAGTTCAGAAAATGAGTCAACTAGGAATCAATCAACAGGA
>LD347108.1:299749-311294 GCA_001465055.1 Ptychodera flava | reverse complement strand
CCCCCCCTTTCCTACCAGTGAAAAAGCGATGACCCCCCCTTTGCGGATTCCAAACTTATGAAGACCCCCCCCCTGGATTTTGCCCCCCCCCCCCCCCGGCCGTAAAAACTGAACGGTACCTTAAGCAAACATTCTGTCATTCTCTTTCTAAATTAAGAATAAGAATCAGGAGGTCACCGCACAAATTTTGGCACTGGAGAAACAAAGTACCCCATGTTTGCCGATAATTGAAATTCAAAATGGCCGCCATCCTTTTGTTAACCCGATAAGAAAATACGAAATTTCGATTCTCTCAAAGTCCGGCGAAAACTTGATCACTCCATGAGCTTCAAAATAGCCCCAACAAGTAGGTCAAAAATTTATTGTAAAAGTTTGAGAGTCCGAATGTCTGTCCTTGAGGCGCATTCTACCATCACTTGTAAAAAACAGCTTATTCCGCTTCCTCTTCAAAATTTACGTATTTTATGCTGCAATTTTATTTTTTCTTCAACTTGCGACCCATTTTCAAATCTTGATATAGGGTGTTATCGTCTGTAAGAAAGGCATAAACTGACCCAGCCCCTATGTCACAAATAGTCCCCGTTATTAGCTAACTCTCCAACTCTCCTCTTAGCTACATGCAGTACATTATCCTGAACTAGTTATCATAAAAAGCGATTTATGGCTGCCCAGACTTAAGAGGTACCACGGTGAGTCCGTTACGGAATATATCTGGCTGTGGCCATGCTTTCAAAAATCACAAATTGTGACAGAAGCTACAATCTACTTCCTGCCAGTTCACTCGCATGTCAGCGTCACAGACAGCTCGAGGGAAACACGATTTGTTTTACCACAGTCCCTCTATCCACAGGGACTGTGGTTTTACACTTTCTGGCTCTGAGCTCACTATGGATCGTCCGCAACTCGAACATCAGATAACATGAGCTCATACGAAAACTACTAAAGCACAAGCGATGTAAATTATGGGATAAGGATGTGCATATATAGAGGAATATCTCTGTGAGAATAAAACAGCTACGGCGTATAACAGTACGCCACAGAGAATATCGTATTTGTTGATTGGTTCAACCTAATCTTCATTAGACTAGAATCTCTCCGCAGATTCGGTACCTTTCTGTACAGTGTTTTGAAGACGGAACTGCGGAGAGTGTCTTCACTAAATCTTTATGTGCATATTCTGCTTACCCAGGCACAACTGATCCCGGTCTCTTTCTCCAGGCAGTGTAGCTTTGTCTCCCCCTTCCAGTTAAGATTTTCAGAAATTGCGATATCTCGAACGACAAACATGCCCAGACACACGTCCGCGTAGCCCCATGGTAGCTCCTAAGGTCAAACAGCTTCCACGTAAAACATTCAACACAGCCTGTCCCCTTGAAAAGTCAAACATTGATGCAAACCAAACAACGTCCTTTGCTGTTCATTCACCTCGACTGAATATGTACAAAGATCACAAACAAATATTCTAGGGAAAAGCGGGAAGTCATGTTGCAGGGCAACACACAGAATGACCTGATCATATAGAATGACTGACTTGCGAATAATAGTCAGCCAGTGTTTTTCATCGTCTTTCGGTAAGAGTTCAAGATTTTCAGTATTGAATACCTAAAAAGAACGTAGTTGTAACTGTTGACTTCAAAAAAAAAATTGTCCGGTATTCCGATCGCAAGTTCTTGTTCTACTTCCAAAAGTATGTTGATAGACCAATTTAACTTGTCAACACAGTGTCTTCGTGGGCGGAATGCATCGATGCATGATTGTTTATTGAGATCTAATCCTGATTAGGATTTGTTTGTCATCAATACAGCACTTGTCATTTGAATTTGGAATTTCAGGGTTTGGCACACACAGGTTTCTTGATTATGAAGTACAAGTTGTTTTACACAACATCAAAGTATATGTGTCCATTGCCGCACGTTCTCTTATCATACAGAATAAGTACGCCGTGGCAAAATGTTTACCTCTCGGAAAAGCTTCCCACCCCCGATTCAGGCCTATGATTGGCTCAAAACTTCGCAGTCCCAGTCAGCCCATGCATATGTCCATGCATTGCATTGGTCGACAATGGGCATCACCGGCATCACCGGATGTTGACGTTGAGTTTATAAGACGCCATCACAACTAATAAGCCGTTGGTCACAACTTATAATGAATTGAGTTAGGCCTATAGTGTTTATACATTGGGTCCAATACACATGTAATTTTGGTCATATCCATAACGACTAGTTCCAATAAAAATGACTGATCCGTACAAATAAGGCCCCTTGTCGTTAAAATGGTCGCACCTTGCGATGTGGTTGACCTTTGAGGTAGCATACTCTGTGAGCATGTGTTGGCCTAGCTCTGCATGGCAGGGCTGTGTGTTACCGGCGTTACACGGCCTCCCACCACAGCCCTGCAGACTGATATAGAAAGAACCGCTGGTCCACCTGCAGAAACACGGCGGGCAGTTTATCCGCCGAAAACAGCCGATTTTGAATCCAAAACTTGCATTGATCTTCGTTTTCGAGCACACCCACCTCGCCTGGGTACACGATGTGCCCAGCCGCGCTTGTAAACTCACGCAAAGCCTAATTTTCACTCTCTATGCGAGGGAAGCATTCGTAACCGCCGTCATTGTTATTGTCATTCAACCCATGAGCACTCGGGCGAAAACCAGCCTTGCTAACAAAAGAGCATCGCGATGTTGCACACTGTAATAAATATCATTTCTAACCACCACTCAGCTATGTACAATCTACGATGATTATTTTCTGTTGACAAAATAATTTTCTTTTTTTCTCTTCAGCATTTTATATATTTCACAATTTTCTGTTGTTCCACTCCTCTCAGAACGTCGACTTTAGAAGCTCTATATCGCGCGATGCTCTTTTGTTAGCAAGGCTGGTTTTCGCCCGAGTGCTCATGGGTTGAATGACAATAACAATGGCGGCGGTTACGAATGCTTCCCTCGCATAGAGAGTGAAAATTAGGCTTTGCGTGAGTTTACAAGCGCGGCTGGGCACATCGTGTACCCAGGCGAGGTGGGTGTGCTCGAAAACGAAGATCAATGCAAGTTTTGGATTCAAAATCGGCTGTTTTCGGCGGATAAACTGCCCGCCGTGTTTCTGCAGGTGGACCAGCGGTTCTTTCTATATCAGTCTGCAGGGCTGTGGTGGGAGGCCGTGTAACGCCGGTAACACACAGCCCTGCCATGCAGAGCTAGTGTTGGCCGGGCTGCGAAGTTTTGAGCATGCGCCTAAATCAGAAACAAATACTTTGACTGTCACTTTTGCTCTGCTATAGTGTCTCTTCTTTCAAACATTCTGTATGATAAGAGAACGTGCGGCAATCTTCATATCCTTTCATGTTGTGTGACAGAGTAAAAGAATTGCAAGAATCCGTATGTGCCAAACACTGAAACTCAAAACTCAAATGACTAGTGCAGTCAACACATATAGAGGCTCAGGTGACAAGCCCAACACGTGACTTTAAAATCTCAACATGCTTCGAGGAGTAGCACACGAAAGTGTTGTTAGCATTGAAAATACAACAAGTAAAAAAGATTATCAAAAGTTACAACCATTGGCCCTTTTGGCTTTGAAGACGAACGATTTCAAATTTTCAAGACTGACTTAGATGCACGTGCGATTTACTGCTATTCATTCTAGGTTCTAAAAATATACCATCTGTCTGCGACCTCTTTGTCATTGGGTCATTAGGGATTCGACATTATTTATGGCCGGGGGTCGGAGGAATGTCTGAGGGGGTCACATGGAAAAAAGTGAAAGCTAGAAGGGGGTTGCTCCAACCGTGGAGAGAAAACAGGGGACTACTCAATAATTTTTGGTGCAAAATGAATTGAAACAACCTCTCAGATTACACCATTTTACATATGAATTCAGCAAATTTTTCGATGCGATGGGGAACATCCCTTCTTGTGCTCTCGCTCATGGCGTGTTCTAATTGTTTTACTCAGTAAAAATAAAAATTAAAAACACCTCTCTGATTGCACCAGACTGCACCATTGCTCGCATAAATTTCTTAAATTTTCCATATAACAGGCGGAATAGCCCACTTTGACACTTCCCCCCACAGCATAATGCGTGTTCCCCTTCTGTCAGATATCTTAGTGAAAACCAATTCATGATACCCATTCAAATTAAACAATGCTATGGTTGGATACTTGTAATTATGTGAGCTTTCATATTTACACTTTGTTGTGACTTTGAATTTCATTTTGTTGGTTTGACCATTTCAACCGTCGTGAGATAACCGATAATAATCTAGCAGGGTACATCAGGATATCAAAGGTCTTTACTATTTTTGTAATTTTGTAAATTTTACAAATACACGTATTGATATTTAACGATCCTAAGTTTGGGGCCACTCAAAATTTCTGTATTGGAGAAGAGGGGTATTCAAATTTATCATGGTTGGCGGGGTAGGGTTAC
Source organism: Ptychodera flava (assembly GCA_001465055.1). Taxonomy (NCBI): domain Eukaryota; kingdom Metazoa; phylum Hemichordata; class Enteropneusta; family Ptychoderidae; genus Ptychodera; species Ptychodera flava. Next base: position 306,864 of record LD347108.1, on the reverse strand, counting down.
TCGAAATCCGGAACCCCTCCCCCTCCCCCTCCCCCGGCCTTAAATAATGACGGCTCACTTAGCGGTATTCTCATTGCACATCGACAAAGCACATGTATGTAATTCTACTCATACATTTAAACACAGCTGAACGCGCGATGTTGTATATCAGACTTTAGTATAACACGGGCTATACCAAAGAGTCGGGTTATAGCACGGGCAGAATTTTCTCTTCGTAAACGCGCGTTTAACATAGCGACGCTCTACACATCGCTGTGATATCATCTTTTGAACTGGCAGAGCTGGCAGGGTACGCTTACCCATTCCGGACACCTGGTACCACCACTATTTCGTGGTTCAAGATGACCCCATTGCCTTTGTCATTTTCAATATGTTCCTTGGGCCTGGTAACTTTCTTAGTTACCTTGAATGATAACGATTATTGGACCTGATTTGATGTCTATTGAAAAGAGACATCACGGGTAATGTTGGAAAAACAGTCGATGTAATGTTATGGTACAAAGATAACATTTTGAGGGAGAATGGCCTCAGGGACAGAAATTCGGGCTTACAAATTTTATCAATTCTCTTCTGATCTACCACTTTTAGGGCTAATCTTAAAGCTCTTGATTAAACAAAAATTTTTACCGTTTCTTATTTTGAAAATCGAAAATTTTCTTTTTCACGATAGAGGTAACCCTGGGAAGGCGGCCATTTGAATTTAAAATATCCGGAAATCTTAGGTAGCTTGTCTCTCTAGTACCAAATTTTGCAATGTGACCCCTGATTTTTATTCTTTATTTATATATATATATATATATATATATATATATATATATATATATATATATATATATATATATATATATATATATATATATATATATATTAGTGAGAGAAAGTCAGAGAGAGTGGACAGAGAGTCTAAGAGAGTCCAGAGACGTAAAATTGTGATTATGAAATTATGCTGTTTTGATAATAATAATAATAATAATAATAATAATAATAATAATAATAATAATAATAATAATAATAATAATAATAAGTATTATTATTATTATTGTTGTTGTTGTTGTTGTTGTTGTTGTTGTTGTTATTGTTGTTATTATATATTTCTTTTAAAGCCCACTACACTGCATCTCAATGCTGTTTACATTACGATAAAAAATTACAGATAAGAATTATTACACTGCCTAAAGGTTTTAAGATGAAGTTTAAAAAGCTCTTGAGTCACAAGACCAAAAGAGACTGTGAGCATCAAAAGAAAGCTTATTCCACAACAATGTAGCAGCAATTGAAAATGTACATTAACCATAATTAATTGTAGTTCCCCTGGTATCACGGTTGGTAAGAAGTATTTTGTTAGATGAACGGAGAGCACGCTCAGGGATATTTGTAATAATAATAATTATTTATTTATAAAGCGTCAATATCCACAATAAAAGTGATGAAGGATGCTGAAAAAAATTACACAATACAAAAAGTTATAAAATTTTGTTTTTTAAAACCTGCAAAACATTTAAAATCTAAGTCTGAAAAGCAGTTTTAAAAAGGAAAGTTTGAACATTAGTTTTAAAAGTTGACAGGCTTGGAGAACGCCGATTAACTAATGAAGACTGTTCCAGAGTATGGGAGCTGCTTCAATGATCTCCATATTTCTTTGTGCGCAATCGCACTGGATAGTAGAACTGATCAGCCTACCTCAATAAAGACACGGAACATAAAGTGACATCATATTTGAACGATAACTGGGAGCAAGCCCATTAATACACTTAAAAGTCAGGACTAACAGCTTAAAAACAATTCACAGTGTCTCCGGTAACCGATGCAACTGGTACAGAACCGGAGTGATATGTAAAGTGATTTTTGATGGAGTTACAATTCTTGCAGCCATATACATGTTTTGAACGCGTTGAATCCGAATGATGAAATTATTCGGAAGTCCGTACAACAGAGAGTTACAGAAATCAATACGAGATGTGATAAAAGCATGGCCAAGTTGTTCTGTGGCAGACCTTGATAAATATTTACGAATACGTGCAATGCGTCGTAGATGAAAGGTTGCTGTACGGCAGATCTCTGAAACATGAGATCTCAGTGTGAGATGAGAGTCAAGGATGGCGCCCAGGCTTTTGGCCTGATAGCGAACAGGAATTTTAGCATTTCCAACTCAAATTTCTGTGATATTTCTATCTGATGGACTATCCGAGGAGAAAATTACAAATTCTGTTTTATCATCATTTAAAGTGAGAACATTTGTAGACATCCAGAGTCCGACATCTGAAATGCAATTTTCATGATTTGAAATCATTCTAATGGCATTATCCCTGGTGAAAGAAATATTCAATGTTGAACGAAGAATGGGACCCAACACTAATCCCTGCAGTACCCCAGTATCAAGTGGATTAAATGATGATTGAGTGCAATTTATAAGAATACATTGACTTCGATTTGAAAGATATGACTCAAACCACTTAAATGCATAACCAGAAAGACCAAATTGGACCATCTAATAGAATAGTGTGGTTGACAGTATCAAATGCAGCAGAAAGGTCAAGTAAAACCAAGAATACATGACACATCATCGTGGGCAAGCAAATATCATTTGTAACCTTTAAAAGAGCATGTCTTACAGTGATTGCAAATACTGTGGACATTTGCTACGATGAATGTTGAGTACAATTTTGAACTTTATTCTTTCTTTCACTTGCAACCAATGAAGTTGGAATAAAACAGGTGAGGTGTGTTCCCATTTCTTGTTGCGTCTTATGAGACGTGCAACCAAATTTTGAACTGATTGAGTTTCTTCGCTTCGCTAAAGTTTGTATGTGCGATGTATGATAGTGAGCATGCGTGCGTGAGTGCTTCACGAACTCTACAACGTGTGGAGCGGTCTCAGTCAGAAAAATGTAACAACTTAGCCGGCTATTGAACCACTCTTTTTTGGGAGTGGAGATTTAGTCGAGCGATTCTCTCTGTGGCCTCTCAGCTAGGCGACTGATGCCGTATGTTGTGGGTTCGAATCCGATTGAAAACTAGCCGTATTACATGTTTTATTTTTTTGACTTGTCACAGAACCATCCGAATCGAGCAGAACACCAAGATCTTTTACTTTGATTTTAATGGACGGGGAGACATCGAATGTACCAATCTTGAGACTGTCAAGTTTAGTATAATTTACGACCCTATGAAACCGTTAATATGTCTCTCTACTCTATATTTTTGCAGGGTTTGACATTAGGCGGTACGTTGAAAGGTCGGACGCAGAGATGGCAACTCTCTGGTTCGAGCAAATCAGGGACAGTGACAAAGGGACGTACACCTGTGAATTTGGATCAGATACAGCCACTATCAAGATTGACGTCATTGGTACGTGAATGTCGTCATGAGTGTAAAGTCGTGTTACCGAGTTTTAAAGATACGTTTGTTACTTTCGCATGTAGTAATAAGAGAGTTATTTTCTAAAGGAAGAATAGGTCTATCTGAGCAGTAAAAGTCAGCATTTTATACGGAATTGAAAGTCAATCAATGCCTGGTCCCTCCACAATGAAAGTAATGATCACCGATGGTAAGCGAGCAACCACCTGTTGTCCGTCAAGATAAATGTATTGTTGTGTTTTGAATGGTAATTAGATTAGCAGAGGACATAACTGTGTATGTAAATGAATCGTCTAATGTAGGTTATCTTGTCAAGGTGAAAAATGATTTGATAAACATTGACATTGGTCTGTCAATCTGACAACTTTAAGGCACACAAGGAACCTTAGATAACAGAAAATCTAGTATTAGTCTCAGAGAAAATTATGAAGCTCACTCCATTTTTTATCCAACAAACCAACAGAACCTATCGACTTTCGCAACACACCGAAGACGCAGCACCTGATCAAGGGTGAAGATGGCTTCATCGTTTGCGATGTCACGTCATATCCCCTTCCCTTGCTGACCTGGAAGTTTAACAACTTCCGCATAAACGAAGGTAAGACATTTCGATACTAATCACAACCTCGCCTAGTTGTAAGCCGAATATGGTACTACAAAAACGCACACCTACACGGTACAAGAAACCAAAACACATAAATTGTACGCGTGTGGTTTATTTGTGAAATTCATTATTATAAAATTAAACTGAGATTAGCATGATTGTCCTCAACTGCAAACTGTTGTACACTGTGAAACTTTACTTTCCATTTCAATATATCATGTTCACTTGAGTTAATATTTCCAAAAGTAATACGGGCCTTCAAAGTGAAAGACTAAAAATTATGCTCAAACTTTCTTCAACGAAACTTTCAAACATTCTCTTACTAAATCAAGAATAAAAAGCAGCGGTCATCGTGAAAAGTTTTGGAGAAACAAATTACCTGACGTTTACTGACATTTCAAATTCAAAGTGGCCACCATCCTTGTGTTAACTCTGAAGAGACAAAAAATAGATTCTCAAAAAATTGAAGACTGTGAAAACTTTTCTTACTCCAATAGCTTTAAAATGAGCCCCTACAAAATTTATAGAAATGTAGAAATTTTGACAGTCCAAATACTTTCATTTCAGGAGTCATCCAAAAAGTAGCAAAAGCCTGCAAAGTAATGCGTGATTTTTGAAAATGTGAAAAAGTTTGAGGTCGCAGGGTAGGTCGAGTGACTTGAAACACACCGTATATTTGTTTATTTGCCCTGATCTTCTCTGAGAATATTTAAATTGACACCGTAAGCGAGAAATGATCAATGTAATGATATCACCGTAACGGACATTTTTCCAATATACTCCTACTTTTAATGAGTGGACGAAGTTCTATTATTTATTTATTTATTTATTTACTTATTTATTAAACGCTTTTGCAACCAGATCCATAGAAGTACAGATAGGTTGAATTCTTACAATTAAAAAATTACACAGATTAAAAGGTGCATATTAAAATTACATTGTTAAAAGTCATAAAAATCACAAAAAGTGGTTCTAAAAGCACATACATATAAATAGGAAAGCTATCTTTGATAATTGTAAAGAGCGTAGGGGATAAAACTATTCTTAAACCTTTGTGTACGACACCTAGGGGTAGCATATTGTTTAGAGTGACAAGTCTTTCTGGTGGAGACTAAGTTGATTAAGAAGTTCAACTTGTCAGTATCAATACAAATTTTATAAAAGAAAGAATGACATAACTTCTCTCTTCTCTGATGCTTTGTGTTGCATTTATTTGTAATAGATTCTTGGTATGACTTCCCTGGATATATGATTCGAAATGTTCTCTTTTGGACTGATTCAAGAAGGGTGCTTCGGTCTGATATGAGGCCATTATGCAACAAGGGACATGCATACTCGACCACGGGTCTTATGATTGACATGTAGTATGTTTGTAAATGCTTTGTGCTCAACCCTGATCTTTTAAGGAGATTGAGAAAATACAGACGTTTTGAAGCTTTGTTGTAAATGTAATTAATGTGATCAGACCAAGACAGTGTATCATTTATCATAACTCTAAGGAGTTTTTGGACCTTTACGTTTTCTATGACCGATCCATTTATGACAATATTTGGAATGTCTGGTTTGTCTTTTCTAAAACAGATTAACATGTCTTTTGTTTTGTCTGGGTTCAATTTCATGTTATTTACCTCTGACCATTTAGTTGTGTAAGTTACTGTCCCCTGCATGGAGCTTTGACAAAGAAAAGATTCAGACATAGTTGATCGTCCATGAATTTATATGTCAGGACATCGGGTTTCAAATCATTTACAGTGCGTTTCACATAGGTACCGCAACTCAGCGTATGAGACGGACACAAACCACGTACAAAACACACGATTAGCTTGGGTATCACGGACACATTTCAAAGCTACCGACACGTCGATTAATTACAGTAAACCAGCATGGTGCAGCGGCTGTCTGGACTGAGAGATAAACAGTTGACTAGACTTGATCTACAATGTAACTGTTTCTTTTACAATTTCAGCTAAGAGTTCAAGAGGTGAAGATATTCTCAACAGAAACTAACTAAAAAGCCACACATTGTAGATCAAATGTATCTCTCAGTCTAGACAGAGCGGCTGCCCCATGTTGGTTTACTGTAATTAATCATTGAGTCGGTGATTTTCAACTGTGTTGTGATACCCAAGCTTATCGTTTGTTTTGTACGTGGATTGTGTCCGTCTCATACGCTGAGTTGCGGTACCTACGTGAAATGCACTGTATCATTGTGATTAATAATAAGGGACCGAGCCATGAACCCTGCGTAAACTCAAGTGTAACATTTCAACACTCTAGGAAGGTGATGCAAATGTTTATAGTTTTTAATTTTCTGAATAAACGACTAACATTTGACAATGATGTGAAGAGTGTCATTTCAAGAAATTTGTAACAAAATTTTGCCGATTGTTTTTCGTTCCAGATCAACATTACGATATGGAAGAGCGAGGCCTAAGAGTTAATGGAGTCACAATGAGCGACAGAGGAACTTACACATGCGTGGCTCGGATTAAAGAAACGGGTGACGTAGACCAGAAGGACATCGAGGTTGAGGTTCACGGTAAGTACGACCAGAGGATGCTCATAGACCCTAAGCCCAGCAATACGGCCGTGATTTTTGAGAAACTGCCTACTGTGTCACTTTTCAATCTTTATCCTAGCAACGGGCCGATTGCAAGGGGTGTCAAAAATGAAAGTTAATTTGGATCTCTTCCCGAGCTATAACCAAACAGAAAGCGTAGTCTTGGGAATGGAGCTCAATCTGAATCACTTTACACTACCAGCGACACTTTCAATTTATTCTGTTTGAAATACTTGGTCTTTCTGCATTGAAGAACCAAGAAGTTTATCGAGCCCGACTCTGATGTCAATCTGACATTCTCCAGTGGATTTCACTCAAGCTCCATGATGTTCAATCTTAGATATCACAACACGGATCATGGTCACCGATTCATAAATTGTAGATCTTCAATCCTATTCTTTTCCTACCTATTCGCAATGTTCTTTCAAAAGATCCAGAAAGCATTACTTTTAGACCTGTGCATCACACCTATGCATTTTAATTATACGCGTGTTCCACCCAAAACGGGTTCTCTATTGACTCCCGGGTGTCAATAACCTGTAGCTGCCGTTTATGGCTATTGACGACCCTCGACCGGCAACCCTACTCGAATAC
>LD347108.1:275575-299602 GCA_001465055.1 Ptychodera flava | reverse complement strand
AAAGTGCGGTCGACAGTGGCAGATGCGCACCCTGCATCTGGTCACTCAGGAACTCCCGGTACCAATGTAAAATCAAGACGACATTGTATACACTTGCGGTTGAGCTAGCTCGGCGTAGGGTCAGCTGCTACACAGTAAGTGAGGCTACCCACAATTCTCCATGATCCGTACACATGGGGATCACTCACTGAACTGAAGCAAATTTCTTCTGTACACAGAACAGCTTGGTCCATGATTCAAAATTCTGGCAACATAGTTTTGATAATCATAATTACCCGATTTCTCACTGTGAATAATAAGAAGATCAACCCCTTTTCCGCGGAGGAGATAGCAATTTTGTAATTTTGTCGACATAGATTTTCGACAGCCATACACAATATTTTCAAGGGAACTAAGGGAATAAGTTGCATCTGAAAGAGAAGGAGTATTGATTTTTTTGAATGTTTGTGACAAAGGAAATCTGCATGTCTGACAGGTGGTATGATGAGACCATCTTAGTTGCTGATAACTTTACCTTGACAAGTGTACAATTTTTAGCACCTCCAAGCATCGACTTCTTATTCAATTTACACCTGAATTTTAAACAAAATCAATAATTTTGGAACATAGTTTTAATCAATAATCCTTAAATGAAATTCTAAGTTTCAAATTGTTCAGAAACTGATAAAATTAAAGAAGCCTTTAGCAAATAATGTCTGAGTGCACAAATAAAGGGGAATTGTGGGTAGCCTTACTTACTGTGTGCTAGTATACATTGTCACACTGACACTGAACACACAACTCTGTCATGTTCCCATGGAAATATCTCTAGGTTCACACCAAATTAACAGCACAAATGTAAACCATCCAGGTTTGTGTTGTTGTAGTCGAAACCGCGCATCTTTTCATCATAGCGAACTACCTGAGATCTTCTCGAAGTTGGTACCCAATGTGTTGACTATTGCTCTCAGATGATTACTTTCAAAGGTTAGCCACTTCTGACGTCATGTCACATGACCAATACACGGCGAATCTGAACTCGGACGTTTCCTGACAGGGTGAATTTTTCACAACTTTAACAGTGAAATACACTACTGCAGAAATAGTTGCCACTACAACGTTATGGATTTTTCGAAATAATGAATATTGTTTTATGCAATTCCATTTAGTTCATACATACAAAAAAAGGTGAGATAAACACTTTAAGCCAATTAAAATACACTTTTCTGTGATAATAGAAAGGATTAATTCACAACAGTTCAGTTTTGTCCTAGATCCTGTGCACTAATAATGGTATTATGTCGAGAACATTTTTCAATGACCCAGCCTCTCTTTCCACATCTGATCACAACTGTATAAAACTACTGTATACTGTGCTGTATTACAATCGCTTGTAGTCAGGGTACATATGTTTGTCGGTAAGTCCTTTGTTTTTGCCAGCATTTATGATAGAAACGTCTGATTTCAAAAGAAGAAACAAGAAAGAAAGTAATGAGATGGTAACGGCAATAATGTATGACAATGTTCATTTTTTTCACCAGCCACTCCGTCAAGGACAACCTGGGTTCGTCCCCCTCGGGATATCAAGGGACATGAGGGTCAGAAAATCATCCTTGAATGCCAACTGTCCAACACCAAAGGTCTAAAGCACCGATGGCTTCGTGATTCAACATATCTGACTCATGATGGTCGAAGTATTTTCGATGAGTACACAGTTCTTGATGATGGATATGGGCGTTCTACTTTGGTCATAAAGAATGCTTCTCATACTGATAGTGCCGTCTTCGCTTGTGAGCATATTAACGCCAATCCACAACGAATGAGTGCAATGGTGAACGTACTAAGTATGTGTAACTCAATCTCTACCTTTTGAAGGTCAAACATGAAATGGGCTCTTTGATTGTAGCACTGCAGTATCCCGGACTCCGTTTTTTTCTTTGTCCGAAGTATCTAACAACAGACTCGATCAGTCAAGTTGCAGTCAAACAGTCACCTAAATAAATGTGATAACTACGCGTATTTATTGAAATGGTGCATGACATTGTGTAAAACCTATAAGGCTGCTTTCAAAAAACATAACAGTTGGGGCATCAACATATTTTATTTGTTTGTCATATTTGAAGTTGTTACTTGTACCTAACGATTTTCTGAGAAACTTCTTTCAATCATTTTATTTATATTGTTTTATTTTTCAAAGACAATGTCGGCAACAACATGAGCATTCATTGACACTTACAGGACAATTTAAAAAGTAAATTAGCAAATACACATGTGTCATTATGCTGCTTGAGGGCCTTCTATTATCTTACACTGTATAAGGTATGGTATTGCCTTGACATAGCCATAAACGGTCATCTAAATTGCAGTACACGGGAACTCCCGCCCATTCAGTATAACCAACTGCCTGGTAATATCATCACAATCTCAGTACTGGTAGGAAAATGAAAATAACTGTGCACATATTGGGTTTTTCATATACAGTTGTTTTCTTCTTACCAAGCTACCGGTATTTTCTCATTTCACAAGTACGGTACTTCCATTAAGTATAGAGAAATTTATTCCGTTATAAAAGGGCATAAATGACATTTATTAGAATAAAATTAATATTTAAATAATTAAATTAATATTTAAATTTATAAGATTAATTCAAATCTAAATTTCTTAAATTTATTATGCAAGCTACACCTACCAGATTCCACTTATTCTAGATGTTCACTCAAATCATATTTGGGCTCCACAAATTTGGTCTGGAGACGTACCAATGGACGAAGAGACAGACAGGCAGAGTGACGATATTGCCCCCCACCCCTTGGGCACATGCTAGTTCCACTCAGCCAGTCCGCTATACTGACATATGGTTTACAACTAATATTCTTCATTGAATAATGGTCGCTTGAATGCTGGGGAGGAGGTATCTTCCGCATTTGTACTTCATTTTCTTTGAAATTGATCGATCTCGTGCTGCATAAGACAAGAAAAAAGACTGACGCAAAGATTCAAGTTTAAGTGGTGCGCGATAAACCGAAACAAGCCTTTTTGGTGTGAAAGGGGGTAGGATTACATATCATAAATTTGATGCTTCCCTGCACAATGGATTCTAATGAGACTGGCGTTTCCCTAGCCCCGATGTTAATAAAATATTTGAAAATATTTTTCCCCTACATAGGATGCAAAACATTCGTCAAAAGATCATTAATTTGAGAGTATGATCACAGTAATGGAGATAATGTGTATGTAGTATGTTACAGTCCAGGCAGAAACATCACATTATATCTTTTGGTCCTTGTATCTTAGTAAACACAATTTCCTACACAATGTCATGACCCTGTACACATTTTGTTTTAATTTTTTCCAGCCCCATTTGCATCAGTGGAATTGACACAATATGCACATAACAAGTATTCATGCAATGCGACACACGGCAACCCCGGAGCAATTAAGATTCACTGGAAAATAAATGATGAGGTGGTGGCCTCCGTGAAGCCATGGTCCGTTGAAGAGGAAGAAGGATTTATTTCCAGTGGCAGTGTCTATGAAGTTGACAGTGGCGTGCTAAGGAGAGACGGCAACGTCAAGTTAACATGTGAAGTGGTCCAGTCCGTGGGAGAGGAGGGCCAGTCCCAATCAATCGATGTACCAGCCAGTGACCATGGTGTACCAGCCAGTGACCATGGTGTACCAGCCAGTGACCATGGAGGTATGTTCCTAACTCGGACAGAATTATTTGATCCAGAATAATTGTGGTGAATTTCAATAAGGAGCGCTGGGAAAACCAACTGGCATACAATGCACGAACAATAGTACTACAGCAGCTGTTCCACCACTAACAGTAATATTAGTTGTGTTCACTTTAGTACGGCAATATCCTTCTTAATCGATTAAATACCATAATTTCGTCTTATCTATCAACAGAGGCTAGTCAACCAAATAAGAAGGCACTTGCTTTGGTATTCGCAGCAATGGAATTGCGTCAGATACTAGATAAGTTTCACATACACGATTGAAATTGACCATAGAATTAAATTGATAAAGCAACGCTCGTAAAAGTACAATACCAGAAAACTTCTCACATATTTTGGTGTTTGCAAGAACTGAGTGACAGCATCTACTGATGTTGACTGACCGAAAAAAAGAAATGAACTTCCGAATATCTGTGAAGAAATCTACCCTGACGAAATGTGTGCATGTGTTTTTCTGAATGTTACTTAGTGTATATTTCATCTTTTCATCAGGCTACAAGTAAATCAACGTTGTTCCGAGTCTGCACTGTTCGTCCTATGGGGAAATACCAAAGGAAAAGGACAGAGAAACGTAACAAGGGAATTTCTGATGTCGAACAAGGGCTTAGTGAAATGGAGCGAACTTTCATAAATGCGAGTGACAACCTGGTCAAAATCATATCATTGGTCTCTGCGGTTCTCGTTAGCTGTTAGTTGCCTCATTACGTATGATCCACTGCCATAGGAGATCGCGTTATAATCTCCGCATCGGCCAGAACAGTCAATATTTTTACATGTATAAGCTTACTGCATTTTAATATTACAATATGTAGGCCTAACTAATTTCCGACAAGTTGTTTCAAAAACAATGTATATTTACCTCAACAATTTACGCTCTGCTCGTTATACTCTTATTCTTGGTATAAAAATAATTGCACAGATACTAGCATTTGTACCTTGAGATCTTAGCTGTCCACGAACTCCAATTTGTATATTGAATGTCCAATATAAAACCTAATATTTTTATAGAGAGTTTCTCGAGCGATTATTTTTATCTGTTATGTCTTTCTCTGTATATTTGGGAATTTTTAAAAATATGTTATCATTGCCATTGTTGTTGTTGCTGTTGTTGTTATAATCATTTACATACGCGGATGGAATTGCAGATTGTCTGCTTTCAATATGACAATTTACAATTTGTAGGGATTTCTGATCTATATAGTCATTTTGAATTACTGACGTAGAGAACTTTACCATCTTTAAGATTATGTATGACGCACGTTTCTCACATAGAAAATTGGAAATAATGATGAGTCAGAAATAATTTGAATACAAGAATGTAAGTGGATGTAAGATGTTTATCATGCTGCCATATGGTGAATCGGCGAACGATTACGGATTTTCTCATTTGAATGCAAATGTAGTTCACAATGAGAATGTGGGGTCCTCGTTATCATCACTTACTTGATAAATTAGAAAAATGACACACTGAGGTTTTGAGTCAAGCCTTAGCCCAAGGTACTCCTGTCTTTGTGGCTGCTACTAATATCCCACCTGGACGGTCTTCAAGGAGTGACTCATCACAGTGGTCGGTAACATGACTCTGTGCTGCTACTGCTACAACTTCACAAGTTAAAACTTAATGATTAGCCAGCATGATAAGTTGAACTGAGTGTCTTAAAGGTACGCTGTCACCTGTTCCAATTTTGCCACAGTTACCATGGAAAGAGAAAATCTAACCAATCACAGATTTTAAGCGGGTGGCCGCTTTTTAAAAACAGCGCCCTCACATGGGTATTTTGAATGCCAAGGAACGTCCCTTTGACCATATGTGGGCATATTTAGATTACATGTGACTGTATACCTTTAAACACTAATCTGTGAGATTGTCGTTTGATGATGCCATAATGCATGTTATTTGCTAGATACCATTTTTCTTAAATAGACTATGCTAACATCTCTGCCAACTCTTTAGAAAAACATTCGTTAAATATAACTCACTGCCAGTTTTCAGAACATCACATCCAGTCTCTTCGACAAGGATGCCTCTTCTAGTCAACTTTAATAAACTTTTTAGTTACAGTTTTCTTTTTTGTAAAAGTTTTCTTTTTTTACTTTCTCTAACGAAATAAAACGTGCTAAGTTGTTTGAATGGATTTATTTGGTACTTTGTCGTGTATGTGTACATGTGTTACATTTTATTTTTGAACGTAAAGCACAGTTATTATTTGCAACGACTTCGAAATGCGCACAACTGTCCTAAATTATTCAAACGTCCATTTCAGCGACAGATCAGCGGGCGATACCATTCCCTAAGTGCAATGTTCAAACTGATTATGCACCTTTCATCACATGTCAGCAACTTGTTGAAGAAATATCTGATTGTGTCATTCTCATATATATATATATATCAGCAATGTCGAATGCTTGTGATCAAACTGATATTCATCATGTCCTAACCTTTAGGAAACAGGGATATCACTGCTGAAAGTTGACTCCTTTGCGTTGTACGATGTGCAAATACATGGTGCCACTAAATTTATTGATAGTCGTTTTGCCCGTGCTGTATACAACTGTCACATTCGAAGTCCCGCAGATGATACATGTAAAACTAGAGACATTAGTCGAAATCACTTATATTTGCATCGTTGAATTAATATTTGCTACTATTTCCAAAAAAAATCCAAAGTTAAAAATCAGCGACTCCAAGGACTATGTATTTATTCTTGCTAGCCCAGAAGAGCAAATTGTAAATTCGTTAAATTTATCAATCTTATTTGACGTCACGTAGATTACTAAGAAAGATGCCATCACTCACTACATTCTCCGATAGGAACTTGATTTCCGTGGAATAACGGGTCAAAAGTGACCTTACACCTCTGACATTTTTTTAAGTCAAGGAGTTGTCAGAGTCACACCAAGTGCAAAGTCTAATCGAACCGAGAGAACGGCATCATCATGTTGATTAAGGCAGATGACATGGTGACATAGATGTGAAAAGAGTACAAGTTCAAGAATCAAACCTAGGTGACTTTATGTTACATTTGGCGTATGTCTATCTTCATCGGAATGTGATGTGGCCAATGATGTGTATACAATTCATCCACGGAGGGTTTCCGACATGGAAATGATAATGATAGCATAATTTTCAATCTTCTTCACAATAGTATTGCCTGAGGTCAAGTTCATGGAAGTCATAGTTCCGCAGTAATCGTTATTTTTTAATAGATACTCTGATTATAATATTCGAACATTCAACGTTAGAACTTAACATTCCTCAACATGTGACAGAAAAATCATATGTCCCAGAGTACGTACTTTAAATTTAAATTATTAGATTTCATTTTCTAATGACTGAATGACCGCAAATGTACCCCACATGCTGCAAATGCTAAAATGATTCAAAGGAATTAGCTTTAGGAACTGAAGTGCATGTCTGTAGATCTTCAGATATGTCCATCATTGTTTGGTATGTCGAGATAGCAGTATAAGAAGGAAAAGGCCTAAAGTGCGAGTATGAAAGTCAAGTAAGACTAAGTTATTGTCGAAATACTAAAATATCGATGTACCTATTTCGACTAGATATATCGTTTGACAGCGAAATGTCGCGGCTCTATCTATCAATCCATGCAATCTATCTAGATATCTATCTATCTAGATATCTAATCCTGACATTTCGCTGCCAGACCATGTATGTATTTCGAAAAGACATATTGACTTACAGGTTTATTGCTAAAATGTCACTCACCTTCCCATCAATTGCATCAAAACCACACGCTTTTACAAACTTGCAAAATGCTATTCTTTTTCCGCCGTACACGATACGGCCATTCGATGATTTCATTCACTCTGTTTGCTTTGACATTAACCATTTTTGGTAATTGATCGGTATTAGACAAAATGTAACCATTGGGCGGCGCTAATGAATGTTAATCACATGCACACCGACTTTATAGCAGGATGGGCGGGTGGACAACGCCCTCTTTAGGCAAGGTTGGTAAGCTTTCCTCCCTACGTTTGAAACGGGAGCAATTACACAGTGATAGAGGGACCGTGCTTTAACACAGCATCGTCATACATAAACATATAACATTATTATACACGACGACTTGCGTGGATAAACGTATTATTCTGTCCACATTCACACGCGATGGTTGCAACCTCGACGGCGTCCTAACCTAATTACACCGCCAATACTAACTTCATTTCCCGCCGAATTAACCTCCGACAGATCCCGCTTTGTCGAGGTATTTTCATGAATTATAGACCCGTTTTGACCTCAATGCCGTCAATAATTGTTCCTAACGTAGTTCCATTTTAAGTGACAGAGTCGTATAGATGTTATCGGATATTGGCTTGTTCTTTAGTACATTTAGTAATTGTACAGCCTTTAGTTCAGAGATAAACCATTGACTTTGTTTGATATAATTTATATTACTAGTGAATGTAAAACCTTAGTGGATGTATATTGTCAATATTATTTACAAAGACATAGCTTTATTTATACAAGAAAGTGTTTTTATTCAGTCATCATTTGCAATTTATTCTCCTTACTGCGGAATTTGTAAAAGTTAATACAAAGGTTATGTTTGTGATTTTTTGTGAAAGACTACAATGTCATTGATATGCCTACCTTAAATGATATTAATGTTTTATACGAATTCTAACCTTTCTTCGAACATGACTTGTTACACTGTTCGAACTCGCAAAGTCTGGCAGAGAAGAATTTCAATATTTGATTACATTTCAAAAATATGATTTGTCCGACGTAACCTTGTCGTTACTAGGCTGACATTTGCTTACGCGTGACCAGTTCCAGCACAACATTTGGCACGCTCTTTTCATCCAACCATTGAATGTGAATCCAGGCGAAAACTTTGATTCGATGCTAGATGTTGCAAAGAATAAATTATTAATTCTAATATGCTAGAAGACTGTCGTAATCGTGAGTGAAGCTGCGACTAAATTTTGCCCGATCTTCGCTTGGGTGACAAATTTAACATTTTACAGCGCTGTGTATCGGTTGTAGACTCGTGGGTCAGATTTCTTGGGAGGGCCATGACGGTCAGTTGTGAAATATTTTGAATAATTGCATACTAAGCTTACTATATAAAACTCTGCGCAGCTTCTACGCATCTGCCCTGGCAAAATCCAGCGTACGCCCTTGACATGTACATATATTACAAAAGTCGGTCACCCTACGTTGTGCCAAAGTTACCCAAATAATACTTTCGTCCCGTGACTAGTTCGATGGTGATAAATTCGACAAGTTTCCCAGTTTGTGGATAGAAATTGCGTTCCAAACTGACAAAATGACATTATAACCGGCGGTAATAGAAATTGAACGAGTAACAGAAACCCAGAAACGTTGAAAATGTACATATCCGTTTTGAAAATTAATACAAGTAGAACGATAAATGGAAATAAAGTTGCGTTAAAATGGACTGAAAGGCTCACGTGGCATATATATATGATTGTTTGTATGTATGTATAAGCGGAACGTCTAACGGTGTATGTTAAAACTGTGTTGAATGCGTACAGTTATGTAAATGCTGTAGATATGCGTTTTGAACAAAAAAAAAACTTGTAGAAGTAAGATAAACATTGATCAATTTAAAATGAACAATATTTTGTTCTGAATGAAGACCGACCGGTACAGTTTAGTTTTTAGCTGTTTAGCAGCTATTAGCTAGCTAAAAATGGCTAATAGCCTAATATGAGCTATTAGCTTGAATAGCTGAATAGCCGTCTGGTTAGAAGTTTTTTATTTCGTAAATAGCTGAGTAGCCGCTAAATATCCCAGGACAAGCTATTGTGGCTATTCTGCATCAACTTTTAATTTTTAGCTGTTCAAGTTAGAAGCTATTAGCCAGCTAAGTACAGCTAATAGCGGCTAATATAGGCTATTAGCTTGAATAGCAGAATAGCCGTCTGGTTAGAAGTGTTTCATTTCGAAAGTAGCTGAATAGCCGCTAAATATCTCACAACTAGCTATTGTGGCTATCCAGCAATCCCGCACCTTTATGCGAACTCAAGTTGAACGCTGACGACAAATGTGACATGATAGGTCAAAAATGATGAAATTTTCCACAATTTTTGATATGTTTGAATTGAGTATGTAGATAATTATTATCATGGAGCTCCTTCCGTGTTGGAGAACATTTCTACCGATTTAACATAATGGTGTATTGTACAACGATGCGTGGAAATCCCGGTACCACTTGCAGAAATCGACAGATACATAATGTCATTAAATCACCGACGACATGTCATTATCACGTTGTGGGAGCCCACCCCCTTCATTCCCACGATACTCAAATATTACGAATTATTTTCACGAAAAATACAAATGAAACACCAAAACTGTTGAAGAGAAAGTGGAAATGAAGCGTATGGGATTGTAAACAAACTTATTGAACTTCCGGCCGTTTATTGGATCATTAATATTTCCGTAGTGTGTAACTCATTGAGTTTATCTAGAAGGAGGGTGTTTAGCTAAATTTAATTTATTGTGTGTAAATTCACACTGACTATATACAGTCACTGTGTACTGTGACCCGCTCCTATATTTTGGGTTTCGCTCATTAAATTTTTGCTGAATCATTTCACATTAAAGTTTGATTTAAAGAGAAAAATAGTGTAAAATAACGTTTTGATGGTTTATTTACTTGACTGACTGGTAGGCGTACCTGTGCTGCAATGTATTTTATTCTTTTCCTCCATGATGACTCAGCAAAAACTAAATGAACGAGACCCAAAATACATGAGTGTTTGGTTATACCATGGAAACCGTGTATGCGTGATACTCGATCGACACTTAGATTTTTAAATGTTTTTTGTTTAAAAAAACCAACACGTGAACTTCTTAATCTTCCAATAATCTCTTTCAGTACGTTATCGTGTCTGGTTTTTGCACCTCCAAACTTTTATTGGTCGGGGAGCGGCTTTGAGATCACACGCACAGAATTTCGTCTGTCGACTCTGGTTAAGGTAATAGGTGCCTCGACAGTGAAAGATTTAAAATTGCGCTCAAATGTTCCTCAAGGAAACTCTCAACCATACTCTCACCAAATCAAAAATCAAAATCTAGGTTCAACACTCACATTTTGGTACTAGAAAAGGACAAAATGACATTATAAACGGCGAGTAAGCGAACGACACAAGTTGAACGTGACACAACGTGACATGATATAGGTAAAAAATTATGACACTTTCTGTAATTTTTGATATACTTGAATCGAGTATGAAAATCATAATTATATTTTCCATGATTTTATGGACAATAAATTTTCCATGTTTTTATGGACAATAAAGTATATCTAAATCTAAAATTATATTTGACCTCCTTCCACGTCTATCCACTTTAGCTGTTTCATGATGGCTGTTATACGATGCGTGGAAAGAAAATCTCGCCAATACCACTTGACAGATAAACATGATGTCATTCAATCGCCGACGACATGCCATTATCATGTTGCGGGAGCCCGCCGATCTCACACGATAGTCAAATCAAGACTCAAATTATTTTCACGAAAATCCGAATGAAGAACCTAAACTGTTGAGGGGGAAAGAGGAAATGAGGCGTATTGGATTGAAAACAAACTTATTTTTAACTCTCGGTTGTTTATATGATCATTAATGTTTCCGTAATGTGTAACTCATTGGGTTATTGGAGGAAGGATGTTTAGCTAATTGTTTTTCAATTCACACTATCTTTGCAGTCACTGTGGTTACGTCATGGAAACCGTGTAGATATACAGGATACTCAATCGACTTTTAGATTTTTAAATATTAAAGAAACAAACAAAACAACAACATGTCAACTGCTTCATCTTCCAACAATCACTTTCAGCAATTTATCGTGTCTAGTTTTCGCATATACAAACTTTTATTGAGGGGAGAAGGTTTGAGGTCAAACGCAGATAGTTTCGTCTGTCGACTCTCATCTTAAGGTAGCATGTACCTTGACAGTGACAAGACTTAAACTTGCGTTCCTCATTGAAACTTTCAACCATACCCTTACTAAAATCAAGAAAAATCATCAGGGGTCATCGTGCACTGAAATTGTTGTACTGCAGAATTAGATTACGGAACGCTTACCGATATTTGAGATTCAAAATTTCCACCATCATTGTGTTAAATTTGTGGGAATGCATTTTTTTATTTTAACAAGTTACGACTTCAAAACTTTTTCTTCATCCAATCGCTGTAAAATGAGTCCCAACAAGCGGCCGACTGGAAAAATATTGGACAAGTGTTTGACTCCGAATATGTGTCCCCAGGGCACATAGTACGTACCCAACTCCCTTACACTGACGAACTGTTGTATTCAAGAGACCCCGGGTACTCGGGATGCAGAGTGGCACCGACCAAGACACGTATCGGATATGCCACCGGCCATCCTGCGGACGTTGACTGCCCGTAGTACGTCGTCCGCTCGCACCGCTCCCATTACTTTCCACTAACTACCTGCCCGGACCAGAGAACTTGGCAAGCAAGGATCAGTGTCCATAGTAACGCACCGGACACACTCTGCACAGAACTGTGGCATTTTTCATATCAACGTTAGAAGATGCACATAGAATAGAAAAACTCATCTCTCTTCTCTGGAATTATTTCCGCCCAATTTGATAATTCGAAAGAGTTGAAACTACAGTCAGTACATTGGTAGTGAAAGTCGGCGGTGAGTCATGGCGTACCTCAGTCAAACATGAAAGTAGGAACTACATGTCAGTGATTTTATTATCACAACCTGCAACATTTTTGAAAACTCGTACCATTTATGTCAATATTTGAGAACTGTAATCTCCATAGACAGTGCGCAATGCGGAAATAAACGCACTTATTACTCGAGGTTTTCACAGTTTTATGACTGCCATCAATGTCGCCTTTATGTTATCTTTCACTTTTTACATTTTACTTGTAGATAGTCCTTGTAAAAACTCGGTCATGCTTGCATGTTCTGTGGCTTTGTTTTACGTCAGTCTGTCGTCATCCAAATAAATTCATGTTTTATGACCTCATGTTGGGTCGACAATACCATGCCAAGGACACACTAGAGATAAGTCGTCTTTGGTTAAAATATTTTGAAATGTTTGTCGTTTGAAATTAAAATATTATAGTTTTTCTGTTTATGACCAAAGGGAAAAAAGTGCAGCTTCCCTGTTTCAAATCAGATATCGCTACATAAAGCAGGCATGTTTCTAGGCCTTAATATTTGCAAAACTTGGGACAGTGGTGTGAATTTCTTTTTCATAATGAACTTGGCACTTTGGCTATAAAAATTACCGCAACCGCTTTTGTCTTTGGCGTGAGTGTTGTTGTGTATGATATTTTAGGGGGAGGGTATGAAAGTAAGGCAGCGCCACACCGTAATACATACAGTGTATAACTTTAGGTGATAGGGCATTTTGGAGTACTTGTAGGTTATGTGATAGTAATTGGGATCACTATGGAACGGATTTTGTGGAACACAAGTATTAACAGGCATACGCGTGGTGCGCAGGTCTAAAAGTAATGTTTACTATGATCAGAAAAAAAATCCCGTGACAGACACTTTTAGTCTATCACCATGTGTCAACTGCGGTCATGCAATATGCCACACTCTGTCATGACAAGCTTGGTGACCGTACCATCATGGCTATGTAAAGTCTGTTAAATATTAATTTCGAGGTTTTGATTCCCTAGGTAGGTATTTGCGATGACCAACCGTTACGGTATTTCCTGGGAGAGTTGTTGATTTTTGAACCAACGCTGTAGTATGTAAGAGTTGCTCAGAATCAAGTTGAGTCAGCGAACCGGAGAGGGTGGCGATTCTGATCGATATCGACACTTCAGAGTTTCAAAGTGCGACAAAGAAAATCAGAAATATTTAATGCGTCTAGTTTAGACAGGGGTTTTGGCTACCGAATTTTAGTTCATTTCTTAGGGGAAATAAAATTATTATGAAATAACCATCGCCGGTGCTCTTCCGTGAACATCGTTTTAATTCGGCATCAAAAGTGGGCGCGCTCTACATGAACGTTGACGTCGGAACAAATTGTCGTCTGCACAGGTGTGGGAGTAGTGCTTTATAACCAGAAGGCTAGGGGGTCCCGATTAGCTATACGCTTGCCGTTCATTCGAACGTATGAAAAGCCTACACGGAGTGCTTCGGAAAGGAACGGGCGAGATTTTAATAGGAACAAAATGGACAGCCCTTGCCTGCAGATGATTTTAGTGACATTTGTTTTTGGAGCTGCCGTCTTCCAACCAGGTAATGAATAGTTTTATATTTTGAATGCTAGGCGCTCGATTTTAGAACGACAACTACAGACTATACGCAAGTTAGGCCAGAGCACATTGTCAGAAAACCGTCACGTTTGAACGTTGCTGAACGAAGTTCACAACTAACTTTAAAACGTTGTTACAGTTGCTCTGTTAGTTTATTACTTCCATTCCCCAGGAGAGAACGATAAGTTTATTGTCGAAACTATAAACTCTTCCACGGTAAAGTCGGGTTTTTGAGTGTTGCTGTCGCGAACTACATGTCGGCAACGGCCAACATTTTTGAAGTTGCAGTGGTCCATGACGTCATCATCGCGCGTTAATTGTAAACAGATAGGGAACAAAATTAGCACACTACACTCAGTACCGACGCTGGGCGCAAAATTTCAAACAAATATTTGTTCAGCTATCGTCATTATAGTAAAATGTCCATGTAGTGCAAATTTCCTATTTCTGGCATTCATGTCCAAAACTGGCCGAAATTTTAAAGTGGGGCAGCGTTCAGCGTTATGTCCACATGTGGTGACAGAAAAGATTAAAATGTGGTCAATACATTATGATTTTTAGCCACAATTTGGGTGCACGCAGAACAATGTCCTTTAGTGACAAAGGTTGATGGAGTATTTACCTGGTGAGGTGAATGGTCGCGAGGTAAGGTCTTGTCACAGGTGCAAACGAAAATTAATTATTGCATGAATGACCTGTGTAGGACCTTTCTGACCCGGGGTCCTTTCAGACGATTGATTTTTATCCATTAAGATTTACCACCCTTCACTGACTTTTATGTAACATTTGGCCGCCATAACTAAACAACCACACAATCTAATCTTGCTCTGCACAAATATATAAACCAATTCAGCGTTAACAAAAAAGTCACGCTGTTCCGAGTTGCGTTTGGGTCATCATCGGTTGAGCAAATGTATAGGTTGTGACAGTAATATAAGCTCCCGACTATGGTTTCTGATGTACGGAATGGTACACATGCACGTAGGCACGTATACCCAGTCACTATGGTCTAGCACAAATCCTCGTTAACCTAGAAGAACATCTACGTTTCAATTGCCACCAATCGTAAGATGGGGCATTTTAGTGCTGTACATGTAGTGGCGAGTCTCGGCTGATACACGATAAATCTTCTTCGGCAGACATTCATTAAGAGGCGTCAAGGTGCGAAAGCGCACAGAACACTATCAGTGTCACAGAGATTTTGTCAATTCTCTGGGCCGACACTCAAATCGCCAGGACCGTGGCCAGAACTATGCCGGACATCGTCACATTAGCATGTAGGCGTACAATCACCGTTGGCGATAAATTAGTCCGCAAAGTATGCAAGTTATTTTCTTTAAGAAGTTTGTTCAGATCTTGTATCGAGTTAACCAACGTACAAATAACGCCAGGTGTTCTCTTTGTACAAAGAACAATTTAAACACTGAGTAACACAAAGGCCCAATGAGCTATGTAAACACCCACTCTGTTTCAAATTGTGCCGCTTTTATGTTTTCTAGAGTTTTCATTTTCTCTTGATTAATTACACGCACTTAATCTGTTGACGATCTCCAAACAAGGGTCACTACAAAAAGTCAAATTTTAGGAGTGACAGTTCCCTGAAAAAGGAGGTTTACTTAGAAGTGGGGGACGAAAAATCGACTAAGGAGAACTTTGACGACAGAAATATGGAAGCACTGAGTAGAAAATGCAAGTGTAACGATCTTGATGTTAGCGCGCAAAAATACATGTACAGCTAGCTGTGTTCGTTTTCATACAAGTGCTTGCAAATATTGAATGACCCTGATTTACAAATCAAATTTTTACACAACCGTAACCGTCGTTATGCGCACTAACGTTTACATTTCTCTTTGAGATATCCTGATGCGATTGAAGGTCAGATTAATTATTTACCATCGGGAATACAGTATCCATCCTTAATTGACATATTTTCTCATAAAAGTAGACATAAAACAAATTTATCCGCCAAGACCAACGTACCTTGTTTCACTTTCCGTCGAATATTGTGCTGAAAATGAATTTGAGGGATAACAAGGCTTGTGTTAATTATGCAATCCTCAAATGTAGAGAGCAGAAACATTTAGTTTGACAATTCGTGTCGATAATTTTTGTCACTGTTTTGTCGAAAAAGTATGTTTAATTTTATTATCATATCTATCATACCAAATATGTTATTTTAGATTGATACGAGGAAAGAGGGCGCTAGAAAAGTGACAATAGTGACAACCAAAAAGGCCATAAGATCAAGTACAATCGCCATAAAAAATCTGTATTACAAATTAATTACATGTTAGTCACAGGACAGCGTAAGACGATTCAAGTGCTAAAATCGTGTGGTCGGAAGTTTTCGTCCCACACAAGACCATGAGAATGTTATTAATATATTTTGGATTCAATGGTCATTTCCCTTTTAAATAACGGTGACAATATCTTGAAATATTTACAATATTTCATACATGTGTGTGGTATGGTATGGCAGTGAATGACTATAAGCTTATCAATGCATGTGACCTTTGCCCTGACGCCATATTTCCTGCTTCAACGTATCCAAATATAATTGACATGATCGTCTGAACTCGGAGTAAAAAAATGGCGGTTTTCTGCTGTGACGGAGAACACTCTCGGCAAGAGGTTTGCAAAACCCATTTCCACTGTAACGATAGGATAGTTGACATCGACGTATCTTTATCATGGCAATCTGTAATTTAATTAAAGTGTTACTTCGTTATTAAGCTTTCGGATTAAACAACCACGGCATTTTCGAGCTCTTCATATCCTGTGACCTCTGAACTGGGCGGGAACATATTCCTACATAGCCATGGCATCATTTTGTTCTGTACAATTTGGCAAATTTTGAAATTTTGGTTACCTTGATACTTCTGACCTGCTCTTTGAAAATTAAGAAATATTCTTTGTTAGCGGGAGATTCTTTGAACTGTCACACCCTCGCGTGGGGACTATGGTGTTGTCCACGCGGAAATCTCCGCCATGTTGCAAGCAACAGGTGGTTTCTGTATGTGGTTTCTGTACTGATTTCTTATTAGTCGGCCTACGACCCCTTGGGAAACAAGATGCAGTTTCGGTGCGACGCCATTGAAAACACGTTCACAGCAAATTAATTTTGTAATATCTAAAATTGGATTTAGATATGACCATGATGTGACTCAAGTGATAAACCCAAGGAGTGCGTGGGTTTCCGTAAATAAGCAGTTAATAATCCGCCGCCATATTGATTTACTTGTGAACAATGACCGATAGCTTTGTTGACACATTTTTTCTAAACTTTGTTTGCTGTCTGATCAGATTAGGACACAACTATTTGTTCCCTTGGATGCCTGGCTGGGTTAGGTATTCCTGTTTGTGCTGTCCGCACTGTGTTACCTCCATAGTGCATTCAAGTACTAGTCCATACTTCTTCAATGGAGGTAGGAAGGAATTATCCGTGCTATTTGGGGACGAGATTTCACATTGAATCTTTTGTTTACGTCGGGAGAATTTTTCTTGGGGTATTTCTTCTATGAGGGACAAGCTTACGAATCATGAATGAAACGCATCAAATGCTTGGTTCCGACCTTGAGTGTCATCTCATAACCAAACTATCTGCCAGCCTGCACTGTTTCTGTATTCTACAAATGGCCGTATGAAGACCTATAGCGGTTTGCATGTGGTAATTCAGATGATTGGCACGTCCATCCCGGACGTCCACGCAGCTGCCACTCACCCACGCTGGTGACGTATAAACACCAACTACACGTGTACTATCACCTATTTATACAATTACATAACATTCGAATGATACACCATCACATATTTTGTAAAACATAATTAAAATTGTCATTGGTATGTTAAAAGCAAATTGAAATGAGTCTGAAATTTAGACATGATGTTATCCGACTGGAGTATTAAGTATGAAGTCTATAAAAGTGGCGATTTTTCCCGTTCAAAAATTCCAAGCTTAAAAGGTCAGAGGTCATAAGATATCCACAGGGTCGCGCAAGGTTCTCCTATAATGTTAGATTGTGAACTCAACAATGGAGCTACCGAGTCAACTTATTCAGGCCATATCCTTATTGATAAGAAAGCATAACATGACTTATGAAGTAAATTTCAGAAACTTGACTTTGTTAAAACTCCTAAAATCTCACTTTATACGAACAATAATTAGCCTTGATATTCTAGTCATGAAATTCACAAGGCAGGTGATTTTTGCCGGCTTGACCTGGTTGCCATAGTGTTTCGTAGCAGTGGGTTTTTATGGTCTGCCCATTGAGGTACCAAAGGACCTCCATGGTCTGTCAGACAGCCTGATATGCAAATGTTGAATAACTGTACATTCAAAGGGCCATCTGGATCTATAGAGGCATAGGCCCTAAAAAAGAGGGGAGAAGAAATTAACATCATAATACCAGGTATATGTCTGGAGGGGATTATTTCGTGAGGCAAGACAGCTTGCTGGAGGAATCCCTAGCCAAGATTCAATAGATCATGTGTATTGCGACATTTCACTTCAAATATTTTATTTGTAAGGCCTTTTAAAAATCTGTCGGCGACGCTTATCAGGCGATGTTACCAAGGAGGTAGGAATGCTCTAGAAGTCCTACTTCTCATTCATATCACCGTGGAGGTAGCAGATACCTCCATGGTATCACCTATTCATGTTGGGTGCTTGTGGAATTGCTAAACTATTGAGAAAGGACCTGACTGATGTAGTGGGTTTTTCGATATTCATAGAAACTTCGAGTAAATAATAATCTATACCCATGTACTAAAATAAGTATTACACATCGGTGTTATCCATTTATTCGCCAAAACTCATGCGAAGACGGAAATTCCATCGTCATGTGGCATTTAGTTTCACAATTCTAATTACCCAAAATGCGCATCATCTGTATAAATGGAAATTACCATCTCAACGGATCCTAAAATGACGAATTCAAGACGTCTTCCAAGGAACTACTTACGTCATTCGGAGATATCATAGTTTCGGTTTTACTGTTGACTAGAATTTGGAAGCATCTGCTTGTATCCATTTATCAGGATATCTGACAAAGTGATGACGTCATTGATATTGCGTTCGGGGAACGCGACGAGGTCGGTCAGCGCGCCTGGCTTATTGCCACCTACGAATCCATGTTACCTGCAAACATGCAGCATTGCCGAGACAAAGATAGCAATGCCATTTGTGGCCTTTCGATTCTCCCATTCACAAATCACAAATCGTTTTTGTTTGCCGATTTCAAATGAATGTATATGTCACCGATGGAATCGCTTACTGACCGGTGCGTAGGCGGCCAACGATCATGTGTCGAGGCGTCTCTATTCGTACCAATTAGCTTACATGGAGGAAATTTGATTGAGTGATAGATTGAACATGCCACTTTGCATCAGAATTGAGGAGTCGCTATTTACTTGAGATCAATAAACTTTGAAGTGCCTTTGAAGCCAGCTGTCTTTTATGCCCCCCGCCAGTAAATCTTTAAATCTTGTACCCTGAAATTGTTTCTTTTTTCAATATTTCGAGAGTCACACCTCTCTTTGTGAAATTTATCAACTAATTTATTCCTTTCATAAATGTTTATATGTTTTATTATCTGGTCATTACTAAACGACCATAGTGGAATATGAGGAATTGGGATAAAAATGATAACAGCGTTTTAAGATGACAAGGTGTTCAACTGGCACAGTCAACATGTCACCCCTATGATGTGTAATCTCGTAAACTAATATCCGAAAAACTGCATAGTTCCACACCGTCATCTATTGACAGAGGTCAATTTTTATGGTTTCCGGATACTGTGTTGCTCATGCGTTCATTCATTGAGAACCGCTGAAACGGTGTCTTGGTTTAATTTTTAACGTTCCTAGATTTGTTACTGAGCTGGTATAAAGTGTTCTTGAATAATATTGCGTGGTAAGGGTTTTATAGTTACGTGAGGAGAGGGTGGGTTCATTTTGCTAAGATCGACCCTTTGACCTTGTTTTTTTCAGTTATTACAGTTTGTCACTTGACAGACTGCGCAGAAACAGGACGACCCGTGTTTGCAATTTACTGTTTCAACTGCACATCAATGAATTCGGAATCAGAATTGATTTCTTATTGATCGAGGGATTCGTGTTTCTGAACTTCACAAGCATCTCCAGGGGATCTTGAATATTGTGAATTTTAACAGTAGACAATGGTGGAATGGGACAAGACAGAGAAACACGTGCATTCCTACCTTCCTAGTACATCCGTACCGGCAACGAATTTTCAAATGTGCATCCATCCATCCATACATCTCCATCCGTCCATCCACACATACATCCATCCATCCATACATACATATCCATCCATCCCTCCATCCATCCATACATTCGTCTACATCCATCCATCCATCTATCCAGCCAGCCAGCCAGCCAGCCAGCCAGCCAGCGGTTGGACGGCGACGTGTTACTTTGTACCAGTTTCAATAATGACTATCGAAGTATCGACGACAAATTTTAGGTTTCATTGATTTGGAACCAGGTATTTGTGCATGCACATCAATAATACTTGATGACCTTCAGGCAGTTTTTCCTTTGTTCATGTAACTTTTATTGGCTCACAGACCTAGGGTCAGTGACTTACTGAGACGAACAGACACATCAAAACTGACGAGCCGCACTACAACCAGTCATCGGCCTTTATGTGATTTCTGCTGTCCGAGAGTCATCCAAATAATTGATATATTACACCACTGATAACGATCATAAGGTCTTACACCCTAAGGCTTTCAACATTTAGTAGAAACTGACCTTGACTTTCCTCGGTGAAGTAAAACAAACAGTCGTACAGACAATGCATTAATTTGTGCAATACTACATTCGTCCCGGTCGTAAATTTGTCAGTAATGAGCAAAGCGATGCCGGGTAACTGGAACAGATGTGTGCGTTATCCCAGATGGATAGATCTAGATAGAGTGAAACGCTATTAGTGTCCACCGTTCACGTGTTTGAGAATGATATCTCCTCGATCAGATCGAATCCGCCTCCGATATTGTACATCATTCTACGCCTCTGTGCTTTTAAGTTCACAGATAACTTAGTGTTACTCGAAAACCGAGGTGATATTCATCCCAAATTGGTATCATTCATGTATTATTGATCATGAACACCTGTCCGCTGCGATCACACTCTCTGTTTTATTCCTATTTCCCTTCCCAGTAAGCTTGTCCTTACCTTCTTATTATCATGGTTTGACCAAAACCCATAGTTGTCAGCGGTGAATGTGTATCCGTTGACAGGAAATAGGGGTGGGGGTGGGGAGGGGGTGGGGTGAACAGTGAGTAAAACCTTTATGATCACCAAAACGAACATCTTGCTTTGATTTCATGTTTGGTATCTTTGAAGCAAAGTGAATTTATTTTGTTGTGAGTTACAACACAAAGGATAACTCTAAGTCAAACGAGAGTCATGTGACTTTTACACGAGACAAAATGAAAGCAAAATACAAATAACAAACAAACAAGTATACTCATTCCAAGGGAAATATTCAGAGGGAAATAAAAATTTACAAGAAAACCTTCTACGTTAATAATATAACATTGTGCACGACCCTAAGGGTCATCATAATTATCTGATTAATCTGATGAAAGAAATGGTAATTGAACCTTGTAATCAACGGCAAATTACAAAGTTTGATACCATTTAAATAGATTTGGCTCAATATCGCGAAAAAATCCGTTATCAATCGAGCATTTATGCTTTCATTCTCGTTGACTTCCCATTCAAATCTAATATACCGATTTCATGGAGATTCGGGCAGAACAAACTGAGCTTGCGCAGAAACTTAACACTGAACGAGATGCTTTGGAAACCATTTGAATCTCCAGAGCGCGATCTTTAACCAATTAGGAGAGAGATGGTAATCTGTTGAACCGTTACAAGAGATGATCATACTTTAGAATCAATGAATATATGTATGTATGTGATGTCTGTACTCTGTGACTGAAACTATTAGTCGTGCCAATTGACAAAATGAAAAAAACAGCGCAGTGATTTTTCCATCAGGGCGGGTAATAGCGTTTAACCTCATCGGCATGCATACTGACGGTCTCAAGGGATCATGATATTAAAACCGCACTCCCTCTCTCTCATTGTTCTGTCTCGATTCGAGGAAATGTTTTTTTTTATAATTTCTTGAAATTCATGAATTCCTCAAGACAAAACCGGACTGAATTTCAGCGAATGATGAGAATTGGTGATTTGCAGCGAAAGTTATATCCCAAGAATCGTGAAAGAGCCCTCTTTAGCAATGTAAGAGGTTGCATTCGTCACTGATTATTTCTTCATTTACTGCAGAACCGATGCACCTGTATAACTAATGGTCAAGGAAAAATCAGTAATACTATACATTACACAGTTCACCTTTGAAACAGAGCTGTGCTGATGCAGAGAATACACTATGATGTATTTGCAAGTGTATTCTCTGCATCAGCACAGCTCTGTTTCAAAGATGAACTGTTACTATGTGTGATGTATAGAATTACTGATTTTTCCTTACTCATCAATACTTTTTTCGGCAAATTGGAAGTCGTATTAGTTCATTTTAATGTCTTCAATATTCACAAATTCTGAGTGGCAAATACAAGGATAATCTATCCGTTAACCATTGGGAGAATCGACAGTTTTAAAAAGGGATTTTTGCTAGCGTCAGTCGCCAAGTGCCCTTAGACATATCAACAATTTCACTGAATAGATACCGTATAATGTTGAATTTTATTACTTTTTTGCATTGTTTCGCTTCCTGTTTTGTTCTGCTCCATGTTTAAATTTGACAATGCAAAGTGCCATTAAGTGTTACAATCTGCTCTGACTTGCACCCCTACATAACACCGACCTCGCAAGGAATCATGGGAATGTCTAAAAGTGAAAAACCTTTTCCAACTTTATTTTTTCGAGGTCGCTAATAAATCAAAGAAACAATGCACGAAACGTGACCGTTTTCTAGAGGTCATACGGATGCTATCTCAGCTAAATGTCACTCAGGGCGTTACATGGGCAATTACCAAGAGTTACACAGAGGTTATAAGTGATATTAGATGAGTTCGCTTGATAAAGTCTAAGATTGAACAAGTGTTGACATTAGCACCATAGATGGTTAGCTGAAAGCCGTCACTATCACGGACAACGATCAATTCTCAGCTACAACAATTGAGGAGATTTACACACCATAGGTGTCCGGGTTTATTGCTCACCATCTGTCACGAACCGCGAGTATGATGGAAATTTCTGTTCATACTGCAAACGCGAGATGAGCGGGTTTTTTTAACTGTCTGCAACTGTAAAATGGCTGATAATTTTGTATAGGCCATTTGAATCAAAATATATTCTACTTTAAAATTTGCATATTTGGTTAGTTTACACCCCTGTTTATTGGATGAGTTCATGAGAATCTTCGAACTGACGGAGAAAAAAGTTTCAACAAATAATATCAACGTAACCTTATGAGATATTTAACTGGAGGGTTATTCGTAATTGGGATATATTAATGAAAGCGAGGATAGTTTTATTCGTGTATGTGATATTTGGATAATGTTCCCAATTTGCGTCACATAATACAAAAATACCAAAATAGCAAAAATTCGCCTGTGTATATTTCACTGATTTTATATAACATGGTGTGGAGACAATCGGGCAGATTATTAATAGTAATACATTAAGATTAGAGGTCTGGCGCCAAGACTCTTGTACAAGACGTATTATTGCCACTTAACATCTCTTGTCTTTTTATCTTCTTCTAACCATCGAGAAAAACTATGTATGAAAGCAACTGACAGGCACAAAGTTCTTGGATGCAATCAGAGTCTCAATGGATACGTAATCAGAGTATCAATGGATACATGATTGTCGATGTCCTTCTCCATCAGGACGATGGCGTCCACTCTCCTATTCCCTCATCGCTGAGGAGCTGTCGACGCTAGTAGACAGACAGGGACTGACGGGTGGCTGGCGACAGACAGAAGCAGATAGAGACAGGCTAGCTGAAATAAAGGCAGATGGGCACTAACATAGGTAGTGACACTCGAGAGCAAGACAG
>LD347108.1:265253-275504 GCA_001465055.1 Ptychodera flava | reverse complement strand
GAGAGAATGTAGTTCTTGAGAAAGATCTTATGACAAAGAGGAAATAAGATTAACCGATATTGAATGAATTGAAGCAAAAAGTCAATTTGAAACAAGGGTATTAGAAAACACTGACATAGTTTCCTTGACCAAGCATGGACTGACAAGAGAATAGATTTAAGTTCAATTAAGATTATATCGAATAACAATAATAAGAGCTTTTCAACTTCCATACTGACATGGATGGTTGACATCGATAAGATGTTATGGTTAGCCCTCTAGAGCATCACTAGTAATTGCAAAAAATCGGGATGATTTTAGTCCGACAAGACGACAATTTCAGAAGGGAATTGGAGATCACGGTCCCTCTGTGTTGATGTGTATCTTTACGGACTTTAGAGTAACCATGCTGCCACGCTGCTGTGAGTCCCAATCCATTAGTTCTGCAGCCTTGAGCAGGAGGGGCCCTCCGAGGCCCTGTGACCTGTATTCTTATCCGGTGAAGCGACACGACTTTTGCAGTCATGTCTCTACCCCGCTGCACCACCTCCAATGTATCGTACACATTCTAGTAGAGACACGCCAAAAGTCCGTTTCGCCTCGTTATAGTTGGGCTTTGTCATGCTCTTTCAGAGTGAAGTCAAAATGAACGAAAAATAGCTTCTCCATTCTTCAATCGATGCCAACATTGATTTTGTAATTTTTTTAATGTTCAACAAATTAATCATGAGGCAGTCCTCGATACAGTTTACATGTGAAAAATGCGGGCTGGCTGTTCGACAATTTCGCCTACATCTAAAAATTTACCTCCTAAATGTCTTCCACGTCGGGGTGCACTCACCCCATCAGCATCGCCACTTATCTTTATAAAAATAGACCATCGCTCGATGCGTCCCACCAAATTACTTCTTTAGATACCACTCGACTCCAAGGCGACAGTGATAACGTGAGCTAATGAACGGTCACCAACGAGTGTAGCTATTTTTAGTGCCGGGTTTCTGCGTCAGTTGTTCATTCACCAGGTAAGAAATCCCGGCACAGTCACGTGACATACTGTGAGAGCGCCAGAATGTAGCTCACATTGTATGCGTCTTTTGGAATATGACGTTTGACAAGTGTACGTCACCGTTTGCAAAGATAATACAAAACTTGTACCGCACGTGGTGCGCACACATCCAGATCTCGAGATTTGCACAATTTTGTTCATCCATTGTTACGTTTTTTGGCGGCATTATTTTCGGTAAAAACTCGCTACACGGAGGTTACTTTTCAAGTGCACAGTCAATGCCGATTGTTGAAGACTCTGAAATCACGAAAATTCCTGCGAGAAGACAAAACAACGATTATTCGATCATTATGCGTGCATCTACTATAAAGCTACCTAGCAGAGCTGTAGTTGAAGATAGTGATTATGTTAAAATTGACTGGGTCAGAAAATGTTCTTTATATTCGTTTTATCAGTGCGTTTATATATTAATGCCTCAATTATTAACTTTTGTTTGTAATCGTTCGACAAATGAGAACTAAAGCCACGGAGGCCATTTTTTGAATTAGCAATCTCCGTGTAATAAACCTGACCTAATCACTTAGCTCAAGCAAAATGCGATGTATGACTTTTGTAAAGTTAATTCAATTTAGTGTCATTAAAGCGATAAGCTTCTTTGCTTTGCCAGAAAGTCCAGAAAATATCAATATTATCATGCATCATGCATGACATTTGACGGATGATCGTCGACCCCTCGCGATATTTGTCATGATCGTAAAATCAAGTGATGTTTTCTCTCCAAGAAGGGTACATTACTTTATTTCTTAATTTGAATTTTTGTTCGATTTAATAACCAATCGTGCGATACCAGAGTTGACGTAAACAGAAAATGGGCGTAGGCGAGGCACATTGGCACTTTTCACCGACCCATTCAGCTAGCTGTTACGAGTTCAACGCTGCGCATGCGCCGTCTCTTGACTTCGCGGGTCCTGCTATTCCGCTTCAATAAATGTACATACGGTGGTATACGTAGGGCTAAAAATATCGTCCTTCGGCAGCGACGGCCCCTGAAAATCAAGTTTCTAGTCTTAAGGTAATATGCACCTCGAAAGTGAAAGTCTTAAACTTTTGCTCAGACTTTCCTCAAGGAAGCTTCCAACCATTCTTTTGCTAAATCAAGAATAAAAATTAGGAATCACCTTGCAAAATTCGGTACCAGAGAGACAAATAACGTGAGATTTCTCGATATTTGAAATTCAAAATGGCTGCCATCCCTGTTTTAAATTTACGGAAGGAAATAAAAATTTTCCATTTTAGAAAAACTAAGACGGTGAAAACAATGATGCAGACTCATCTGTGCAGACATACTATACTCTTGTAGCTAAATACTTTGTACTGCACGGGAGAATTATTTCTCTATCCAGAGCTTTCGACATCTATCCAGCCGTATTTATCAATGGTGTTGATTAGCACCACTGCGCATGCGTGATCTTAAAATATCATCACTTTTCTTACACCAAGAGCTTTAAAATGAAACCCCACGAAATGGAAATCCACAAAAGAATTGGAAAAGTTTGAGAGTCTGAATATCTGTCCCCGAGGCGCATTCTGTTACAGTCGTTTTGAACGATATCTACTGTCTGGCCGGCGGCAATTTGTTCGGCCGTCATGCAGTAAATCCATTCTTAACAGACCGTATACTTAATTGAAAACCCAGTATTTCATCTTTATCGTATCCCTGTCATCAAATGCTCTTTCCAGAGTGTGGTCTGACCGATGAAAGGTCTGGACATTCTTAATGGCTTCCCAGCTGCAATCCCTTGAACTCATATCGATGACTTAATATGACATTTGGGAAGTGATAAGCGTGCAGTTTATTGGCGGTTAACGGCAGTTTGTTGACGGATCATCGTCACCGGCGCCCCGCTATTGTAACGCCGACCCGGACTGCCCGTACGTTGCTGGACTTTGGCCTCAGCTCGCAGATGTCAGGTAACAAACAGTAAAATACGTGAAAGTGGTCACGGTGCATTCACAAACTTCCACTGGGTGCAGGACGAACAAATAGCAACAAAATAATGTCGAGTTGAAGTAGAGACCGGAGCTACAATGACCGCCATGTTTTATTTGAGTAAAATAGTCCATCATCAACTTGTATCGTAATTATTTAAATTTTTTGTAGTTTATTCTATCGTCATTAATTTCATTTATGGTTGACCTTTTAAAATTATCGTTAAATTTGATGTATGGTTGTCAAATTATTTTAATGACGCCTCTGGTCATCGAGATAAGCAGGAAATGATGTTGTTGACAAAATTATCAACAGCAACATTCGTTTGACCTCGACCAACTCGCCCTCACAAAGCAATATAAATGACATTTTTATGTGTCTCAACAATACGGAAAACAACGGGAGAAGTTTCAACAGTAATAACTGAACAAAAGCTTGTAAAATTTACTTAAAAAATGCTTTAGAACCCTGGATGCTTCTTTGTGCCATCTGGAAGGTGTACATCGATACGAGCGGAATATTTAGAGTGTTTGAACAAACTTCGAATTCTAGCCAAAACTTATACCCGCAACTATTCGAATGTCCATGACCTTGGGAAATATTTATGCAAAGTACTTTTGGCGAAATATTTATACCGCGAATTACGGTTTCAAGCGCTGTGCGCCTAAAATATGTTATGTTGCGTAGAATTCACGTTACTCTTATATAAGTTTGACAGATCATTTAATTTAACTGAACGTTTCATGTCCCCCTGTAGCAAGCAATATTTTATTGACATGAATCAAAAGACAGCTTCGCACATAGTGCATCTAAGTCTATTGATATTTTGTCACAATAATGTGAATGATTTAGGTTGCATGTTAGCTATTCTTTTTGGGGAAACTCTGGTCAGAAAACACTGTCACAAAAACGAGAAAAACTACATGTTGATGTGCAAGTTCCAAAATGACGAAGGCGATGACAAAAAGCGCTTTTGGTGGAGGGGCGCTCATGATAAAATCACTTCCGTCTCACTGTCGACAAGGAAAAATTAATAAATCAATACCATGATTACTATGTAATTCAATTTTATGAGCACAAAATACAGTAAGTACGACAATATACAATCAATGTAGTTGTTTATATTTAGGTTTTTATATCTAGGTGTTTATATATTCAGTACAAGAAGTACATTTTATCTCACAGCCCTCGAAAATATGTACAGTTGTGCTCGCAGAATTAGATTTCTAACTTCTCAAAGCTTGAATTGACACACAAAATATATTGCAGCGGATTGATGTGTCATAAATAGGTCAAATATGTGACCTGTTATGTTAAACGCAGCCATTCACCCAACCACGTCAGGTTGTTAGATACGATTGCGCAAAAGAGATTCCACAGGTAGTTTTCCGCTATCGCCCGCAAACTAAAAGTTACATTTATGGTGGAATTTTTGCAGCACTGAATAATTGCGAAATTCCTTTCGTATGAGAAAAGCATGGCTGCCCATTGTTTGTGGTTTAATGGGTGTCATGAGCCTTTATTGTCTTTTGAGACGTATTCTATCTGTTAATCACTACTGCGTGGGTTGCAGAGCCCCATATCTTCAACCTAGGAGGCGATGTGTTTACGTGTGTGGTGTTATTGAGGATTTGTTTGTGCGATTTTCGGGCTGACTATATCATTGCACAATAAACAGGTATTGCTTGGCACGGTGCGGTCCACGCATACCGGTGGGCGATGCAACGATGTGTGGTCTCTGAGTCAGCGAAGTTATTTGGTCGATTTCGTAGTCTACCATTCAGGCTGTGTAAAAAAAGGCGCGTGACAGCGTAAATGTCGTCGCTTGTGGACTTTGCTCAACAGACCCTGGACAATGTTGATTAAACCAAAATGTATCATAAAAACAGGGAGAAATACAGAAAATGTTCAATAAATGAGAAATACCAGCGACAATATGGTTTGTTTGTCTACACATAATATACAAGTAAATAATTACTGTTCACTCACGTACACGTTGTCAAGAATGGGTCGACAATGTGTCGGAGACTGTCGCATACGCGATGGAAATGAAATTGTTGTGTTTTTTCACATGCACTCATTCTGATAAAAATCCAACATTGGAGAAGGGTGCGTCGCTCTTTCATGCAAGAGTGTGGTGGATTTTAAATTTACTTCCATGGTCCTCCAATATCCACGAAAGTACAACGGAAATAAAGACAACAACACGATTGCGCAAAAGACAGTCTAATTTCTATATTCAATTTTTATGAGACTTTTCATACACTGGAAAAGTTCAATAATTCTACAAAAATACATAACAATAACAACGAGGAAAGCAATACTAAAATATTGTACAGATAGTATGGCCACAAATGACAGAAACGGCATCCTGGTTTCTTGTACTTCGATGGTACCAAAGGCAATTGCAGACGACATTCTATTGCGGCGGAGCGTTGGCAAGTATTCCCATTATTGCCGCTTATTTATTGCGCTAATTGTTTACTTTTAAGAGTTCGCAACTACCCACCGACCTTCTATTAAACCACAGATCGGCCGGCAAAGGATGTGAACAATGGATTTACCTTGATATAGTTGTAAAACAAAGAGGAAACGAATGTGTAGGTCACCCCTAGAGTGGGACAGATTACTAAAAATGTGAATGTTTCGTCAGATTATGGAACCCCTCCACAACGTTCAACTCAGCAGATATTCCAAAGAAAATGAAAAAGTAACGTTGTTGTGTGAGCGTCTCTGATGATGTGATGTGTTTTTCCTGAGCGTATATTTTAATCGTTCCACCTCTGACCTTCAAAACGACGTGGTGAGGTTGTAGTTTTATTTGCAGGTTGCTGATTTTGTCGCAAGTGCCGACGACCTTTCATCAGATACCCGGTGACGTCAATATAACAATGCCCACTGGAGCCAATGACATCCTGGCAGACGACAAATTTTCCCTAAGGGAGTGGCAATCAGAACTTCGAACCTAGAGGGGGGCCAAAATATAGAACAGTTGTTAAGTTAGACATTGATGTAACTTTGCTACTTTACTTGCAAATATTACTGAAACTGAAAAAGTGTGGAATTATTGACAAAAATATGCATGACTATCTGTCATGTAACCCATATTCGAACAGTATAAAAGGAAAAGAAAGAAATGTAAACGAAAAACATGCATCTCCTTATCCGACTATCACCCATGAAGATTTAATGGTTTGTCCCTAAACTTTAGATGAGGTCATACCTTGTTAAGTTTTGTATAAGATTTTTATCTGAATACTAGAAGTGAGTATGTGTGCGTAGCCTTGAACAGGAACCATTGACATACCGACACTGGAAACCGCCTTTTACAACGCCTCTTTCTGTCAGCCACCTTTTGATATAAACTTCAGATGGACATAAATTTCGAAGGACTAAATAAAATAAAGTATTATTTAATAGTGCTTCTCATACAATATCTGTCAGATCACAGTCCCTCCAGTGGTCAGATTGTTGTCTTGGCTGAAATTCTGTCGCTGGTTTTGGCGGTAAAATTGGTAGAGCTATAGGGGGCGTGACCGGTTGGTTTATCTTGATTACAGATGACGTTCATGCTGACTGCAGTACGTTTAAGTCACGGCCCCTCCACACCTTGGTAATAGGTACAGAATCACAAGCGATATATATGACTCGACATTGGAATAGAAACAGTCATGGCCGAAACTTCACACATACCCACTATTAAATCTCTCTGACTCAGTGTTGGCATATTTCTAACACGAGGGTCGCGGTGTATTACTGGAGAACAAGTCTACCCACGTTTTGTCGCGGGTTTTCGTCAAATTCACGTCAAAGCTTGTAGCAGCTTACTGGAGGAATCAACTGTTTTTGAATAAGAGAAGTCATCCAACATGGTTTTATTGCTCGCTTTTATCAGATGTTCGGTCAACCTACGTAACAAGTTGGCACATTGTCCTCACAACATGTTTCTAAAGAGCGAGAAGGGTCAGATTTGTATTCGTTTTGCACGTTGCAACCTAAAGGAAAACCAAACACCAGAAAACTGTATGCCAGAGCAACGCATGGGGTGTAGCTACGTGTTATTTGTGAAAATGTTTTGACTCGGCGGTATACAATATGCCAGGTAGGATAATGCAGTACCACTCAATGGCGGCTGCTGCTGATGTGCAGCGTGCTCGGAAGGTTACATCTGATTGGTCGATTGTCACTATTCACAGCAGCTTAGGTAATCTATTTGTAATTGCGGTCATTGAGGATATCTCGATATTGGTCGCTTTATGAGTGACGTCATGTCAGGAAAAAACGGAAGTTTCTATGATTAAACAAAATGAAACACTGAAGTAAAGTAAAATTTGAAGTATGATGTTGGTATTTTCTTCGGCATTGTCATTGGAAGTTTTTCCGCAAACGTAACACGTTCCTGAAGCATCAGGTTTAAACGTACAGGAACTTTAATAACCATCCCACTGACAGACCAACAGACAGACAGACAGACAGACAGACACACAGGCAGGCAGAATAGACATGTGCACAAATCATATATACATATGCATACATATACGTATGGACATATTGCTCTAGTTCAGCACAGGATTGAGTTTAGAGTTGTGTTTACTGGACAGCAGACATACATTCATACAAGGTCAAAGCAAGGAAGCTTACAAGGCTGTTTATAACCGTCTATTTTTGAAATGGTGAATAATATTTTTGTTGTTGTTTTTTGTTTTCGAGTAGCAGAAAATATAAACATGATACAGTTTTGGTCTACCACCTGTGGAGCTCATTTTGGAGCTCAGGGAGTACATAAAGTTTTCACAAGCCATGTTTGTGTTTATTTTCCCCAATACTGTTAACACAGGAATGGCGGGTATTTGGAATTTCAAGTGTCGGTAGTCTGGGTAATTTGTTTCCCTAGTGCCAAATACAATCTGCACGTTGACCCCTGATTTGTATTTTTATTTCGAATAGGAATAGTTGAACTTAAATAACCACCCCACTGACAGACCAACAGACAGACAGACAGACAGACGACAGACAGACAGACAGACACCACGGCAGGCAGAATAGACATGTGCACAAATCATATATACATATGCACACATACACCTATGGACACATTGCTCTAGTTCAGCACAGGATTGAGTTTATAGTTGTGTTTACTGGACAGCGGACATACATTCATACAAGGTCAAAGCAAGCAAGCTTACAAGGCTGTTTATAACCGTCTATTTTTGAAATGGTGAATAACATTTTTGTTGTTGTTTTGTGTTTTTGAGTAGCAGAAAATATAAACATGATACAGTTTTGGTGTACCATCTGTGGAGCTCATTTTTGAGCTCATGGAGTACATAAAGTTTTCACAAGCCATGTTTTTGTTTATTTTCCCCAATACTGTTAACACAGGAATGGTGGGTATTTGGAATTTCAAGTGTCGGTAGTCTGGGTAATTTATTTCCCTAGCGCCAAATACAATCTGCACGTTGACCCCTGGTTTGTAGTTTTATTTCGAATAGGAATAGTTGAAACGTTAACTTTGAGCTAAAGTTGAAGTCTTTCGAGGAGCGTATTACCTTAAAGACACTCTGCCATTAATGACCCTCCTGAACATAATTAATCTCCATCAAAGTTGCAGACTACAAGTATCCAAAAAAACATCAAAGATGGCGTCGCCTTTCTCACCCAGTTTACCCGCGGCGCGTAAATCATAAAACAATAGTGTTTGCACCTCGTAAATTTAATATATGGAAGCAACATGTCGGATATCAGCGCTAGTTGTCTCGCTGTGATTAATCTGTGACCTCAAATTTCATCAACTTTTACTCCATACACAGTCTATGAAGATAATAGATTTAGCCTGTGATAATGTTGCATGATTTATTTTACGATATAGTAGATATATTTTCTGAGTCCTATCGCTAAGTATGTCAAAGTACAAAGTACCAGCTCTTCCAACAGACCGCAATGTGTTGTAGAATGTATTATGTCATTGTTGACAATATAAATCTCTATTCGGTTGAGTGTCAACAATAACTTGGCATCTTACACATGTACTAAGGCCAAATGTCGGGCACTTTGCCACGGTTAAGCGGGTAGAACCATAGCCTGTAGAGAAAACACGTTTCTCTAGGGTCTATGGTCGTTACCACAAAGGGTATTTCACAGACACACTATATCAATGATGGAGAAAAATTAAAGGTAATGCTCTTGGAGCCGTAGTGGTTGCTGCTTATTTCTCTGAGCGACAGAAAGCCCCACCAGCTTTCACATTTTTGGAATTCTGTCAATCTAAGACGTTCGTGCTTGTCGATGACCGGACGACAGTTGAAGGCTGACATTGTTCAGGTGCAGCCAACGGAGCTATTCATCGAAAAAGCTATTCCAGGAGCAATTTTTGAGGGCAGGGGAAATTTTAATTTTGCTAGGGCAGGGGACATGTTTTTAGGTGGTAGGGGAGCAAATTTTAGTTTTTTGTAGGGCAGGGCCGATATCGGTTTATTGTCCTGGGGACAGGGCTTGGCGAAAACTTTTTGAGGGGAATTGTTTCCAGGGAAGGGGAAATTGGCAAGTTTTTTTTTTCGCCACAGGGTGAGGGAGCTTCAAAAATTCACAGTGGGGAGGTAAACAGGCAAAAATAAGTCGGGAGTGGGTAAAAATGAAGTTTGAGTGTGGGAGGGTAAGTCGAAAAAATTTCTGTGGGAGGGCAAATTATGAACAGCTAAACAATTACCCTCTTGACTTAAAATTAGTCAGTTCACATTACTTGTCATGTACAATATATCTTATCATAGTAAGGACCTTTTTAAAAGTGCATTGTTCGTTGGCTGCATCTGATTGTTCGCCATTCGCTGATCATTCATGACCCATTAAATGCGCGTAAAATATTCATTGATATTGTGCTATGTATAATCGAAAATTTATTTATTTTTTGTAATTAAGAAAACTCACGCAATTTGCCCAGTCAGTCAACTTTATTCCATTCGGAACAAAGTTGATCAGTGACGTCACCGAGGTCTCATGCTATGCATACCAACGCTGGTCACGCTTGTACGAGTATGCGCCTCACAGAGTGGTCTAGACAGACATGTGTTATTCGGTGTTGGTATAGTAATCTATTATGACCATTTTTGTAATATCAAACCAAAGTGAAATTTCCATTAAAAGAGCTGGCACATCCACCACCAGACGAATATTACACAGTACAATAAATTACCCACAATCCTGTTCGATTTGTACCAACGACGTTAGTTTTCTTATAACTTTTTCAGTTCTGCATAAAAGCAATAATGTGCAGTCTCAA
>LD347108.1:230005-247256 GCA_001465055.1 Ptychodera flava | reverse complement strand
GGATTAATTTCGGGAATAAAAACAATGTAATGTCATAAAAGCCAATACCCCAAGAAGTACTTTACAAAATGTGCACGCGAGGCAATTCAGTTCATATCTGGTTATTTTGAATGTGAACCATAATTCCTTGTTCTTCTCCCCAAAGAATGTTGATATACACAGTATCCAGCTTGTCAACTCAGCCCCTATGGTTGTAAAGTGCATTGTTATTGTTGAAAACTGACTTCTGGTCCGGACTAGAATTCAAATGTAAACAACAACCATGCATTTTACACATATAGACGCTAAGTTGACAAGCTAAATAGTGGGTGTTTCAACATTCTTTGGGGAGTAGAATAAGAAGTTGCAATTGATTTATAAAATAAAAATAATGAAAAAAAACATCAAAAGTTAGCAGACTGGGGCTTTAAAAAAAAAACATGAAAAAATCACCAAAATCTACAACTACTTGCCTCTATCTAGCTTATCCATGATCCTGGCACAAAGCTTATCCATGACCCTGGCACAAAGCTTATCCATGACTCTGGCACAAAGTTAAAATGCTTTACAGTCAATTCCCAACAGACTCTGAAAATGAGAGCTAGTCTGGATTAACACGATGGTTTTTTAAAAATAAAATTCACACACCCATTGTCACATCTTCAGACATTACGCAGCAATGACAGAAATCAAGCATATTTGCTGATCCCGTAAACCTCCTTTATGGCATGCACACTCATTATTCTTCATTCCCAGAGAGACCCATTTGCCAATCCCGAGATGAAAATAAATATCTCATAAAAACTGCAATATCCATCACGCGACACAGAGACCAAAGTCTTTCAATGTGAATTCATTTCATAGCTTTCCCACGCACAAACAATGTTAAATACATATTGTGGTACTTAATGTCTGTGATCCGAAGGGATTCAAAACTGTGGTTTTGATTCACTGTAAATTGACATAGTGATATTGTGTCCATAAATAATGTACCTAGATAATATCGCAGGAAATATGGGTAGTAGAATTTTTCAGTATATAGTATAACTGCAAATATCATGGATATTGACACAGAGTATGTAGAAATGCTTTTTGCATGGCATAAACATAGAACATAGGCATACACAAGAAATTTGGTAAATAGAAATAATAGTACACGTAAATTGATGCTTAAAGTTTTGAATTTCGGCTTAAACAATAACACATGCAAAAACTTTTCCAACTGATAGACACAAAAAACTACTGTATGCCTCTTTACTCCAGTAATGTGATCAATCCTTTGGTCTCAATGGTGAATGTATTGAGAGAGGTCAACTTTGGACACACAAAACAGCAGGCTTGAATCAAAGTTTATGTTGGAGGACATAAATGTTTTAAATGTTACACAGACTTGTAAGAAAAAAAAGTATTTTCATGTTTGCTCTATGCTGACAAAAACGAAAATAATGGAGAATTAAACACAACATGAACAAATCTGAATAAGGTCAACATCATGTTTATTCCTAAATATGAGAAAAAAAACTTTTATGTGTTTTCTCAAAGATGACAAAAATGAAAATAATAGAGATACAGACAACGTGAACAAATCTGAGTAAGGTCAATATCATGTTTATTGATAAAAGTATGACTCCAATCTGAAAATGTGCATCAGTGTTGCCAAATTGATTGTTTTAAAAAAATCAAAAAAATCAGAGTAAATTTATCAAAGATCAGGTCACACTTGTCCTATGGCCATTCCAGGAAATGGGTAAAATGTTCCAGGCAAGGTGGCCGTGCAAAGTTGATGGACAATAGTAGATAGATATGGTGGGCAATTCTATTTTCTCAGGCAGAAGTCCAGTGTCGCGTGACAACTTGTCCAAATATTCAGCAGAGGGGATAAATTTACATCAGATTTAGAAATGTCTGGATTTACCTGTGTCTGATAT
The DNA here is from genome assembly GCA_001465055.1 of Ptychodera flava. NCBI lineage: Eukaryota > Metazoa > Hemichordata > Enteropneusta > Ptychoderidae > Ptychodera > Ptychodera flava. The sequence continues at coordinate 245,349 of LD347108.1, read as the reverse complement.
TTCCGATCTATTTGCTCAGATCGATGGTCTCATCTGCCGCAGTGCAATAGAACAACACGTCCATTATCTGAGACCACTTACACAGCATCCATCAATGGTCACTCAGTCACTGCGTCTCGTTTCCCCCCATTGAGTCAGCTGGCAGCAAAGTCTAACTCTGCATTTACGTGATAATGCCCTGTCATGGTGTTTGAGAGCTAAATCTCACATTTTACTGACAAACATATAATCATTGAAATTGTAGTACATAGCACTGCCTGGGGAGAAATCTGCATGTAACAGTAATTGAATCATTTCAATGAGATGTACAATTTATCTGTAAAGCATTTTTATGGTTGTGCTGAAAAATTAAATTGGTGTTCATAACAATTCCAATACACACACACACACACACACACACACACACACACACACACACACACTATATATATATATATATATATATATATATATATATATATATATATATATATATAATATATATAATATATATATATATATATATATATATATATATATATATATATATATATATAGAGAGAGAGAGAGAGAGAGAGAGAGAGAGAGAGAGAGAGAGAGAGAGCAAAGAATAGCTTTTTCCCCGCAATTTAACATGTCATTAGTGGCAGATCTAGCTTTCAAAAAATACAGGCAATAGGCAGTGTAATGTGGGTTATTTCAATAAATCTGTGTCTTGAATTCGCCTTCCAGCAATGGCAGGTAACGGTTCATCGGTACTGAACATCAATAATGTACAGTCAGTAGACGGCGGTGACTACAACTGCCGGGCCAGCACTCCCATAGCCAACATCAATGCATCAGCGACACTGCTGGTCTACACCGTACCAGAGATTGGCGCCGCTGAGAATAAGACAGCTAATGAGGATGATGAGGTGTCATTCAAGTGCACTGTCACCAAGGGAAACCCACCACCAACTTTATCATGGACACGGAATGGTCAGATCATGAAATTTGGCGTGCAGGTATAAACACTTTATGTGGCAAACAAGAGCGAAATGTACAGTCTTTGTCAAGAAGTGGCATGTATATTTACTTCTTTGAACCATGACCCTCCCGGTAACATTTGATCTCATGTCCAGATTAAATGCTTGACACAGGTGAAGGAGTGAAGAATTATGCTAGACTGTGACAGGAAATGAAGTCATATTTGAGTCAAAATGCAGATATAGTGTATTCTACAAAACCATAGGTAACCTGAATAATACTAACAATGTCATACCCAAATTTCTACGGCTCAGAATCCCACAAGAATCCGTTCTGTGAAGACGTTTGCTAGATTTTGTTTGTAATGTTGAACACAGTCCTATACATATCATACTGTAATGGAGAAATCCTGTTTCAATTGCTAGGGGCAGTCTCTCTTTTATTTCTATTGTAGCCCTATTTGATATTTTGGTTAGAGGCAGTGATGTCTCCATGCTTTACCTTGAATGGCTGCAAAAAAACAACTGCACCGCCTTTTATTCTTGTTGCTGTCAACAAATATTTGTGCCATACATTTTGTAGCAACAGGAAGCTGAAAAAATGCAATGTATAAAAAATAACACGGCAGGCATTTACTTATTGTGCAGATAAACATTGTTGCATTCTGGACTTAGCTATGCAATATAAGAAACAAACCAAAGAACTGTAATACATCTTGTGTATGCACACATGGATAACATGTTTTCCTTTTCACACTGTTCCAGCCCTCAGATCCACGGATAGAAGTAAGCTCTGATGACGATGATTTGGTGATAAGCATCGATGATGTCAGGGGTGGCGATATTGGTGCCTATACTTGCGTGGCTGAAAGCTTTGCTGGACGAACCACCAAAGACTTCTTTCTTGATGTTGAACGTGAGTTAAAACAAGTTATAATAACAGAAAAGTTGACTGGTCGGGTGCGTGAGACAATTTCTTAGAGTTTTGATTATCAGTAATGTATGACTATAATAATGGGTTCAAAGAACAGTAAATTTATGTAGTAAATTATTTATGCAGTGAACAAACAAACATACAAACTTGTTATGACAGGAGTTGACATTGACCACAAATATTTATAACTTTTGTTTAAAACTTTTATAAGCTTTTTACCCCAGAATTCTCCACAGGGGGTTTTTAGGGTTGGTCTACCCTCTTTTATTGGAGCAATCTATTTATATATTAATAAACATACAAAAAAATTTATTTTTGCAACAAAATGAATATGCAATTTATGTATTGTCATGTAAATTGACCATTGCTGTGTTTTTCCAAACTGATAAGAATACTTTAAGGTTCCAAGACAAAAAATGTAACCTTTTTAATCTAACAATTCTCTAACGTTTAATAAACTCAGAACCCCCGTAAAGTATACATTTTCTGAAAGCCTACATATATGGGAACATTTTGGTAACCACAGTGTCACCATTGTTTACATAACTATCACGTGACAAGATAATTTGCATAACCTTTCAAAAGTCGGTTTTCCCTATGTTTTGTCTCAATACTTCAAAATATCTGACTCAAACTTGCTGGAATGCAAGCTGTCACAATGCTCTTTCAAAGTGTGTCTCAGATTTTTTATATCTTGCTTAGTTTTTTTGGAGCACAATTTTAAAGAAATCAACTATGGTAAGAATTCACTGCTCTGGAAGTTTTTCTGGCATAAAAAATGTTTGAGAAGGTTTAGAAAAATTCTGAGACACGCTTTTGAAGACCTGTAGGATAGCTTGCACTCACATGAATTTCAGCCACATATCTCAAAGCATTGAAACAAAACATAGGGAAAACCGTTTTTTGAAAGGTTATGCAAATTACCTGTCACATGATAGTTATGTAAACAATGGTGACACTATGGTAACCAAAATGTTCCCCTATATCTAGGCTTTCCGAAAATATACAATTTAGGGGGGTTCTGAGCTCATTAAACACTAGAGAATTGTTAGTTTAAAATGGTCAATTTCTTGTCTTGGAATTTCTTGTTCTTGTCTTGTCACTTCCTAATGGACTCTTTGAGTCTATCTGGGAATTTCTCGTAAATTATGAATATCAGGTGAAAATCTACACCACATGTAGTCCAGAGTTCCTTTTTCTGAAGGCTAAAACTGGAGAGAAAAATTATCATAAAAAATCTGATGGTATATATTTGTATACCTTTCTATTGGGGCTAACCAAAGCCTCCAGGTTGTCATGCTATTGTCTTGTATTTTAAGGGGCAAGTAACTCTGTTTTTATTATCCATCATAATTTTTTGTTCTACTCCCAAAGCATAGTGAGATATGCAGTATTGAGCTTAGTGAACTCTTGTCTGGATGAGAATTCAAATGCAATTGATAGCAGTGTGTTTTTCACCGATAGAAGATATGTTGACTACTGAAATTGCGGATGTTTCAACATGCTGTGGAGAGTAGAGCAACAAATTGCAACAGATATACAAAAATTAGAAATAAAGAAGGGTCATTAAACTTTAGACCTACTGGGCCTTTACTTCTATTACTATTAATATCCTCTCCAGACTCCCCCTACATTGACTCTGCCAAAACACCATCAGTGGTCCTGTCGTGGCTGGGACACCCAACCCCAATGAAGTGTGTAGCCAAGAGCAACCCGGCACCCACAATGCATTGGGAGTTTGCCTCTGAAAGGGTAAACAACAGCCGGGTAACAACGCTAGAAGTGAACACCTATGAAAGCACACTCGCGGTAAGTTTTCATCAGATAACGGTCCTTTTCATTGCTTTCTACACACTTTCTTTCCCAAAAGATATGAACTTTTGATCCTAGAGGGCGCTGTTCTAATTTTACAACTCTGGTTCTCTGTGACTTCAGAAACTGAAACAACATTAGGCAGACTATGCACTTGATAGTTGTTAAGGGAGTAAGTAAATAAATAAATAAACAAATAAATAAATAACCAAAGAGGAACATATCTGTCACAGCACAAATGTACGGGAGAAGTTTTTCATACACATAGGAGAGGTAATTACTTAACATTTTCAATTTTGGACAACTTAATATTAAAGTTGCCATGCTTTCTGACAATTTCCTTTTTCACTGTGTCAATACAGTATACAGTACGGCACCCATTACTGATTCAGTGTCTTGTCAGTACGTATTGTGCTTCATCTGAAAAATCTGCATTCACAGGTAATGCCGTCTGCAAAGACCAACTTTGGTGACTACAAGTGTGTAGCTGAAAATGACCGAGGTAAAATTGAGCACACAATCATATTAGAAGAGACATGTAAGTATGAAATATTTAAAATTCAAAATGGCTGCCATCCCTGTGTCATCTGTACGAGGGGAAAAATCCCCTATTTTCACAAAACTAAGCAAGTCAAAAACTTTATTTACTACCTACGCTTAAGGTAGCGGTAAAGGCTAGAGCGTCAGTTATAAACTTCAATAAAACTATTAAAACATAAAAGTAGTCAACATTCTCTGTGGAATAAAAAAAACCTAGACATTTGGGGTCATAGGCATTGCGAGTTATAGCCCGTTGAAACTTCTGAAAAACTGACCAAATAAGAGGAAGTTGGGGAGTCCTTAGTGTATTAACTATGGTAGAGGTCCCCTAGCTTTTAAAAAAATGTTTGAAAAGGGAAAGTCATTTTTTACTGTTTTTCAGGAAAATTTGACAAGGCAGTGCTTGCATTCAGAATGCGTGACTGCTATTATAAATGCATTTTTAGATTCTTTGAGTGTAAAAGAGGTGTCAAAAGTGAGATTAACCAAAAAGACTGCTCTGTGACTTCAAAAGAGGGGTGCAAATATGGCTTGTTTTCAACAATTTTGACAGAATAACAGTTTTCCTACATAATTTTATACCAAGTTAATCCAACCTTTGAAATGAGATATGGACATGGAAATTTTACAGCCTATTAACAAGGTTACAGATAAGATTTGTACAGCACAATTTTCCTGTATTTGAAGTACTTTTTGAAAAATCACATTTTGAAATTTGAAAGAATTTTTAATAATTTTTTGATGTGTAAACCCATGTAAAATCATAAAAACAAATTTTATTTACAAATCCTGCCGTACAAATCTTACAATTAATAGTGTCAACATATTTATAACTAATTTGGTAATATTAATTTATTATTAAATTCAAATATGTAAAAAAAATATGAAAAATTAAATTTTAATATTGATTAGTGTCATATTTCAAAATCATGGCTACAAATATACAATTTTTATATTCTTTGGAGAAAGTATTAACTAAGGGAGTTATCCTGAAAATTTGAACTAAATATCTTGATTCTAACACTTGAAACTTGGCATTAACTCTGAGAAAAGAATTGGTGCTAAAATAGCCTTTACCGCTACCTTAAAAACGCATGCCATGAATGGTAGGCTAACAGAATATTGTAAAAGGCAAAGAGTCGTAATACCTATTCCAAGAAACACTCTACCTCAAGTTTAGTCCTTCCTACTTGTGAAAAATCTGAAATCTTACATGCAGTGAAATGACATCTACATCACATATCCTGTTACAGATATCGATTAGGGCTAGTTAAAGGTATACAGTCACCTGTAATCTAAAATAAAAGGGGCGTTCAAAAGGGGTATTCAAAATGCCCATGTGAGGCCGCTGTTTTTAAAATGCGGCCACTCGCTTAAAATATGTGATTGGTTAGATTTTCTCTTTCCATGGTAACTGTGGCAAAATTTGAACAGGTGACAGTGTACCTTTAATGACATATCCATTCTACACGGTAGACTGAAAGTTCCGTCGCTCAAGGGCGCTCTCTGCGCTCCCCAGAGGGGGGGAGCGTACAGAGCGTCCTCGAGCAACGGATCTTTCAGTCTATCTACACGGGTGTGAACTTCAAAGGACACATGAGCATCAGGCCTCTCAGCCTAACAGTTATGTCACTGAAGAAAGCACATATCATCATTAAGTGTTGCATGTCTTTCAGAAAGACAAGAATGTTGCATTCTTATGAACTTTGTAAGTTCATTCTTATCTTCTAATGTGCAGTCTTTACCAAGACTAGCAGTCATCTTGCCAAAATGAAATGTGGGAAAGTAATGTCAGAAAATGGTGCAACGATAAAACCATGTGGTCTACTTATAAATATTTGACCTTGACTGCTACACTTTAATTCCATTGTTTTTATACTGTCATTTTTTGCCCCTTCATAGACGCACCAACTGCACCTGATCAAATACATGTGAGGGACACCACACAGACCAGCGTCACGCTAGAGGTGGAGGAGCCCGACAGCCTGGGTGGATGGCCAATTGAGAGATGTAAGGTGGTTTTCAATGAGGGTACAAATGGCCCTCAAGTGAGAGAAGTGTTCATCGATGGCACAAAACGTAAGTCTACTCTAACATATCCACCCCCTGATTCTGTGTAAGTAGGTCCACAATCACCACTGATAACAAAGGGTTTGGTCCAAACGATGGTGGTGAAAGGGTGAGACAGCTAGCTTATCTAGGATATAGTCAATGGTACAGTATCCCAAGTGAACAGAAATTTTCAGTCATTTATTAGTCCCCGCGGACACAATCCAGTGGGGACTTATAGATTGGGTCACGTCCATCTGTCTGTCCGTCACGAGCTTTTTCTCTGTCACCCCTGAGCCGATTTTTTTCAAACTGTGTGCAAGGATAAAGTTCTGTGCCATACATGTGTATGTCAATTTATTTCGTGATAAGATCCAATATGGCCACCGGGTGGCCATTTTGTTGAGAATTTTTCATGTTTCTGAACCATAACTCAACTATCCCTAAACCAATTGCATTCAATGTTGGTACACAGATAATGTACTATGGCATATATATGCACGTCAATTTATTATGCGATACAATCCAATATGGCTGCTGGGCAGCCATTTTATTGCGAATTTTTCATGTTTTCGACCCATAACTCAACTTAGTATCCTTGAACTGATTTCTTTCAATATTGGTACACAGATAAAGTACTATGGCATATACATGCTCAATTTATTTTGCAATACCATCCAATATGACCATCGGGCGGCCACTTTGTTGCGATTTTGTTCATGCTTTTGGACCATAACTCAAGTATCCCTGAACAGATTCATTCAAACTTGACACACAGACATTGTATTGTAGTATGCTTGTGCATGTCAATTAATGGTGCCAGTGGGGACTGTGTCATCAGCGATGACTTGTTTGTCTTCACTTGTCTCAATTCTTATAAAACAAGAAGGACCAAATATACATACTATCTATTTCTTTCACTATTGGCATTTACTTTTTGAAAATTATGAAGAGTTATTCTCTGTTCTTGGTGATTTTATTATCTTTTTCTTTCCTACAAGACAGATTATTTTCATAAAAAATACTTCTACAAATCAGCAACATATAGTCTGACATGCAGGAGGAAGCCGCTGATAACACTTCACAGAAATAGTGATAGTTCAGTGCAAGAGACACATTTCACTTGATAAAATATTTAAAAAAAAAAAAAAAAAAAAAAATACTTTTTATAAACTGACTTAAACAATTCATGCATTGTAAGTTTAACTCTTTTCCTGCTGAAAGCATCACTTCCCCATCTGCCAAATATATGTAAGCAAAAAGCAGTATTGAGCAAAAATCAGTATGTATTTTTACCCATTTGGCTTGGTATGTTATAGAAGCTTTAGTCTGTAAAAATCATGTTTACAGCATCAATGTTTTCAGCAGCCTTCAAATATTCAATATTTTGTTAAAATGCGAAACATGGGAATCCTGTTTTTTACGAGTTTTAGTAAATGTAACCTCATGATAAATTATGAACTAGGCAGGATAAGGGTTTAAATGACGCTTTTTGGTTCCTGTTACAGTTGAAACTGACATGACTTTTGATGGATTAAATGGAGGTACAGAATACACTGTGACTGCTGCATGCTCTAACAAAGTTGGCTACGGACCGCCTTTATCACCCTCCGTGTTATTTGCAACCGACGATTACAGTGAGTATCGTGCTAATACGCTATCGTAATGATGTTTGCAACGCTCAGTTGCTTTAAGCAAGGCATTCTGGGATGTGTATGTAAACTTGTATGCCAGTGTAAGTCTTTCTGGGTGTCTGTATGTGTGTTTATGTATGCATGTGCATGTCAAACACGCATACACAGAGAGATAGACAAATCTACAGTATATGAGTACCTGTGTTTCAGTGTATGTACGTGCATACAAAAAGATTGTGTTATGCAGGATTGCTCAATCTCTTTGGTAAGGTTGTTTCATTGAGCATATCTGGCTTGGTATTAGTCTGAATTAAACTGTCATCAGAATGCCATGTGGAAGAGTAAGTGCGAGATCAAAAGTATTGAGAGTCACAACTGTTACAGCATTTTGACGACCAACGTGCAGCGGCTCAGAAGGTTGTACCTGGTTGGTAGATTATAATTATTCACCGTAATTTGGAGAGTCAGAAACTATGGCTATTGTGCAGCTGATTGGCTATTCAGAAATATAATGTAACAATGTCTTTGATGTTCAGCATAACAGAGCTACATGCTTCAGAGAGCCTTCAGTACAATGGAGCATGCGCTGGATTGAATATCCATGATGATTACAAAGTCCAACAATGTAGCCCTGTCATTAACATAGTATACCATTATCATAAAATGTATGTGTAAAATATAAATAAAAGCCAGGTTTAGGGGCCACTGTGCTGTAATTTTGAGAAGGAATCTAAATTCTACATTAACATATGTGTACCATTATCACACAACTTGTGGAGAACAATACCATGAAATAAAAATCCAGATTCAGGGGCCACAGTGCTATAATCTTGTGAAGGAATTTGAATTCTGCGTTCATGTTAATTGTATGTGCATCATTATAATACTTGTACTGAAAAGTATGAAATAAATATCCAGGTTCTGGGGCAACAGTGCTGTAATTTTGTGAAGGAATCTTAATTCCACATTTAACATGATTGAGTAATCATAATCATACTTGTAATGAACAATATCATGAAATAAAAATCCAAGTTCAGGGGCCACACTGCCATAATTTTGTGAAGGAATCTGAATTCTTTTTATGTCCATTGTAGGTGCGCCAGATGCTCCAAGTATTGTCAGCAAAGCAAACTCCATGTCAGCTGATTCCTATGTACTGATGTGGGAGATCCAAGATGACGGTGGTTCACCGATCAGTCACTATGAACTCACTTACACAGATGTAAGTTACCCTTTTCCAGGTTTTTTCTCAATGAGATGTTTTGAAGACAAAATGATTTTCATGTTGCAAGTCTCAAACAGCTGTGGCGAGCGACTGCACAAAAACTGTTAAAAATTGACCAAATCTGTTATCAAGGATTGAAAAAGTTACATTTTCAGAGACAATAGTGCTAAAAATGGGAATCAAAAACACCTCTCAAAAGTGTGGATGATATATTTTTGATAAGCAAAATGTGACACGATACAGTTAAGGGGCTTTCAGTCACTGTAAAAAGTTTCTTAAATGTGTATATATTTATGGATTAAATAACATGATCAGATACTAGACTCTCTGACAGTCCTCACTAGCTTAAGGTGGCTTGAAAGGCTGGAGCGTCAGTTATAAACTTCAGCTTTTAACATTTGTGCCCTTAACAACAGAGCAAAGCAAAGCTAAGCTATGAGCTGGTATAGGCATAAGTTCTGTCCCAGAGGGCACCAGAAAAAGTGTGTATTTTGCAAGCAAGTGCGGGCTGTGAATAAGTCAAGACATTGAACATCTATAATTTGAAGTTTATCTGACAACTGTCACTCTTTTACATTTTGTTTCTCTTATGACAATGTGAATGGGTTGTTCGATGGGCGAAAAATTTGGATTTCCTATAAATATATAGCTCCCTTGTACTATCAAACTATGTAAGAAACAAAATTTACAGCCACTCTAACAGTTTGATGACCATTATATAAAAAGCTAGTCTTGCTTGATCAGATCCACTGATGTAAATGACCACATGTGATATAAAAGAGATTTCAGATTAGTTGTCCAGAGAGGGTTGATTTTATTCATTCTGGTGAACCTTTTTCACCCCAATACACAATAAACGGGTCCACAATCACCATTGATGACGGTGGGTTTTTGGCCAAACCATGGCAGTGAAAGGGGGTATTATATGAGGGACAAGATACTTGTAACAGTTTTTTTTATCAGGGTCATGATTCTATGTGGTTGATCATGCTGTTCCAGCGAACATCAAAATTTCTCATTTATGTTGAACCGTACAGATAAGACTGACAGATATCTCATTTGCAAATCTTGCATAAATTCTTTTTTGTCCAAACAGGTTTTGTGTGCTGATAATGGTTGATTTTAAAAAATGACAAGTGATTGGCTGAATGCCATCACTATCAACTTTGACCCTCCAATCAAATTTGGCCTTACTTCCAGCTATTTTACAGTTGACTGAAAACCCTGACCTCTTTTGCTTTCTTGCTTTCTCCTTACAGAATACTATCGGCGATACTAGTACTGCTAAGATAATCGGTGATATTTCAAGCGCTGTCACCCAGTACACACTCAAGGACCTGAAACCAAGCACTAGCTACAAGCTTGAACTCAAGGCTTACAACCAGCAAGGGGCGGGTGACGCCGCCACGATAGATATCACGACGGCTAAGGGCAGCGGAGGTGAAGATCCGGGATATCTTAACACAGCAGAATCAACAAAGAGCGCTTTTGCACTGCTTCTTTTTTGCATAGCATTATTTTTTCAACTCAGTATGACATGATTCAGAAACTGAGATATAAAGCTAGTTCTTTTTTTTTTTGACGTATGATGCTGTTTTCCGAAATCAAACAGCATGTCCATTTCTATACTGTATATGCAAATATATTCACTAGCAAAAGCTGGTGATTTGAACTCTAGTCAAACACACAAACCATATATCTGAAATACTCAATGCATGAAAAAACTTTATTACAGTGATTTATCAATGTCAAGCAAATCTTTCCTTGTAATTGGACTTCTTATTTATGATTTATTTTGTTTTTATTATTCGATGAATTAATCAGTGTCTTGTTGTATTTGAAGTTTGATGATCGCCATATAACAATTTGATCATGTAGCCACGACTATAATTATGTCAGTTGTGGTAATTAGGATTCAATGATATGCAAAATTAAACAAAAAAGACCGGTGACCTATGTTGCAGGTTGATTACCAAGATAAGACAAATACTCCAGGAATGTCAAATCCAAAAAAAATGCCCCAAATTAACCTCTTATCGCCCTGTGTGCTGTAAAGAGGTCCACAGTGACTGTTGATAACAATAGGTTTGGGCTAAACCATAATGATCATAGGGGTACTGTAGCAAACAATGTTTTGTGAACGGGTGGCTACACATTTTGGTCGCAGTGGGAGTATCTCTCTAGTCCAGTAACATTTTTGCTGTGATATGGCTTATGAATCCTAAACAGAGACAGTGGTTAGGTTAGTTTTACATTTAATCTTTTGATAATATGGTCATTAGTTTTGTTCCAGAAAAGGAATATATTTTAATATTCATCTTCCTACTGTGTGTTGTAAAAGGTGATGTCATTGTTGATAACTGAGTCAGAGTCTGAACTAAAATGCAGCTGTCAACAAAAACATTGGACATTACAGACATACAGGCTGTGACTACTAGGCATTTCCACACATGATTCTAGACAGAGAACAATAATTTGTATTTGGGGGAATACAAAAACTACTGTGGAAAAATACATGAAAAGTTACAGCTAACATGTCTTTAACCTTGACTATGAAACTTGAGTAATGTATACCAGCTGCCGTCTTTGACAAAGACCCTCTGTATCAGCTGAGTCTTTCTACTGTCCTTTCCTATAAACGAATGTCATGGTCAAGTTAAACAAATCATGATTTCATGTACTTCAAGCAATTTGTAGAAAAGCCATGAACGTTCACATGAACTTGACCTCAGTGTTAACTGATAGATTCATATAACTGCGATCTTAAGGTAGAATGTGCCTTGGGGACAGATATTCAGACACACACTTATACAATACTTTCTGGTTGCTGCCTGTGAGGGCTCATTTTACACCTGTTGGAGTGAGAAAAATTTTACAGTCCTAGTTTTTTTGAAATTTTTATTTTCCCCATAGGGTCAAACACAGGGATGTTGGCCATATTCGGAATTTCAAATATCGGTAAATGTTCAGTAATTTGTTTCTCTGGCATCTAACTTTGCACAGTGACCCCTTATTTGTACTCTTGGTTTGGTAAGAGGATGGTTGAAAGTTTGAGCAAAAGTCTTTCACTTTCGAGGCACATACTACCTTAAGTGATATCTTACAGAGTATAAATGTTTCATTGGTGTAATTTCCAAGTTCTCTTTCCTAAGAATAATTTATGCAAGCATCTCAGAGGGATATTAACTTCACTAACTACATCAAAAATATTTCAGCAGAAAATTTTAGCATATTTTAACTGACACTCTTCCAAAAAAACCTACATTTGTTCTTATATACTGTTTACCATGTAACCAATAGAAAGTAATAAAATTTGTTTTCCAGCATTAATTCTGCTATCTGTATATATCCCTGTTCCAAAACAGTACTTTAAAAGTTTATGACATTTAGAATTCTCAACTTTGAGGGCGTTTCCTTCAAAAGAGAATGTTCAGAAGACTACCTCTCTATGTAATCAAAACCTAGAATGTAGGGCATACCGTTCAACAAAGGGAAAGAAGAGATTGTAATAATTATACTGACTTCAAATGTAAGAGGATTTTCTTTTTTTTCTGAGGAGTCACTTGGATGTCTTTTCATATACAGAAGAAAAAATGTACGTGAATTTTAAATGTTGACATGGGTATGATGTATAATTCTATGTGACACCAAATGTTCATGAACTGTGAGTACTGCATAATTCTGTGTGATACCTTGCCTGTGTAGCTTCTGCTAGCACCGCGTACATATAAATTGTACTTTTTGCAGTAGGACATGTTGAAGGCACATCAGAAGTACATTGGATGAATCCATATCAAAACTGTTGGTTAACTTAGGGGATCCTTCCTGTAGTTAATAAAATGGGACTCCCCAGGATCATATAACTTAAGTTAGTTCGTCGGGGGCCCAGTATGCTCCAGCCTTGCTCCTACAGTTCAGTATTTTGTATTCAGCATTTTGTAGCCAAAACGATGGACAGATATCAGACAATAATAAGTGGTGATGTGGTTCAAAACATACATGTAGCACATACAGGCTACAGCCACTGTCTCTTTACCCTTTTCAGATCTGTACTATAGTTGTCATTCAGGCATATTACCAGAAAGTTAGGATTCACTGAGTTACGTTATTTGAAGCAGAAATATTATAGTTATTATAGTTATAGTTACTGTAGTGGTAGTAAATAGCTTTTTTTTTCAGACACATTTTAAGTTGGATGTGTAACACTAGAGATCTTTTATCAATGCCAATAGTAACATTATTGATGATATAAATTTGAAATGAATTGCACATATTTCAGACTATAGTAGATAGAATAACCACATCTTTGTTGTTAGACTTATATTTCTATTTTTAAACTACATATTCGGATAAACAGCTTGTTTTTCATTTATAAAGTTGATATTTGCATTCATCCCTGTGTAAATGACATTTCTCTGCACATATTGCATTTTAAGCTTTTGTGGGTTCTCTTTTTGTGTTAGAATAACCAGGTAATTGATTTGACAGTACGCTGAATTCCACAATAACTATGGGTGCACACAGAAGTAGTAAATTGAACGCTCTACACAGTAAACAAAGGTTTATAGTTCATAACACAAAGCTGTTCAGTTGCCGAGTATATTTCAAGTTGACAGGGGGTATTATATTTTCTTTTCTGTCAAGAAGTGGAGTTGAAGATGGAATAAACTGTAATAATATTCACAGATTTCACTGATTCATTAAAATCATTTTGTCAACATCCATTTTCGATAATTTAGGGCCTGCAATGAACAGCAATTTTCAGAAATATGCAACCTGACAAATTATTGTAAAATTGGTGTGAACTTACTGATCTATGAGCAACTGTTCATCAATATTTTATACTGACTGATTACAAATGGACAAAAAAGAAGTTTTTGCACAGAGCATCATAAGATTCAAAGGTACCAATTTGAATATCACAAATACACCTATTCTTCCGCATGCAGACGGATGGCTCTCCAAATCCATGATTTTGAATTTATACGGAACATGTCATTGTACTGAATATGAAGGCAAATTTGGCATTGACACAGCACCAATACATTGTTCTGCATTCACGGAGAGCCAAATTAGAGAATCAAAAATGTAGAAAAAATAGAAAGCAAGGTGTTATATTGTCACTGGCTTTGTTAAGCACGGTAAATACATTACTGCCTGGCATTTTTGTGAAATGAATTTTTTCTGAACAGTATTTTACCTTAGATTTAAGGCTAGTTTCAATGGGTTCTTAGTGTGACAAGCTGTTTGAGACAGCTATACACGAACGGCACTATTATTTTATCATTTTGAAAAAAAATTCTTTATAGCCAAACACACACTACACTATTCACAAAAGATGTTTCTGTGTTGAAGACCATTGAGTTTCCAATTGAAGTACGTTGTATGCTCTCAAAAACCTATACACACCTCAGTGATGAGTTTGCAAAATATTTTTCTATTCTGCTATTCTGAGTACCAGGATTTCAGTTCAAACTTTCTTTTCTAGCTGTTATGTATTTCTGTATAACTAGAAAGATGTGTTCAACTATTTCACTGATAGATTTTTGTGTAATGCCATCGCTTTTTATAAGATAATTTGACCTATACAAAGGACAATGGGTGTGAGGGGTTCAAAGGGCTGGTAGCTGTAACTTTTTGATCTTTTTCACTATTTTTGTTTTTAATGTAAACTATAATTTCTTGGTCTACGCCCCAAAGCACGTCAAGATACACAGTATTCAGCTTGTCAACTCAGCCTGTACATGAGTAAACTGCATTGATATTGTCGATAATTCCCTTCTGGTCCAGACTAATATTCACTTGTCAACATTAAAAACATTACATTTTACACGTATAGACACTGTGTTGACAAACTAAATAATGTTTCAACATGCTACAGGGAGAGGAACAAGAACTTGTGAAAAAATTATCACAAGTACAGCTGCCAGCTCTACAAACGGTAACTATATTAGGCCAAAGTAATTAAATTCTTTGTTTTGCGTCCCTACCCGCCTAGGTTTTTAGGGTTTTCATGAAAAACACACACAGTGTATTTGAATAGGAAATTTTAGGACATACCCGCTTAGCTGTTCTGAACTAAAATTTTGTTACAATTTTGTATTTGCTGCAATCAAATTACATTGTGTTAATTTTCTTGTGTGTGTTTTTCAGCCGCTTAGACACGTACCTTTTCCCATTTAGAGTGGACGCAAAACAAAGAATTT